>QLOH01000777.1:0-434888 GCA_026901365.1 Sesbania bispinosa | reverse complement strand
TTCTCTCTCTCTCTCTCTTCCCCTCTCTTTCCTCTCCTCTTCTCTCCCTCTTCTCACTTAGTGAAGAATTTTTTTATCTTATCATATCTTATCTTATCACTCCCTAACCCAACTCCCCCATCAGGATAAGAATTACACTAGAAGGAAATGATAGGATAAGCAACAGGATAAAGTTATCACATCATATTGGTGCAACAAACACATGATAAGTGACAGGATAGGATAAAGTTATCATATACTGTCTCTTATCCTGTGCACCAAACGGGCCCTAAACATATATTTATAGACGCAGACGGTGTGAAGAGGGGACATATCCTTTCATGAAGAGTTACAAAGGGTTTAGATCATACCCTTTCATGAAAAGTTGTGATGGTTCTCCTCGTCAAGATGTTAGATTATCCCTAATTATATTTTGTGGATTAGCATTAATCAATTATTTGGAATTATATTTATGTGAATTATTAATATCAATTATAGATTAATTATTTAATTATAGCACATAATATAAATATAGATGATATATTGAGCTTTTATTGTGAATAACCCGTGATGGGTTGGGTTGTTCAGTTCAGTAGCCCGTTGAGAGGTCCCTTGTCTCTATTGGTAAGGATATAAACTGATACCTCATTAGTCAATTTAGATAGACAGACCTTAGACTTTCTGGTATTTTGTCTTTTGACCTCCTACGAGGGAGAGAGCAGTTTCTATCACTTGTCACTGTGATGGTTTATTCGCTCATTTCAGGTACACGACTTCAATTCTATTATGATATATTGTATTCCATGAACATGCTAGATTGTTGTATCTATTTGAAATTGATCTAGGCTACTATTGTTTAAATTTAACAATTGGTATCCGAGCCTTGTAGGTACAAGCTATGGTTGTTTATGTTGATTTTACATAATTGAATTGAGAATATTTCATAGCCTTAAACAAGCTGTGAATGACAAATATTTTGAAGAACGAAATGAAACCGTTCGAAATTTTGATTCTAGTTTTATGTCTTCGAAACAAAACTGATTTAGGGGTTTTACTACCCTCAAAATTTTGAATCGTAGGCAAAATTTTGGTACAATTTCATGGAGTATACCGTGAGAATTGAAGCTTTCTTTTTCGAACACGTTCTTCCTTGAGCAAAAATGATTCGATTTTTGTTCTTGTTTCTTGATTATTCTTCACTGAAATTGATCTGTGGGTTTTGTTCACTATTGAATTTCGAATAAATCTGCATATTTTGAGAATAAATCGATCACAAAATCTTGACAATTTTGGGGTTTCATCCATCGCGGGTTCGATAAAATCGTAGCATTTTGGATCCGTGATTGCACAAAACTAAAAGGATTAATTCTGCAACTGCCTTCAGGCTTCTCTCCAACATGGAGTGGCGGTTCACCAACCAAAAAATCACAGCTCGCCACTGCCTGTAGTGGCTATTCTGGCTGGGTCTGCACTGCACAGGTCGAATGACCCATTTTCGTTCATCACTTTTTTCTTCTCGAAGCTCCGTCTTTTGATTGTATTCACTATTCATTGCTTGAATGTGATGTAGTTTGATGCTTACTGTTGATAACTACCTGATATCGATTTTGGAAATCACATCACCTATGAAACTCAACAATGAAATGAACTTTATGCAATTAAGTTCTAAATCTTCTATTTCAGAGTCTCATAAATTAAACCGATGGCAATTTTGGCCTGAATTTTTTTTGTGAATGTTTCACATTTTATTAGAGGGTTTTTGGTATATTTTATTTTCCCTATTAGTGAGCCAATGTTATGAAATTAATATTTTGATCGTTTTGAAATCATATGTTATGTATTTATAATACATATAGTTTGTTAATCATGCAATTTATTTATTCAATTAAATTATGTTGACATGATTTTTATATTTTGTATAATTGTGAGCTCGTCTATTGTGGGTATATTATGCAAAAATTTATGGAAAATTTGTTATTTTGAATTATATTTATATTGCACTAATAATAATTATACATTATCGGTGTGTTGTTATTAATGTGATTTTTTATTATACAATATATCTTGGTATTTAACTCATGTCAAATTTTTGTTTTAGTACCCTATCATTATCAGAACTTTTTTGGGGCATGGGAATTGCATATTGTATAATATCTCTTATTTATTATGATTCGGGACCCTTAGGCGGGATCGTTGTAAATAAGAAATTTTGGTTAATGGACACCTTATTATTTTGGCTTGACACACAGACTCATTTAATTTTGTGTTAGCATAAGATATTATGCATATTAAATATTTCTTTGTTATTTTGGTGTTAGCCTCTATGCTCATTTCTGTCAATATTTTGAATAGGACCTAAATTTAGTAAATTATTTTATTGAAATAAGTAGAAATGAATTGTGTAGGTCATGGACATACCCTATCGGTATTGTATTGCTTGACATAATCATGTGTGATAGAGAAAATAATATTTTATATGATTTTCATATTGTATTATCTTTTAAATACTTTTCTCTATCAAGTGAGAGAAATCTACATATATTATGTTATGATTTTGTCAAGCAAGATAGTAGTAATGCAATGACTACTTTCATATTGTCATCCCTTTATTGTCAAGACTTTATATTGAGGATATTGCTTGTTAAGTCTCTTTAAGAACATTATAGTCAAACTCCCTATTATTATCTTATAATATGGGTAATTAATTATACCAGACAATATGTTGATGTCCCAAATTAACTTGTTATTGTGTAAAGAGATTAATTTTTCTATTACATACCATTAATCTTTATTATCATCGATGGTATGTCAAACAATAGACTTGTTAAAGCTATTTTGAAATAACAAGTATCATTCTTAACATTTTGGGATATATGGATAAATTTTGTATATAATACAATATTGTTATCCTGTAATTTTGATATTATAAGAACCGTGGGAGTTAGAGACTTCATAAATCCTTTATTGTATCCTCAATAATAGTTAAGGGTCTTGTGCACTTTTGCTTCCGCTTCCGCTAAAGAGTGTCTTGCTATTATTTAAATTATAAAACTTGAGTCATATAAGTGAGTTGTTGAATTTTTCTATGATATCATCTTTAAATATATTGGAGATTATAATCTCACTCATATGTTGGCAATTTTTTCAAATAGCCATCATATTTTATAAAATTACGTGTTACAATATTTTTTAAGGAGATTTTATATTTTAAAATGCCAAGTGGACATTTATAATTTCCTTCATTTTGTAAGCAAAGTATATGGTTAACTATGAAACTCCTTTGCAAAATCATTATTAAGGTTTTATGTTGAGTTTCATATGTTTCACATTTTGTTATGTAACCATTTTTTGTTAACTTTGTTTTAATAAATTTCTCTCAATATCAAATTTTGAAGAGAGAGAAATTGTGAGTTTTAGACTCATAATGAATACCTTAGCAAAATTACAATCCCACTATTAATGAGAATCCTAATAATATATTATTTTGGATTAGTGGGAGTGTGCATACAATTGTTTGTCATGAGATAATAGCATTGCTATATATCTTTGTGTCCACTTTTGTATTAAAATATTGTTTTTGAGTTTTTTGGTTGTCGTATGTTATTATGCGCACTTAATCATATGACATGCTCTTGGAGATTTTGGGAAGAAGTCTCATTCCATATTACTGAGATGCATTTTTATGCACAAATTGTTGATATATATTATTATGTGCAATTTTATTGAGTCTCAGTAAGACACATTAAGTGCACGCTAAGGTTATTTTGTTGGTATTGCACATTTGGCTTGCAATTTTATTGTGCTTTTCTCTTGACCAACGTTCCACATTTTATAAGGTCACAGATTTATAAGTTTCTTATATGAAATTAATACTCATATCGAGTATGATTTCTTGAATCGATAAGGTGCTTGTAAATCTTATTATTTGGACCAATAAAGTGCTTACTCATTGATGCCATTTGATAAGCCCATTTTGTAATTACTTTGGTTATTGGGTTATGCTCATATGTAATTACTTTTGTTATTTGTTATTGGGCTATTATAGGCACTTAAGTTTATGTGGACTATTATTATTATTTTTAGTCATTGTGTTACGAAAGACACTTTGATTATTTTAATATGCAACTTTGTTGTAATTTTCCTTTAACTGATATTCCACTTTTCATAAGGTTAAGATGTATGAGTATCTTGCATGTATGATATGAGTACTCCTATCGAGTATGATTTTATGCATTGTTGAGGTACTTGTATTCTTTTGTTTGAATCAATTGCTATAAGTGCTTGCTCATTGTTGACATTTTTTGTCTATATTAACCTTGATTTTTATTTTTGTTTAAACTAAGTGTCTATGTTGTTCAAGTGGGAGATTTGTTAAATTTATTTATTATACTTGAACATGCATAGTCACTTATTTAGTAAAACTCATATTAATTAAATGTCAATTGTTTTCGAGCATTCTTGACTTTGCCCATGTGTAATTACTTTTGTTATTGGATTTTCCCCTTATGTAATTACTCTTGATACCGGGCTATTGTATGCACTTAAGCTCATGTGGATTGTGTCGGATTTGTGGCCTATTGTGATGGTGAAAGGAGTTGTTTTTGGATTAGTGCCAAATAGACATTTGCAGTAACTTTCATGTATGTTGAGCATTTTAGTAGATCCACTGACCAAAGACTTGATTATTAGAGTTTTCATAACTCATGTGTGTTTGTATAATCTTTTGGTGTTTTGGGTTAGTGAGAGTCTGTCGTTTTTGTATTTGCTCAATATTTGCGTATTGATTATAATTGGATTTTTTACATAAAATATAGTGCATAATAAATATATAAATAATCGAATAATATCAACATAATCATTACATTTATATATTAATTGTGACTTATAAAGAGAAGACAACCTTAAATAAAGTTATTTAATATTTAAATTCATATAAGAAAAGTGTTGTAACAAACTTGACATGTTTTTTTGTTGAAATTAAAGTACAAAAGTAAACTCATCCAAGTCCCTTGAGAAAAATTGTTATTAAGACATTTCATGTATTATTAGCATGTAATTTAAATTATTGCCATTTAATTTTTATTTATTATTATTGCAAATGAAATAACAATAACAAACAATTAATCTACATTGAAATTTAACCTTCTATCATATGCAATTAGTGATAACTATATACTAAATTAACAATTGTTATGCAAATATTTATTCCTCTTTGATGCATAAACATTATAAGAAAAATTAAAAAATAATTTTTATCAATAAAATACAATTCAATTTAAAAAAGAGTGATTCACTTTTATTAATTGTTTTTCTAAGATCGAATTTTACATCTAAAAACACAAAATATAAGTAAAATATTTATAATCAATATAAATATGATATTTATATTTTATTTTAATATCATTCATCAATAATTTAAATATTATTTTTTCATGTAAATTTTTCATTAAATATGATTTATTTTACCTTATGATTCAATTATTAATAAGTTTTATTATAATACTTCATTCAATTTTACTTCAAAAATTAATTATTATTAAGACTTTTCCTATATTTTTAACTTGTAGTTAAAATGATTGCTCCCAAATTTATTTACTGTCATTAAAAATTTAAAAATAATAGGAAAAAACAATAGGGAATAATTACTATAATTAAAATTTAAACAGTGTCATTTTATCAGATCAATTAATGATGAATCATTGTTTTCATGTAGAATGTTTATCCCCGTGTTTTTTTATAAGCAATATTTATCCTTGTGTGATGTATTTTTCACTCTTAAATTACTATGTAATTGTATATTTTGTTTTATGATCTAATATAAATGTGTTTTCATAGAAATTTTTTCTTCCTATATTATATAAATATTAAACACAAAAATTTAAATTTAAATATTAATACATTTTATGTAAAATTTTTACTGTCAAGTAAATTATATTTGTCTTGTTCTACTAAAAGGGGAAGACCCAGAGAAAAAGGTTATACAATTAATATCTACCTTTTACCTTTTGTAATGTTTGTATTAAATTAGCATTTAAATATTAATAAACATTATATAAAAATTTATACCCCCGTGATATATAAAAAATATTATAAGAAAATTAAAAAAATAAAATTTCTATCACTAAAATATTATAAAAAAAATTTTAAAAAAACTTTTACTACTAAAAACAACAAAACATAAGTAGATATAATAAGTATATACCCCTATAATTTAAATTGTAATATTAATAAAATTTATGTAAATTTTTCATCACTAAGCAAATTATATTTATCTCTTACAATATATATACTAAATTAACATTTAGAGATTAATAAATTTTATACAAATATTTATTTCCTATTGATGCATGAGAAAACATTATAAGAAAAATATATCAATAAAATAAAATTCGATATAAAAAGTGATTCATTTTTTATAGTTATTTTTTCTAGATTTTTACATTAAAAAGCATAAAACTTAACTAAAATATTTATAATCAACATCAATCTAATGGTTATAGTTTATTTTAATATCATTCATTTAATAATTTAAATATTAATATTTTTAGGTAATATTTTCATCGCGTATGATTTATTTTTCATCACATGATTTAATTATTTATAAGTTTTATTATAATACTTCATTCTGTTTTACCTCATAAATTAATTATTATTAAAAAATTCCCGATTTGTTAACCCGTAATTAAAATTATTGCCCCAATTTTTTTAACTTTCATTGAAATTAAAATGAAACAATAATAGGAAACAACATTAGAAAATAATTAAATCTAATTGAAATTTTTAACAATGTCCTTTTATAAGATGTAAATCATTATTTTCATGTTCATCCCCGTGTGATAGTGGAATGAAATAATATAAAAACAATGAACTAACACTAGTACTTCAATTTATTGACATGTCCTATTATTATATGTACATATCTAATAGTAAAATCTGTACAGTAGTAAACATGTGTAGGGAAGCAACTTAAGTTGATACAATGACCAAATGACCGCGTGCTTTAGTGAAACAACTTATATGTACATTTCTAATGTCGGTACTATACAAATCACAGACAAATAGGAGCAGGTAGCTACGGCTTAAGCATTAAATAAAAAAGCATAACTTTTGGAATTATGAGGGGGTGAAGGAAATTAAAGAATTTACACAAAAATGAATCTAATTTTCATGATTCTCTTCTATCTTAATTATGAGAGGTTGGTTGAGATCAGCTGATGGTTCAGCAACAATCGGTAACTTTGGCGAGGATGTAATGCCATCAATGTCTTCATTTTTGGCCAAGGCTTAATCCAAAGCAGACTTGGCAACTTTAGTAACACATATCATAAGAACCACTGCGCATAACCCAAAATAACAGCTTTTAGCATGAAAGAATACTTGGCAATGTCCAATCACATCCTAGTAATATAACCACTCTTCTGAGTTCATGAATTCACCTATTCCTATAATTTAATACTCTCTCTGTTATTCTTTTACTTATACTTATACTTAGGGTAATACATTATGTTAAAACATTAATTCAAAATAACAGACATAATAAGTAGAAATTTGTGAGATGGACAATTTTATTCTTTCCCTCATTTGCCTCCTAAATTTTAAGTCAGTTTTTGTTTCATCAACAGAAATGTACATATAAGTTGCTTCCCTATTTATCCGTGACTTTTGGGAAGCAACTTAAATGTACAAATTACTAAGTAAATCATGTAATTATCACGGTAGGAAAAAGGTATATCATTGGTATTTCATTAGTTTGCATCCAACAAAAACATTTCAGTTTACAATACATGAACAATTTAGTATCCTACCTCATGACCTTTTAGAAAGCCCGTGCTGTCCAAATCTAAAGCCTATAGAATATGTAAAAAAAAACACATTAAAGGGAAACAGAAATGCTAAGAAAATCGAAAATGATACTTCATGTTAGGGCTAAATAATGCCTCTTTCTTCTATCACATCACTCATCGCTAGAGCCACCACTTGCATCCCACACATAGTAACGCCACCCACCATGTCCTCAACAACATCTTCTTTGCCATCACCACTGTCCCCTTTGCAAGTCATTCCTCTTGTTGCAAGTTGGTTGAAGAATGAGGCATGCATAATCTAGTTGAAGCAAGGAATAGAAACAAAAATGCTCCTGTGTATGGGTCTTCGGAGGAGCTCCAGTATGATGGAGTTTGTTCAAAACGAAGAAGTGGAAGAAAAAATAAAGATGAAGACTGAGATCCTTCAAAAGAGTCTGCTCAAAAGCAATTACACAGGGATTGGGAAAAAAATGATAGGTGGAAATTATTGTAAATGAGAGAAAAATAAAGATATAACAAAATGCAAAAAATAAAGATATTTTGGCGCCATCATTGTTACCTTCAATAAAATTATTCTCAACTCCATAGTTCTGTTGTGCCTGCCCTATTGCACCACTCTACCTTATTTGCACGTCCGCCGATATTCACTTCTGGATTTCAACCTTATTAATTCATTCCTACTTTAAAATATTATCACATCTGACTCGCCCTTCATTAAAATAAACGGAAATTCTCACACTTTCCAACACCTACTTAAGGTTCCAAAGAAATAATAAAAGCTCTGAGATTGAAAAAAAAAAGTTTGAAAAGTTTCTTACAACAATGCGCAGTGAAAAAATATATGGCCTTCTTCATACCATAATGACAGTACAAAATTTATTTTAATAGATTGCAATAAATTATGTTATTCTTTTCATTGAAAAAATTTGATACACCTCACACTCCGCCTCAACTACCTCACTATTCAAGGCTTCCTAAAGAAGAAGGGGTAACTGCTTACCTGAAGTGAGAGTGAGAGTGTGAGACTATTATGTTAAGTCCTATATATTTGTACATGCAAACATAAAAAAAATACAAAATTAATCTAAGTCATTTATTTAGGACAATTTTTGTTTTAAAAAAGAACAAATATGGAAGGAGAAGAGAGACCACCCAGTCCCGTGCAGCTTATGTTGCCGCTGTTCGCCGCAATTTCATTGTCGGCTGCATACCTGCACTCTCGACCCACAAACTCTGATCTATGTCTGAATAAACAAAAAATTGTCGACTTGTTCCACAACTGCAGGGAAGAGGAGCGAAGAAAAAAAGGTAGAAGTGAGAAGATGAAAATGAAATTACTGTGATGAAAGAGAAAAGACTTCAGGAGATAGGGAAATAACACTACTACAAAAAAGACATTCTACGACGGGCATTCCACGACGGTTGAGGGACAACCGTCGTTGAAAGATGCGCGGTGGCATTTTTGCAATTATGTGAGTAACTTACAACGACGGTTGGCCCTTAACCGTCGTAGAAAGCACGTTTCTACGACGGTTGCCAATCAATCGTCGTAGAAAACTACCTTAGAATAAATGTTTACAAAAATAAAGGTGGGTGTGAATAGAAAAACATGAGTGATGCAGGAGTAATAGTGGGCTACCACGACGGGCCCAGTGGCAACCCGTCGTGGAAGACCTTATGGGGGGTGTGACAAGTAAAGTGGGGAGGTGCAGGGAGCATTAGGGGGTTCAGAAAGGAAGGGGGTGGGAATAGCAAAACATGGGTGGTGCAGGAGTAATATTGGGCTACCACGACGGGCCCCGTGGACACCCGTCGTGGAAGACCTTATGGGGGGTGTGACAAGTAAAGTGGGGAGGTGCAAGTAGCATTAGGGGTTCAGAAAGGAAGGGGGTGGGAATAGAAAAATAGGGGTGGTGCAGGAGTAATATTGGGCTACCACGACGGGCCCAGTAGACACCCGTCGTGGAAGACCTTATGGGGGGTGTGACAAGTAAAGTGGGGAGGTGCAGGTAGCATTAGGGGTTCAGAAAGGAAGAGGGGTGGGAATAGAAAAGCAGGGGTGGTGCAGGAGTAATAGTGGGCTACCACGACGGGCCCATTGGACACCCGTCGTGGAAGACCTTATGGGGGGTGTGACAAGTAAAGTGGGGAGGTGCAAGTAGCATTAGGGGTTCAGAAAGGAAGGGGTGGGAATAGAAAAGCAGGGGTGGTGCAGGAATAATATTGGGCTACCACGACGGGCCCAGTAGACACCCGTTGTGGAAGACCGTATGGGGGGTGTGACAAGTAAAGTGGGGAGGTGCAGGTAGCATTAGGGGTTCAGAAAGGAAGGGGGTGGGAATAGAAAAGCAGGGGTGGTGCAGGAGTAAGATTGAGCTACCACGACAGGCCCATTGGACACCCGTCGTGGAAGACCTTAGGGGGTGTGACAAGTAAAGTGGGGAGGTGCAAGTAGCATTAGGGGTTCAGAAAGGAAGGGGTGGGAATAGAAAAGCAGGGGTGGTGCAGGAGTAAGATTGGGCTACCACGACGGGCCCATTGGACACCCGTCGTGGTAGAGTCCAGTTAAGTTCACCCTAACGCTCCCTGTTTTCATTTTGCGCCGCGCGACCACCCTCTCTCTCTCAAGTTCCCTCTCTCTCTCACCACCGTGCCTGCTCTCCCTCTCTCTCTCACCCATCGTCCCTTTCTCTCTCAAGCACGCTGTCTCTCTCTCAAGCTTCCTCTCTCTCTCACCGTGCGTTTCTCTCTCTCTCTCAAGCTTCACCGTGCCTCTGCGCGCCGTCGTCCCTCTCTCCATTTTCACCGCCGCCGGCCGCCGTGAAGTGCTCCATCAGAGGAAAAGACGGATCATATAAAGAAGCTTGGAGGTGAAATCACTCCATATATCTTATTTTGCTCATATATAGTTGTTACTATTAATCATGTTATAATTCTTAAATTAACTTCAATTCTGAAACACATGTGATCGAATATATGGCATTTCTTATCAAGCTTGGGAAGAACTTCTAAGTACCTGCATTCTGTATTAACTTTGTGCTAGATCTAGTTTGTATGTTTTCAAAGTTTAATGACTCTATTACATTTACATATCATACTGAACGTCTAAACTATTATTTTTTTAATTAAAATGTTTATTATTTTATAACGTGTAAATCATGGCCGGCTATTCCTATTTATAGACCCCATATAATTTTATAAATGCACATTAGTTATATAGTTTAACAGGTGTATATTGTTAGTGTGAATATAACTAATAAAATATTCATATAAATACATATTCCCTTTAATTTAACTAATTAAAATTTCTATTCATCTATTTTTTCACATAATTTCTTATTTTTATACGTATGATATCCTACAAAACCTCTTTAACTAATTAATTTTTACCATTGTCACTAATTAAATGTTAATCTTACTAATGGTGAATTATACATGTTCGATTTTCTATGCTTATTGTATCCAAGCTGGATTATTATTTTATTATCATAATATGATTAAATATTGTCATATATTGTCAAACTTTAGTTAATTTCATTTTATATTTTGCCTTGTTTTATTGTTCATTTTTAATGATTGCTTGATTCATTACTTGAGTGAACCTTAGTTTCCCGTTTGAGATTCAATATGGAGATTGTAGTACTCCCTCCAAAGAATAATTTTTTTCATACATCTTTGTTATATTAACTAAAAGAGGGAGTACTATAGTGAACTTATTGTATCTTGAATTGTCCGGATGGACAGTTTGGGAAGATATATCACTTTTTATAGTTCATTAATAAGTAAATTTTAATAAGCATTCCATACAATTCATGAAATTTCGAAGATATAGGAGAGGTTGTGGCGGGCGATGAATATCTTAACATCACTGTCATTCATGTGTGGGAGTTGTAAGTACTTTGCCAACTAAACTTGTAGTTTTATTATTAAGTAACTTTAGAAGGAAATTTCCTCACAACGAAATATTTCTTATTTCAGGTTTTTGGCTTCGTTATCCTCACATGAGGATGTGTATGGATTCATTGACCCTCATCTAACCTGTGAGGGTGTAAATGAAAGAACAGCTATTCAGGTGTACATCGCCAATGCCTTGCAAGATGAGGGCAAGAAGATTTATTTAGCACCTTGCTTTCATGAGTAAGTGGAAATACTTGTAGGTTTTTTAATATTTTTATCATTATCAAAATAAACATCTTGCAGTATTAACTAATCTTCAATGCAGACGCCACTGGCAACTACTGGTTATATCTGTCGACGAAGACAGCGCTCTGTGGTTTTGTTCATTGCATAAGAGGCCCCCGAAGAGATTTTTTGACATAGTCAATAGGTAATGACAATGAATTTATTAACTTTAGAAGTCTTTTATTGAATTATTAAACTCTAAATCGTGTGATATTTTTTATATTAGTGCATATTCAACATATCAAATGTTGATGGGTAGAGCTGGACATAGAGCTCATAAGCTAACCTGGAAATATGTCAAGGTATTTACATGGATTCAATAAGATATTTTAATAAAGTGTTGTCTACGGTTTTAATTATTTGACTAATATTCATTTTGAATTGTAGTCCAACAAACAAGTTGGAGGGTATGAGTGTGGCTATTACGTCATGCAATGGATGTCTTGCATTGTGCAAGGGGGAATTCAAGTCGCATTGGACAAGGTAATCCAACAAACAAGTTAACACCAATCGTCATGCAATTGATCTATCCACTAATTACAAGTTATTTTATTTTGCAGTATTTCATGGATAGTAGCCCACTCAACTCTGCTTCAATTGATTACATCAGAAAGACATGGGCTGCATATGTTATTGACTTGTATAACAAAACTTTAGAGTAGTTGATCAGTATTTGATTACTTGTAGTAGTTTTTTTATATAGTTTCATTACTTATAGTAGCTTTTATATTAGATTTTACGTGTAATGTGATTATGTAAATTGATTAGTGCACCGAGTATGTGAAGTGTCATTACTATGTTGGTATTGCTGATTTTTCATTGCTGGGATTGTCTGGACTGTATTTTCTGTTTGCAGGTTTGGGAAAATTGTAAAAAACAGAACGAACTAAATTGTGTCCACAACCGTCGTAGAAGAGTTGCTCAAGAAGGGTGGGTTGAAGTAGTTTCCACGACGGTTATGGTCACAACCGTCGTGGAAAGTCTTGCTTTTCACGACGGTTCCTTTACTAACCGTCGTAGAAAGTAAGGCTTTTCACGACGGTTACCAGTCCTAACCGTCGTAGAAAGTCAGTTTACAACGACGGTTAGCACGCGTCGTGACAAATTCCACTTAACAACGACGCCTGGATCTACGACGGTTGTGCAACCGTCGTAGAAGCCTCTTTTTAACCGTCGTAGAAAGCCTTTTCTGCAGTAGTGTAAATGGAGGTATTTTAGCAGAATAAAGGGAGAAAAGAAAGGAGGAAAGAGTTGAGAAAAAAGAGAATGATTTTAACTTTAAATTTGAAATTTAAAAGAAAAAACCATGTTATCTTCTATTGGTCCGTTTGGTTTACAGTTGAGTAGAATTGATTCTAGAAATGAATGGTCGAGATGGATTATGCACGCTTTACGAAGTACGTTGGATGGAAGTGATTTAAAATCACTTTTCAAAACCATGGTTTTGTTCTCCCACAATTTAAAACAAACAAGCACTATATTGTTAATGCTCTTATTTCTCAGAATTATTGAATGTTATGTGCATTGGCTATAATTGATACTGTGGTTTTAATAATTCCTAGTAGTTCTAATAATTGACTAATGCTATCCAAGTGGGAGAATGTTAGATTATCCCTAATTATATTTTGTGGAATAACATTAATCAATTATTTGGAATTATATTTATGTGAATTATTAATATCAATTATAGATTAATTATTTAATTATAGCACATAATATAAATATAGATGATATATTGGGCTTTTATTGTGAATAGCCCATGATGGGTTGGGTTGGGTTGTTCAGTTCAGTAGCCCGTTGAGAGGTCCCTGGTCACTACTGGTAAGGATATAAACTGATACTCCATTAGTCCGTTTAGATAGACAGACCTTAGACTTTCTGGTATTCTGTCTTTTGACCTCCTACCAGGAAGAGAACAGTTTCTCTCACTTGTCACTGTAATGGTTGATTCGCTCATTCTAGGTACATAACTCCAATTCTATTATGATATATTGTATTCCATGAACATGCTAGATTGTTGTATCTATTTGAAATTGATTTAGGCTACTATTGTTTAAATTTAACACAAGATCCACCCAACTATAGGCTACAGTGCAAATAGATGTACACTTAACATGTGACTTTTAATATCCACCGATCACATAAATTAATAGATATTCTAGAAATCATCAAGAGATATCATTCAACCAATATTTTAATAAATCAATGGAAACCCAAAACAATAAAAAATAAAAATTTCTACGGTCTGCCAAACCTAATAAGTTTTTTAAAAAGTCTAAGTCTAACTTATTTAATTAAAAAGATTTTCTAAAGTTATAGGATTGAATTATTATTGTAGTTTGTAAATCATCATTTGAATCACTGAAAAAACAACTCGAATTTTAACTGACCTAATATCGTGTTCAATATAATTTAATGATGATTTTGCTGTATTTTTTTTTTCTGTGAATGAAACTCGCACGTCATAAATAAAAGTACCCCAAAAAATGAATAAATCATCATTTTGGTCCCTGTAAGATTTAGAGTCGGTCACATTAGTCCCTGAAAAAAATGAGTTGCATTTTTCGTCCTTAAAAGATAAAAAACTATTCAATTTAATCCTTAAAAAATGAAAAGTTGTTCACCTTAGTAATTGAAAGATTTTTTTTAAATGACAATATAGTCCATGAAAATGACTAAATTGAATGATTTTTTCATCCTTTTCAAGGACAAAAATGCATTTTTCATCTTTTAAGGTCTAATGTGACCGAACTCAATTCTTTCAATTGAGAGTTTGGTTAAAAAAAAAAAAGTGCAGGGTGAGCAAATAATAATCCAAACAATCTATAATATCTTCATGACTAGCTTTTAGCAATCAGAACCAGGAGCCTATATATGATTTAAATTTTTTGGTGACTGGGAAGTGGGAATGAGTAAAAACAAGAAATTAAGACAAAACCAATAAATACCCGAAACAGCCATTCAATCCGAGAGCAGGAGATATGGAACAATCCCTAAGGAGGAGAGCCAAGATCCCAGGATGCATGTAACTTGTTTGAGAGAATGATAATTGTTCTTTATAATGTGAAATAGACATTGAATCTGTTCATTTTATCTTTATTAGTCATCTGTCAATAATGCGGACATATTTTACGAGATATTCATCATTTGCAGATTTTGAACACAAAAGGTTTAAGATGTGCTTGGTATAGGAAAACGTTTTTATTGTTATTAATAATTATATATATTACAGAAATATTATCTTAGTTTTTATTTTTTCTTTACCTATTTCACAATTATTTTTACTATTTCATATATAATTATTTATAAATAGAAACTAAGTTAATGTTTCTATAATTATTAATGAGAAAAATAAATAATTTTTTCCCAAATAAAATAAATCGTATGCATTTATCATATGTTTTATGAAGCTATTTTACAAGCTTGCGAATTGAGATTACATGACTAAACTAGGCGCTGCTTTGAGTGCGAGATTTAGTGATTTCAAAAATTTATTTTCTAGTACTAATGTGCACTATTGATACTATTTTTGGTATTATTTATAAGACAATTCAGATCAAAATACACATTAAAAAAAGTAATTAATGCATTGATTTTCAAAAAAATTATTCTACAAGATTACAAGTATACCTCTATTTAAAAATAGACTCCATTACTATAGTAATTATGTCACTTTAAAACCTTTAATTGTTAGCGATTAACGAGGGCAAATGATATGAACCTTGATGTTCTATTTTTCATGGACCTTGGAAAATTTCTGAGTAAACAACACTTTTCCTTGCAACCATTTTCTTTATACTAAACTTTTCAATACTTTTCTTTTGCTATTTTCTTTTTTTTTTCTTTTTTTGTCACGTTCTTTTCTTTTCTTTTTCTAATAATCAAATAAAAATAAGCAATGATATGAATGAGATAGAAGGCTAACAATTAGTAACTTGACCAAAACAATATTCAATCCTTTAGAAAACTTGATAAATAAATCACTTAGAAATCAAGTATGACGTATAGGAAAAATATAGATTTTGAACAACAAAAGTAAACATAGAAGAAAGAAAGATAGATATTGGACGTCACACTTTCATGAGTTGAAAGATAAGCCCATGAAGATAACCACACAAAGGTAAGAGAACCCTTGATAATCTTCACTCTTGACTAGCAAGAAATTTAGAGAAAATCACTTTCACTAAACAAAGAAAATCACTTTCAATGGTAAGGTAAAATTTGCATAATTCATCTAATCTTCCTTGCATGCATGGAGCATGTATTTATAAGGTTTACAAACAATTCCTAAGTCATGCTATCAGCTGAAATTCACGCCCAAAAATAGTCCCTAAACTGCCCCTCTTGCATTCCCATGCAACCCTAAATTAACTAATTAAAATAGCTAGAAAAACTCTACTAAACTAAGCTTGCTTGGCCGCATTTCCAACCAGAAAATTTAGCACATGTGGCTGGTTAATTCCTTGCTTTGTAACCACTAAAATGCAATAATTTGACTCATGAATTCTGCACTAAAGTGGCCGCACAAAACAACTATTAGTCTTCAAGTTTCTCCCTCAAATGTAACCTCCATAGCCGCAACACTAATGGCATACAACTCAGCCATTTTAATCACATGTTGGCCGCTCCTTTTGGCTTGTTGAAGGGTTCCATGAAGCCTTAATTTGGACCAGATTCGTGTACTCAAAGGCAGCCTCCAAACGGCTAGAAGACAAGGCATTAATGCCATTACATTGTTGTCTTGTAACCTATAGAAGAAAGGAAACATAACTCCTACAAATTTATGTGTGATGTTTTGTAACTGCCCTCTATTTATTGAAACAAATAAACACTATTAAAACTAAATTAACACTCTTTATTCAGCCAAAATAAAAGCTATTGGCCGCCCACAATTCCTCTCCATGTGGCCGTCCATCTTCTTCTTTTAATGCTTGGCAAACCTTCAATTGTCAGTTGCATTGAATGCAACTGTTTCTTCATTAATGAAATCTTCTTCTTCAAGTTGAGTATAGTTAATGATCTGAAGGCTTCCTTTAATGTTCTGCAAGTCTTGAAGTTGATCTTCTTTACTGATGAATTGGAGAGCCTCTTTTGCCTTCTTTGCTCTTGCCCTGGTCATGGGCCCACCAAGTCCTTCTAGAGCCTTGTTCTGGGTTATGTCCTCATCATACCCCCTTCTTGAAAAAGATTTGTCCTCAAATCTGAAGGGTCTTTACCTACATCAAAAAGAAGTACGTAAGACACATTGAAAGAGGCATTATTCTGATACTCACCATAGAGGTTAATTTTGAAGCCGTGGTCTTTGATTCTTCCTAGAACTTTAAAGGGTCCAACTCCTTTAGGCAGAAAATTGGACTTCTTTGGCTCAAGGGGCCTTTTCTTGCGCACATGCTCCCTTATCCATTCACCAGGGTGGAAATCAACTATTTCTCTTCCCTTGCCTGCTTGAAGTGCATAATTCCCTTGCTTCTTTTCAATCTGTTTCTCCATATGCATCTTCTTATCTCTTTCTATCTTGGCTTGTTGTTCATTGTGCACAAACATAGAGTTGTTAGGAAAAGATAAAAATTCAAGAGAAATTACCTGATTACATCCATGAGCTATCTCAAATGGAAAATAGTTTGCAGCACTATGGATTGCATTATCATAAACAAATTCATCATGAGGAAAACACTCCTCCCAAAATTTATTTAAAATAATTCTAAACAAGGCTTCCAAAATTCCTTTCATCACTTCATTATTTCTTTCATCCTCCATGAATCTTGGAGCAAGGTCTTTAATCCCTTTGAAATATGGTATTTCATTAGGATCAAAATTTGGAAACTCTTCTTTAAAGACCTGCAAAAGAAAAGTAATAGGCAAAGGCAATTTTGGCAAAAATGGTTAGCATGAATCACTTGATTTTCGCAATTCAAGACGTAAAAAGTTTTCTTGTGCAAAGCACTCTTTTCACTTCCCTCTCTCTTGATACACATATTTTTTTGCCTTCAAATATTTCTCTTCTTTTTTTATTTTCCTCACTCTCAAATTTTTCACTCTCTTTCTCTTTTTTTATCTTTTCTTTCAATTTCTTTTGATCTTTTCTCACTTCCTTTGGGGACAAAGGCTTAAGGACCACCTTCTTATCCTGAAAATTAAAAGAAATTTTGTTAGAAAATCCATCATGGATGGCTTTTGTCTCATATTGCCACAGCCTTCCCAAGAGAATATGGCTGGCTTCCATTGGTATTACGTCACATAGCACTGTATCCTGATATTTTCCAATGGAAAATGGAATCTCAACTTGTCTTTCCACGTGAACCTCTTCTCCTTCATTAAGCCATTAAAGCTTATATGGCTTAGGGTGAAGCTTTGTGTGCAAACCCATTTTGTTCACCATCCTGGCACTAGCAATATTAGTGCAGCTTCCACCATCAATAATCACCAAACAAATCTTACCATTGACAGAACATCTAGTGTGAAAAATGTTCTCCCTTTGGCTTTCCTCTTTGTCCACGGGTTGGCTACCAAGAAGTCTTCGAATCATATAGACTTCTCCAATTTCTGCGCCAGTATCATCATCACTGGGCTCTTCCCTTTCATCATCTGATTCGCTTGTGTACTCACCATTATCCTTAAGAAGAATGGTCTTCTTAGCAGGACACTCATAGGCATAGTGCCCCCTTCCTTGGCACCTGAAACAAATCACATCCCTTCCTTTCTTAACAACCTACTCAACATTAGAGGATTTACCTTGAGTAATAGGTGCTGCTTGGCTTGAAGATTCAGCCACCTCCTTTTTAATTTTATCCTTCCAATTTGCAGGCAAATTAGTAGGACTCCTCCTGGTAGCTCCTTTTCTTTTACTTGTTGCTCCACTTGTAGAGCCTTATGTAACAAGTCCTCCATTTCAACATACTCCTGCAACTCAACAATGTCCCTAATGTCACTGCTCAAACCATTAAGAAACGTACCATAGTAATTTCAGGGGTCCTCTTCTATGTTGGCTTGAATTTGCAGCATCTCCATCTCCTTATAGTACTCCTCCACTCCTTTACTGCCTTGAGTCAATTGTTGTAATCTCAGCTTCAAGTCACGTTGAAAACTAGAGGGAACATACCGTTTCATCATAATCCTCTTCATCTCAACCCAAGTCTCCACTATAGGCTCTTCATTTCTGACTCTCTCTTTCTGTAACTTATTCCACCAAACAAGTGCATAATCAGAAAATTTAGCAGCAGCAAGCTTTACCTTTTGTGCTTCTGTATAGATGTTACACGCAAAAACGTGCTCAATTTTGAGTTCCCACTCCAAGTATGCCTCTGGGTCACTTCGGCCTTTGAAAGAAGGAATGGTCAGCTTGACACCTTGTATTTTTCCTTCTTCTCTTGGTGGTCTTTCCTCTTCTACTTCAGGTGTTGATTTGACCTCCAATTGTCCCAACCTAGCATGCAACTCATCATACTGTTGCTTCATCGTCATCTCTAATTTCTGATAAATATCAGCAAGTTGTCGCTGAAGGTCTTTGTTATCCACTTGTCTTTCTGCCATAGTAACACAAGAAAGAAACAAAGTAACAGATAAAAAGAACAAGAAAATGATTAACTGTTTAGAAACTCACCACTCTCGTGTTTACACGCAATATTGGCTTTTTCTACAATATAACACTCTTGCCTTTTTCCACTCTATTTTCTCTTGACTTCTTACCACGCCAATGAGGAGAAAATCAAATAATTCACAACCTGTATGTTAGCCAAGAAAAAAATAGCACAAGAAAAGCTAACAAGAAAAATAAAACAAGAAAAGCTAACAAGAAAATAAAACAAGAAAAAGTTAGGAAGAAAATCAGAAAAATTCTAGTAACCGGAGCTCTGATTACCAAATGATATGAACCTTGATGTTCTATTTTTCATGGACCTTGGAAAATTTCTGAGTAAACAACACTTTTCCTTGCAACCATTTTCTTATACTAAACTTTTCAATACTTTTCTTTTGCTATTTTCTTTTCTTTTCTTTTTTGTCACGTTCTTTTCTTTTCTTTTTCTAATAACCAAATAAAAATAAGCAATGATATGAATGAGATAGAAGGCTAACAATTAGTAACTTGGCCAAAACAATATTGAATCCTTTAGAAAACTTGATAAATAAATCACTTAGAAATCAAGTATGACGTATAGGAAAAATATAGATTTTGAACAACAAAAGTAAACATAGAAGAAAGAAAGATAGATATTGGACGTCACACTTTCATGAGTTGAAAGATAAGCCCATGAAGATAACCACACAAAGGTAAGAGAACCCTTGATAATCTTCACTCTTGACTAGCAAGAAATTTAGAGAAAATCACTTTCACTAAACAAAGAAAATCACTTTCAATGGTAAGGTAAAATTTGCATAATTCATCTAATCTTCCTTGCATGCATGGAGCATGTATTTATAGGGTTTACAAACAATTCCTAAGTCATGCTATCAGCTGAAATTCACGCCCAAAATTAGTCCCTAAACTGCCCCTCTTTGCATTCCCATGCAACCCTAAATTAACTAATTAAAATAGCTAGAAAAACTCTACTAAACTAAGCTTGCTTGGCCGCATTTCCAACCAGAAAATTTAGCACATGTGGCTGGTTAATTCCTTGCTTTGTAACCACTAAAATGCAATAATTTGACTCATGAATTCTTCACTAAAGTGGTCGCACAAAACAACTATTAGTCTTCAAGTTTCTCCCTCAAATGTAACCTCCATAGCCGCAAACACTAATGGCATACAACCTCAGCCATTTTAATCACATGTTGGCCGCTCCTTTTGGCTTGTTGAAGGGTTCCATGAAGCCTTAATTTGGACCAGATTCATGTACTCAAAGGCAGCCCTCCAAACGGCTAGAAGACAAGGCATTAATGCCATTACATTGTTGTCTTGTAACCTATAGAAGAAAGGAAACATAACTCCCACAAATTATGTGTGATGTTTTGTAACTGCCCTCTATTTATTGAAACAAATAAACACTATTAAAACTAAATTAACACTCTTTATTCAGCCAAAATAAAAGCTATTGGCCGCCCACAATTCCTCTCCATGTGGCCGTCCATCTTCTTCTTTTTAATGCTTGGCAAACCTTCAATTGTCAGTTGCATTGAATGCAACTGTTTCTTTATTAATGAAATCTTCTTCTTCAAGTTGAGTATAGTTAATGATCTGAAGGCTTCCTTTAATGTTCTGCAAGTCTTGAAGTTGATCTTCTTTACTGATGAATTGGAGAGCCTCTTTTGCCTTCTTTGCTCTTGACCTAGTCATGGGCCCCACCAAGTCCTTCTAGAGCCTTGTTCTGGGTTATGTCCTCATCATACCCCCCTTCTTGAAAAAGATTTTTCCTCAAATCTGAAGGGTCTTTACCTACATCAAAAAGAAGTACGTAAGACACATTGAAAGAGGCATTATTCTGATACTCACCATAGAGGTTAATTTTGAAGCCGTGGTCTTTGATTCTTCCTAGAACTTTAAAGGGTCCACTCCTTTAGGCAGAAAATTGGACTTCTTTGGCTCAAGGGGCCTTTTCTTGCGCACATGCTCCCTTATCCATTCACCAGGGTGGAAATCAACTATTTCTCTTCCCTTGCCTGCTTGAAGTGCATAATTCCCTTGCTTCTTGTCAATATGTTTCTCCATATGCATCTTCTTATCTCTTTCTATCTTGGCTTGTTGTTCATTGTGCACAAACATAGAGTTGTTAGGAAAAGATAAAAAATTCAAGAGAAATTACCTGATTACAGCCATGAGCTATCTCAAATGGAAAATAGTTTGCCAAGCACTATGGATTGCGATTATCATAAACAAATTCATCATGAGGAAAACACTCCTCGCAAATTATTTAAAATAATTTTCTAAACAAGGCTTCCAAAATTCCTTTCATCACTTCATTATTTCTTTCATCCTCCATGAATCTTGGAGCAAGGTCTTTAATCCCTTTGAAATATGGTATTTCATTAGGATCAAACTTTGGAAACTCTTCTTTAAAGACCTGCAAAAGAAAAGTAATAGGCAAAGGCAATTTTTGGCAAAAATGGTTAGCATGAATCACTTGATTTTCGCCAATTCAAGACGTAAAAAGTTTTTCTTTGTGCATAAGCACTCTTTTCAATTATCCCTCTCTCTGATACACATATTTTTTGCCTTCAAATATTTCTCTTCTTTTTTATTTTCTCACATCTCAAATTTTTCATACTCTCTTTCTCTTTTTTTATCTTTTTCTTTCAATTTCTTTTGATCCTTCTCTCACTTCCTTTTGGGGACAAAGGCTTAAGGACCACCTTCTTATCCTGAAAATTAAAAAAAAAAATTGTTAGAAAATCCCTCATGGATGGCTTTTTGTCTCATATTGCCACGACCTTCCAATGAGAATATGGCTGGCTTCCATTGGTATTACGTCACATAGCACTGTATCCTGATATTTTCAATGGAGAAATGGAATCTCAACTTGTCTTTCCACGTGAACCTCCTCGTCTCCTTCATTAAAGCCATTGAATGCCTTATATATGCTTAGGGTGAACGCTTTGTGTGCAACACCCATTTTGTTCACCATCCTGGCACTAGTCAATATTATGTGCCA
This sequence comes from Sesbania bispinosa, assembly GCA_026901365.1. NCBI lineage: Eukaryota > Viridiplantae > Streptophyta > Magnoliopsida > Fabales > Fabaceae > Sesbania > Sesbania bispinosa. Next base: position 412,339 of record QLOH01000777.1, on the reverse strand, counting down.
GCTTCCATCATCAATAATCACCAAACAAATTCTTACCATTGGCCAGAACATCTAGTGTGAAAAATGTTCTCCCCTTTGGCTTTCCTTCCATTCTTTGTCCCCGGGTTGGGCTACCAAGAAGTCTTCGAATCATATAGACTTCTCCAATTCTCTGCGCCATATCATCATCGCCTGGGCTCTTCCCTTTCATCATCTGATTCGCTTGTGTACTCACCATTATCCTTAAGAAGAATGGTCCGTCTTAGCAGGACAACTCATATAGGCATAGTGCCCCCTTCCTTGGCACCTGAAACAAATCACATCCCTTCCTTTCTTAACAACCTGCTCAACATTAGAGGGAGTTACCTTGTGTAAATAGGTGCTGCTTCGGCTTGCAGATTCAGCCACCCCTCCCTTTTAATTTTATCCTTCCATTGCAGGCAAATTAGTAGGGGACTCTCCTGGGTGAGCTCCTTTTCTTTTTACTGTTTGGCCCTTCCACTTGTAGAGCCTTATGTAACAGTCCTCCATTTCAACATCTCTGCAACTCAACAATGTCCCTAATGTCACTGCTCACTCAAACCATTAAGAAAACGTTACCATAGGAAATTTCAGGGTCCTCTTCTATGTTGGTGCTGAAATTTGCAGCAGTCTTCCATCTGTTATAGTACTCCTCCACTCCTTTACTTGCCTTGAGTCAATTGTTGTAATCTCAGCTTCAAGTCACGTTGAAAACTAGAGGGAACATACCGTTTCCTCATAATCCTCTTCATCTCAACCCAAGTCTCCACTATAGGCTTTTCATTTCTGACTCTCTCTTTCTGTAACTTATTCCACCGAACAAGTGCATAATCAGAAAATTTAGTAGCAGCAAGCTTCACCTTTTGTGCTTCTGTATAGATGTTACACGCAAAAAAGGTGCTCAATTTTGAGTTCCCACTCCAAGTATGCCTCTGGGTCACTTCGGCCTTTGAAAGAAGGAATGGTCAGCTTGACACCTTGTATTTTTCCTTCTTCTCTTGGTGGTCTTTCCTCTTCTGCTTCAGGTGTTGATTTGACCTCCAATTGTCCCAACCCTAGCAGCAACTCATCATACTTTTGCTCATCGTCATCTCTAAAAGAAGTTTTAAGAGATAAGGAGTTTTGCATTCATATTTCATTATAAAAGAAGAGTTTTAATATAGTAAAAGATAAAAGAGTAAGTTAAGTGAAAAACGACAGTAAAGTAGAATTTTGATAACTTAATTCACCCCCCTTCTTAAGTTATTTGAGGCCTCTTGTCTAAACAAGTGGTATCAGAGCTTGAATCTTGTATAAGATTAGAAGCCTCAAGATTAATAATGGCCTCATCCAACTCCCTTTTCGGTGAAGGAAACTCATTCAATAGACCCCTGTATTTAATGGAGAAGGTTTTCATTATTGGAAATCTCGAATGCAAATTTTCATAGAATCTATAGATTTAAATATTTGAGATTGCTATAGAAAAATGGTCCTTTTATTCCTTCGATACAAGTAGGGAACGAAGTTAAAATGACACCTAGATGCTTGTAGAAAAGTCCAATATAATTTAAAAGCCAAAAACGTAATTACATCTGCATAGGCATAGATGAATACTTTAGAGTTTCAAATTGCAAAAGTGCAAAAGAAATGTGGGATACATTAGAAGTAACACATGAGGGTACAAGTGATGTTAAAAAAATCTAGAATAAACACCCCTTACTCATGAATATGAATTATTTAGGATGAACCAAAATGAAAGCATACAAGACATGCAAAAGAGATTTACACATGTAGTTAATCATCTTGCATCTTTAGGAAAAGTCTTTCCTAATGAAGATCTTATTAACAAAGTCTTAAGATGTTTGAGTAGGCAATGGCAACCAAAGGTGACAGCAATTGCAGAATCAAAGGATCTTACAACAATGTCTCTTGCTTCACTGTTTGGGAAACTTCAAGAACACGAATTGGAACTATTGAGACTCAATCAAAATGAAGAAAATGACAAAAATAAGAAAAGCATTGCACTTAAAGCATCATAACTTGTCTATGAAGAATATGACAACGAAGACATCATTGAGGAAGAAGATTTAGATGATGATGAAGAATTTGATCTCTTTGTAAAAGGTTCAACAAATTCCTAAGGAATAGAAGAAATCAAAATAGATCTACATTCAACACAAAGATGAAAGGAGAAGATTCCTCCTCAACCCCAAGGTGCTTCGAATGCAATCAACCAGGACACTTAAGACTAAAATGTCCAATCTACAAGAAGAGAATGGAAAAATCAAACAAGAAGACATTCAAAGATAAGAAAACAAAGAAAGCCTACATCACATGGGATGATAATGACATAAGCTCCAGTGACTCAGAGAATGAAACAGTTAACTTGGGATTTATGGCCAGAGACTACGAAAGTGAAGAAAATGTAATATCTTCTAACAATAATACATCCATCACATTTGATGAGTTACAAGAAGTCTTTAATGACTTACATAAAGAATCATTTAGGTTAGCAAACTAGTATCATCCTATAAGAAAACAACCTCAAAATTAGAGAAGGAAAATCAAAGTTAAATGAAGAACTAGATAGTCATAAATATGAACTTAAGTTAATAAATTCTAAAAATGAAAATCTGTGTTCTATCATTAATTTAGAAAATAACAAAGAAACACATCCATGCACATCATGCCTAAAACATAAAGAAGAAATTAAAAAGTTAAACACTACACTTGCAAATTCACCTTTGGTAAAAATAATTTAGATATTATTTTAGGAAATCAAAGGTGTGTATTTGACAAGGCTGGATTAGGATATGATCCTTCAAAACAACAAAAGCTTTACAAAATTTCTTTATCTCATATAACATGTCTACTAGTCCATTTATTAAATGTAACTATTGTGGTAGAAAGGGACATAGTGCATATACTTGTAATATAAGAAAGAATGGTGTTCAAAATGGACACATGATTTGGGTTCCAAAAGCACCTTACCCAAACTAACATTCAAGGACCCAAGATGATATGGGTACCAAAAGTTAGAATTGTGTTGTAGGATGTGCTTTATGGTAAGGCACTCTCAAAGGTAACTTAATAGTGGATGCTCCAAGCACATGAAGGGAGATACTTCAAAGCTTATCGACATTACTCCCAAAAACAATGGACGTGCCATTTATGGAGACAATAACAAAGAAGAAGTAAACATAAAAGATTCTACAATTAAAGAAAATCAAACTAACATGGATCTTTCAAGAGAGTAGAAAACTTTAAAGAGATCATCCTCTTGACAACATCATTGGAGAATTTTTCAAAAGGGGGGTAACAACTAGACTCTCTCTAAAGATATATATGGCTTTTTGTTTATAAATTGAAATAAAAAATATTGATGAAGCCTTCTAAAAGATAAACATTGGATTATTGCTATGAAAGAAAAATTAAATCAATTTGAAAAGAATCTTGTATGGAACTAGTTGATAAACCAAGTGATCATTCAAATTATAGGAACTAAATGGTTATTTGGAAATAAATTAGAAGAGAGTTAGGAATCTTAGATTTCTCTAAATTAAAAGATACACTATTTGGCTAATAGTTTACTTACTTATGGATATATATTATTTAGTATTTGATGCTCTTGGATTATTTTTATGATGCCAGAGGGGAGGGAGAGAAGAGAAAGGGAAAGAACTCTATGTTATGAGATTTTAAAAAGTTTATTTGGGGAGAGAAAAGGAAAGGAAAGACTATGAAATTGAAATTAAGGAAAGGAAAAGACTATGAAATTGAAATTTTATTTTATCCCCAAATAATTCTAGAAAGAAAAGAAAAGAAAAGTATATTATTGGTTGTCCCCAAAATATAGCATTGTTTCTAAAAAGACAAATACTAAGGGGGAGACTAAAGGGGAATGATCAATATATGTATACTTGAAATTATTTTTTTCTTCCCTTAAAGATGGTTTGTCATCATCAAAAAGGGGGAGATTGTAGATGCATATACTTGTAGATACATTATATGCTGTTTTGATGATGGCCAATAGAAAGAACATGAGATTACAAGATTGACTAAAAGGAATTGGCAAAGAAAGAAGCAAAAAGAGAAGGAGCAAGTTTGATGCAAGATCAAGACTACAAGTGATGATTAGATAGGTATAAGTCTATTTAGTAACTATGTTAAAAGAATTCTAGACTTTGCAAGTAACTTGGCCTTAAAAGTAAAACTCAAGAAATGTTTTTTATGAACCAAAATCAGTTCAAAAGAAAAGTTTTTGAACTGGGTAATCGATTACCATATGAAGTGTGTTCCGTATAGAACTCGAACCTAGGTCTGAGTCAGCAAGGAATGAACTCGGTCCGAATCCGGGTTTGCGGAGGCTTGATCCGCAGTTGAACACGAATGTTCGGTTTAGAACTCGAACCTGGGTCCGAAGTCAGCGGGGATGAACTCGGTCCGAATCCGGGTTGCGGAGGCTGAATCCGAGGTGAACCCGAGGGGGTGTTTGTACCTGCAAAGGACTCCGACGCCCAAGTCAGATAGGTAAAAAAACAGTCAAAAGGATTGACTAGTGAGATTGCGTACCTTATGATCTGTATATGTTCTCTATTTATAGGGGTTTTCCCTATATAAATATGGTAAGTGGGCGCAGATAGATGTAAAAGGAGTAAGTTTAGCATGGGTATCATGGAATAATTATGGATATTGATAATTATATATCATATATTTAAGGATATCATAATTACATGTGACATAATTATGGAATTATGATAATTATATATCATATATTTAAGGATACCATAATTATATGTTTTGGATATGATAATTATATATCATATATTTAGGATATCATAATTATATGTGATATAATTATGGATATGATAATTATATATCATATATTTAAGGATACCATAATTATATGTGATATAATTATGGATATGATAATTATATATCATATATTTAAGGATATCATAATTATATGTGATATAATTATGGATATGATATATAATATATTTGTGGATATGATAATTATATGTGCGTGGATATTATAATTATATATCATATATTTATGGGATATGATAATTATATTGCGCATGGGCCATTTTGGCTATCGGGCCTTAGGTTTAGACCGCAACAGAAGCCCCCCCAGCTCTAGTCGACTTGATAAAGTTGACTTTGAGCTTAAATATTGTTTCATATTTCATCCGGGACGACTTGCTCAGTCCGGGCCGGTTGTTTTGAGGTTTATAAATCTCTTGGATGATACCGTTCGAGACGAGTCTTCGTTAAATTATCCAATGAATGTCTAAGTTCGAGACGGGAAACTTTTTGGGTTAAGATGCTCTTCGCATCAAAGTGATTTACTGAATAAAAGGTTGAATCTGGGACGGGATACTCTTCGTATCTGGGAAACCTTTTAGGTTAAGATGTTTCTTCGCATCAAAGCGATTTACTGGGTAATATAGGTTGAACCTGGGACCGGGGATACTCTTCGTATCTGGTTTCAACGTGATGAATTCCTGATAGGATCCTAAAATTCCTAAAGATACCCCCCAGCTGAAGTCGAAGTAAAGGAGGTTCGACTTTTAAGTTATGTCGCATAAGCCGGTTTGCTTGTAATAATTGGACTTCCAGAAAGCGTTGTAATAATTGGACTTCCAGTTCGAATTTGAGTTATGCTCTTCGCATCCGGTATTGAATGATGGCCGAGATGTTCTCACATCCGATTGCTGAATGAGGCGGAGATAGTTCCACATCCGGCATTGAATGAGGCCGAGAGGCTCTTCACATTCGGTATTGAATGAGGCCGAGATGCTCTTCACCTCCGGTTGCTGACAGAGCCGAGAAGAAGCTCTTTGACTTTACTAAGATTGAAGATGCTCTTCGCATCGGTATTGAATGAGGTCAAGATAGTCTCCAACATCCGGCATTGAATGAGGCAGAGATGCTCTTCACATCCGGTTGATGACAGAGCCGAGAAGCTCTTTTGACTTTTTACTAAGATTGAAGATGCTCTTCGCATCGGTATTGAATGAGGCCGAGATGTTCTTCACATCCGATTGCTGAATGAGGCGGAGATAGTCTCCACATCCGGCATTGAATGAGGCCGAGATGCTCTTCACATCCGGGTATTGAATGAGGCCGAGATGCTCTTCACGTTCCGGTTTGCTGACAGAGCCGAGAAGCTCTTTTGACTTTTACTAAGATTGAAGATGCTCTTCGCATTCGGTATTGAATGAGGCCGAGATAGTCTCCACATCCGGCATTGAATGAGGCCGAGATGCTCTTTCACATCTGGTTGCTGACAGAGCCGGGGAAGCTCTTTTGACTTTTACTAAGATTAAAGATGCTCTTCGCATCCGGTATTGAATGAGGCCAAGATAGTCTCCACATCCGGCATTGAATGAGGCCGAGATGCTCTTCACATCCAGCATTGAATGAGGCCGAGATGCTCTTCACACCCGGCATTGAATGAGACCGGGATGCTCTTCACATCCGGTTTTGAATGATACTGAGAAGCTCTTTTAACTTTTACTAAGATTGAAGATGCTCTTCACATCCATTATTGAATGAGGCGAGATGCTCTTCACATCCGGCATTGAATGAGACCGGATGCTCTTCACACCCGGGTTTTGAATGGGGCCGAGATGCTCTTCACATCCGGCATTGAATGAGGCCGAGATGCTCTTCACATCCGGCATTGAATGAGACCGAGATGCTCTTCACATCCGGTTGCTGATAGAGTCGAGATGGTCTTTACATCCGGCATTGAATGAGGCCGAGATGCTCTTCACATCGCATTGAATGAGACCGAGATGCTCTTCACATCCGGTTATTGAATGAGACCGAGATGCTCTTCACATTCGGTTTTTTATAGATCTGAGATGTTCTTCACATCCAATAAATGTTTGATCTGAGGATAGTCGAGGGACTAAGCCCGGAAAACTCAGGGACTATGTCCGAGATGCTTGAGGAAATAAATCTGAGATGTGACACAAAATGTCCGAGTCGCAAGCAACGCAGTATGACTTCCGAAGTAATGAAGAACTTATACATCCGGGATGTAAGCCTTTCCAGAGCTCAATAAATTATAAATCTGAGCTGGATAAAAAGACAAGATTATAGTCGGAGCGCACTGAGGAGAAGTTCTTGCTGCTGACTTTCAATGTACATTAGGATTTCAAAATCGGCTGAGAACGGGGTATCCCGTTACGTCTTCATGCAACGTTGAAATCATATTAATTCCATCTCGGAATTTAAACGTTTCAGCAAATTAATATGGCATGAATTGAAGAATCCATCACTGGGTGCAAGTCATCCTTTTCTAGAACATAAAACACCTTGGACCAAAAAGATGGCACGGTTTTAATCTTTTGAAGAATCCGTCTCTCATCAAGTTGAAACAGAGCGAATCAACTAGAGATTTTGATTGGCGCTCCAAACAGAGCGAATCAACTAGAGATTTTGATTGGCGCTCCAAGGCAATTGGTGGCTGTGAATTTTGGGAGACACGTCGCCTAGTTGCATTTCGGAATTTCGATCAAGGCATAGGCTTTATCAAGACATGCCGTCTCGGATTCGAGTAGTAATGCTTTCTTAGCCATAGAAAGCTTAGTCATTAGGTTGAGGAACCATTCCATTCAGACATTATGTTGTAGATAATAATGGTTTGGCCTCTTTGAATCAATGGATTAATTAATTAAGAGATTTTAGATGATAATATTTTCCTATGAAGAACTAACGTGCTTATAGTTATATTTATGCATACACAAATTAACTTTTGTAGGTTTCCTTAGTTTTAAAAACGGAAAACATAGCACTTTTTGAGGGTTAAAGCACAATTAATTGTATGGAACACGAGTGGTTGACATAGGTGCAATGGATGAGTGAAACTAACCTGGAAAGAAAGCGTAACCTTCCCTTTGCCTTACCTTTTCCCTCATCTCTTCTAATCAATATCAATCGATCAGGAAGGAAGGAGAAGAATAGAGTAGCCAAAAACTGAGCTCTCGGATCTAGTGTGGAGTCTATTGTTGATTGTCATGCTGGTAAGGGGGAGGCCCTCCTTCTAGCGCCAAATGTTTCGGTATAGAACTCGAACCTGGGTCTGAGTCAGCAGGAATGAACTCGGTCCGAATCCGGGTTGCGGAGGCTTGAATCCGAGTTGAACCCGAGGGGGGTGTACCTGCAAAGGGACTCCGACGCCCAAGTCGGATAGGTAAAACAGTCAAAAGGATTGACTAAGTGAGATTGCGTACCTTATGATCTGTATATGTTCTCTATTTATAGGGGTTTTCCCTGTATAAATATGGTAAGTGGGCGCAGATGTAAAAGGAGTAAGTTTAGGAGGTATCATGACATAATTATGGATATGATAATTATATATCATATATTTAAGGATATCATAATTACATGTGACATAATTATGGATATGATAATTATATATCATATATTTAAGGATACCATAATTATATGTGATATAATTATGGATATGATAATTATATATCATATATTTAATGTAACACCTTAAATTTCTAAACCAGAACTTAGTCCGTTGGAAACCAAATCCGTGGCTTAAAATTTAAAGTATATTGTTTCTAATATCAATCATTCACGAAATTGTAAGTAATCCAACGAATAACCAACAATTCATGAATAAAACTAACTTATATACATAATAATGTCCAACTTATACATCATAGCTATCATAAAGAAGTTCAACTCCAAAATACATAATGTTCTTGTTGTCTACATAACATTCAAGGAATATATACAAGGAACCATGCTGGTAAAGAACTAAAAACTAAGCATATACATCTGTACACACACACACACACACACACATATATATAGATTCAAGCAGCACTTCAATTTCTAGTCTGAGTATCCGAGGGTGGTGGTACCTGCTCATCTATAAAACCACATAACGCGCGGTGAGATAAAATCTCAGTGAATACAAAACACGTGCATGAATACAAGAGGATAAGAAATTCATGTCATAGTATAATTCATCATATCAACCAATCCATCCACAATCAAATAAAATGCAATATGATGCACTCACTACTGTGCCCAGCAGGCATGTTCTTATCACTTTCTAGAGTTAGACCCGGGCTCAGACTACGGGAACCGGCTTTCCCGGGAACGAATCCCACCCAAACTGGACCGAAGTCGTGTTTTACTTAATTACTTGATTTTTACTCACAGCGCAAAGGCCGACTTAATTAACTCACGGTCGAAACCGGCTTATATTATTCAAATGCACATGATAACACTTTTCGTAAGTTTACAAGTATCGTAAACTTCGACATTCAAATGTTTTTCAGGCAATTCCTAACATCAATCACTCAATCTTAATCAAACGTTACTAAGTCATTCAAAATAACTAAATAGAAAGGGAGATCAAGGAGTTGGGTTCATACATTGAGCATATCGACAATTTCGTAATTCTCGCTATTTTCGACTCTACGAATAACAACCCCACACTTTCGATTCAAATTCTAAAAACAACCATATCAAGCTATTAAATAGCATTAATCAAAGAACTAAAACCGATTCGAATAAGTGTATGAGTTACAATCGAGGGAAATCGTTAGTTTCGATCGTTTCGATAGTTTCGACAACTTCGACACTAACGATTTCGACGCTCGATTCTATACTCATATACTCAATCTAACGATAATCAATCCAAACAAATCAAGAAATTATCAAATTCAACTTCAAATATCCAGCATCAAGAAAGGGGAGGAGAAAGGGAGGGGGAGCATGCATTGAGACCAATAATTCTACTCCTAGGGTGAGTTGTACTCACCAATCCAAGCAATTCAAGAAGGGAAATGAAGTTTGGAGGTGATTAATTGATGTTTCCTTGCCCAAAATTCCTTCTTCAAGCTTCAATTCTTCTTTCTCTCTCTAGAATCCCGCTCTCTCTCTAGGTTTAGGTTTTCTCCCAAAATTCTGTTTTAAAAATGCTCCTGGTATATATATTTTCTGTGCTGGTAATCGATTACAGACTTTCTGTAATCGATTACCATAGGCTAAAATACACTCAAGAACCCTTTCTGGTAAAATGGTAATCGATTACCACTTCTGGTAATCGATTACTAGGAACCCAGATTCTCTGTAATCGATTACTAAACCCTTGGTAATCGATTACAAAAAAACCAACTCTCTGGTAATCGATTACTAACTCTTGGTAATCGATTACTAAAATTCAACCCTCTGGTAATCGATTACTAACTCTTGGTAATCGATTACTAGGGACTTAAACTCCTAAATTTTACTTATTTTAAGAATCCCAAACTTAAATTTTGTTCCCTAATCTTATTACTTCCAGTTCTCAACTAAACATACACAGATTACACTTAAAATCTTATAAGTTATAATAGCCTAATATGCGGGATGTTACATTTAAGGATATCATAATTATATGTGATATAATTATGGATATGATATATAATATATTTGTGGATATGATAATTATATTGCGCATGGATATTATAATTATATATCATATATTTATGGATATAATTATATTGCGCATGGGCCATTTTGGCTATTGGACATTAGGTTTAGACCGTAACAAAGTGTAATCGATTACCAGATGCTGTCAAGTTTAAATTTGAAAACTTTTGAAGTAATCGATTACGTAATCGATTACCAGAGTGCAGAAAATGCGAAAATTGAATTTCAGTCACAACGGTTCATAATCTGTTTGAATTTTTGAATGTGTAATCGATTACCACTTTATTGTAATCGATTACCAGTAAGATTTTCTGAAAATTATGAAGAGACACAATTCCTTATCAAAAGATACAAAGCTTCAATTGTTCTATTATAAATATGTGTCTTCATTTCGAAAAATAAGTAGATTACAATGTGAAATAACAAAAAGTGTGAAATCTCTTTAAGAATCATTTTGGCCAAAACACTTGCAAATTATTAAGGATTCTTATAGGAACTTCAAGTTGTATCATCTACTCTAAAAGAGAGTTCATCAGTGTACAAACAATTATTCTTATATTGTGTGGTTAAAGAGAGGGTGCCTCTTGTGGTTTGTGGGTGAAACTCAACACAAGGGAAGGGGTTCCAAGGTGTGTGAGTGTTCATCCTTTGTAAAGGATTTTACAAGAATAGTGGAAATCTCAAGTGGGTGACTTGAGGACTGGACGTAGGCAAGGGGTTGGCCGAACCAGTATAAATCGAGTTTGCATTTCTTCTTCCCTTAACTTTTACTTATTGATTGTGATTGCAAATTTATTATATATTAAGAGATTAGGAGTTTTGCATTCATATTTCATTATAAAAGAAGAGTTTTAATTATAGTAAAAGATAAAAGAAGTAAGTAAGTGAAAAACGAAGTAATTTTGATTAACTTAATTCACCCCCACCTCTTAAGTTATTTGAGGCCGCTTGTCTAACAGATTTATGGATAATATATATTGGGTTCTGATGAATAGTCCGTGATGGGTTGGACTGTTCAGTAACCCGTTGAGAGGTCTCTGGTCTCTACTGGTATGTATATAAGCCGGTATCCCATTAGTCAGTTTATAAATAAGACATATGACAGAGCAAGTCTGCTCTCTGCACTCTGTATTGCCTTTGTGTCTTTTGAGCTCCTGCCAGGAAGAGAGCAGCATTCTCTCACTCTGTTCAAGACAAACACCATGGATCCTTCTTTGATTCTGGGTACGCAATTCCTTCTAATCATTTTATGAACATGCTATATCTTGTATCTATTTGAATTGATCTAGGCTATTCTCGTTTAAATTCAACATTCTTATCATATCTAAACCAAAATAAATTGAAACGTTGAGGGATCAATTTAAGCATTTTTTGTATAGTTAAAAACAGAAGTCTGAAACACGTCAGATGCAAATCACATGACATGGGGCAGAAACGCATATGACTATTGAATGTAAAATTGGACGAGTGTATGAGATTAATAAATGGTTGTTAAGGTTAAATCGGTGCTTTCCTCCATACAACCTCCCCACATTTTCTAATCTTGTCGAAGTGGATGTTAATGATTTTTAATGAAGTAGTTTTCATATTAACGCAGACAACAATTTTAATATTCGTTTCTACATCTGCTAAGCACCTATGTACCATATCAACGTTGGTTACCCGTATTTTAATTAAGTGAAAAATTAAAAAATTAATAAAAATTATAACTCAATTGAAAAATTAGTTTAAAATCAGCCAACCATAATCATTAAATATCATCGACATAACAATTTAATTTAACTAAAACACAATATGGTAAAATTCTAAAACACAACACATGATCTAATGTTTGAATTCTTTTATTTAAATATTACAATATTTTTCAAATCAAACTATTTTATAAAAATGGACATTATGTGCTAGTATTCTTTAATAATATGTATATTTTTAAAAATGTATATAAATATATTAAATATTTTAATAAGAATTTAATATATATATATATATACATTTTTAGTGTATATCAATTAAACCCATTTAATAAAATGAATATATATACATATGAATATATATACATGTGTGTGGGGGCAAGGGGTATGAGACGGATTGGGTAGTATAATGCATGTACCCACATTCATCTCCGTAAAAAAATGCGAATTGTTACCTACATTCGCGCCCATATACTTAGTGAAATTTTATCTCTTTATCTCTGTAATATTTTCGGGTATCCATGAGACTCGTACTCAATTATCACCTTAGGCGACATTATAGCAATGTTTATGATTTCTGACGAGTGTGTATAAAATAATAACATTCAAACGGTTAAAAAAAATGTCAAATTCAATTTTAGGCAATGACTCAGAAAAGGCTACAAAGAATATTACATTGTTATTTTTATTTTAAAAGAATAGTTGAATACCATCCCTCTCACTCTTAAAATATATGAGCAATTGAAAGATGTTGATATACTCAGACCGGCCACCCTAAAGTAATCGCTCAAATGTGAGCGTTACAAAGAAAATCAGAAACAAACAAGGAAAACAGTGTGGTATGCCTGACATGAGTGTCACATTCACATGCATCATGTGCTGCCTCCAGGTGTAAGATTTGGACTGGTCATGCCACGCATAAGATATTAATTCCATCGGTAATAAATCTTTCACAACCCCTTTCTTATTGGCTTTTTTAAGTGTGTGAAAATGAGAAATAAAAAAAATAAAAATATGATAATTGATGTGATCAAATAAAAAATAAAAAAATAAATATAAAAAGATGTGTGAAAAATAAGAGTTGTAATCGCTCTCGCCAACATGTTGAAGACTAAGAAGAAGATGCAGTGTAAATTCACAAGTACTTGATATTACAGTATGCATCAGTACATGATCTAATCACATCATAAATATGTATAACCTAGTTTCTTAATAAAAATTTTCTATGTATGACCTAGTTTTTTAATAAAATTTATCTGTGTGACTTCCATAAAAAATTTAAATCTCATGACCAATTCTATGCATGACTTCCATTACTATATGTAAATATAAATAAACGATAAATTAATATAACTCCTCTATAAATCTAGATATCACATAAATCTAATGGTGCAATATGAGAAATATATGTAGTTATATTTATTGCATTTCTCCCTTCTAGTAGTTAGTACAAATTCCTAATAGGCTCAATGTGAGCATTTAAGCAGATATGTGTGTGAGATTCTATTTCAAATGTGCCCGGCACAAATTGGAAATAGATTACCTCAATCTAGTCATAAAAGATGAAAAAGTTGTATATATCAGGAAAAGAGGGAACAAGGCGTTTGACATTTTCACAACTAAAGAAACACCATCAAATGGGACCCTTAGGATAGCCATGAAACGAACAAAACAAAAACCTAGTAACCTACAAATGAAGTAGGCCCCTAAAATTGTTTTTTTTTATTCCTCACAAACTTATCCTAGTTTTCATCAGGTGATGTAGGTGCCACTCATAACAAAACAATGTGAAACGTATTTTAATATTTCCATCATTCAGGTTGCCATCATAAAAGAGAAAATACTAGATTCATGATGGCAAAGACATCATAAAGAGGATGGTACAAAATTGTCCAAAAGAAAAGAAAAAAATGGAAACTTTACACATTCATTACTGTTGCAAAAGCATAGAAGATTCATGTTTCTGTATGACACTCCCTTGACAAGGGATGTTTGGTATCAATTACTATCAACAGATTAGATTCCACAAATACCTATAGAACTTTACCTATTGGTGTTGTTTGATCGCAGCAATATTGCTAAAATTTCAGAGAACTGAGGGCGTTTTGAAGGGGTGTTGTTCCAGCACTTTGTCATAAGAGATTTTAGAGTTTGTGGGCAGTCCTTGGGGATCTCAGGTCTAAGGCCACAAGCAGCAATGCCCACTGCTGCTTGCACAGGTGAAAATGCAGAATAGGCAGCCTCACCAGTCACCATCTCCCAAATTACCATGCCAAAACTATAAACATTACTCATCCATGTCTCTGTGACACTCTCTGGGTCACCAGCAATTATCTGTTTTCAACAAAAAAGAGGAATAAAAATCAAGTCAGATTGGAGGCTAGGCAATTCATGTCATGTCAAATCAAAAAATGAGCACTGAAAATTCACATGCTAGCTTACACCAAAAATATAGTATGATTCATACACTATCTATCAATCAGACAAAGACAAGGTGCAAAAAATTTCACTTTCAAGTTACAAAGACCTATTTGTTCTTACAGATATTTTCATTTATAACAGAAAATGAAATTATTAATAAAGTTACCTTGTCCTTGTAAGCAATTTCCTTTTTTTTATATATTTTTTTTTGTGTCCTTTCAATTAATTGTTCCTCCCTTTTCTCTCTGAAACAATTGTTGTAATAGATAGTTTTCATTGTTCTTTTCTGCCTGCACACGAGGTATGAAAGTTTTCCAGGTATCTTTATCAATAGGACAAATAACTATAATACTGGGACAGATATCATGGTAAAGTTTTAAGGCGTGCGGGCTCCATTTTGAATCAATTTGGGTATAATTGGCATTAACAGCCACACTGATTTGTCCAATGATATACAGTGGTGCTTAAACAAAGGCATACAACATATAAAGTGAAAGCAATAAAACAATTATTAAGACATGTTAGGCATGCTCAAACAATGATATCACGACAAGTGACATAAAGCTTCTTTTAAACGTAGGTTACTTCTGCATTGCATTTCGTATACAATGGATCTAAACAACATCCTTCCAGACAAAAAAACTAATAAAATTTTATTCTAAATTGCTCCTTAGTTGAATCTAGTACACCATTTTGTGGTTAGCTAGTCAGAAAGAGCTCTAATACTTTAATTAAAACTTTAGTTTGGACAAATGTAAATGTGTGGACAAACAAAACAACTTAAAGGGGGAGGAAGGAGAGAGAGAGAGAAGACAAATCATGCACAATTTGATCCACAAGTATCATTAAGAACATATCTGCCTTGAACAATACATAAGATAATACTTGAATGTTTTAAGAAACTTTGTAATTAGACAGCTAGACATAAATTTCTAACTTCTATATTTACAGGAGGAGTGACACCAAGTATGGCTACTTTTTTGCCATGCTGTCAAGAATCAAATCAAATCTTATTAACAGATCTGATTGAGATACATTTTGCTAGGAATAAGATGATTTATTTAGAAACAAATCATTATGTGTTAAAAGATTTTCTGGATCAGCAGCTTAAAAGCCTAAAACACAATCCCAGACCCAGTTCTCATCTATAATATCTTTCCTAAAAGCCATGTGGATTTAGATTCGGAGTCCAGGTTTCAAAGTGAGTTCTTTAATTTTAATTTTGCTTTCAAAAGAATACTAGAGGAGAGAATTAGGGAATATGTATGGAAGATGCAAAACAGAATTAAACATGAATGTGGACACAATGGCATGACACAATAATTTTTCATAAAGTTCAGCAATTATTTTGCTAATCGAAATGAGTGAGATTAGGGGCAAACTTCTGGAGCTAGCCACCGATAACCATCAGTTTCGTAATCCATTGCCTCTCCAACACCCTTGCAGGCAGTGACTATACCCATATCTCCCAAGCAAGCATTCCCATGCTTATCCAACAGAATCCTCTGCGTATTAAGGTCTCTGTATGGAACACCATGATCATTCATAAACTTGAGCCCCTCGGCCACATCGACTGCAATTCTTACAATATCCTTGCTCTGAAGTTTCTTATTTTTTGATATTAAGTCATGAACAGATCCACCATCCATGAATTTCATGACTACACATAACCCATGATGTCATCCACACAAACACCATAAAACTGCAAAATATTTTTATATCCACAAGTCATCAGTTCTAGCAGATCTTTCCTAAGCTCAAACTCATAAGAGTTCCCTTTGTCACACCCTCTAAGCTTCTCAATGCCAACCTTTTTCCCCATGTAGGCCCCCTTATATGAATTGGGTCCAATCTGTTCTACAAACTCAAGACTATCTGAGTTCAACAACCACTTTTCCATTTCATCCCCACCTGTCTGAATAGTCTGCCATTCATCTACTGATACAAGAAAAGATGAACTAGGCAAGGGCACCTGAAGCTGAATCTTTTGGCTTAAATTCCAAAACCCATTTCCATAATACGCATCGCCACCATCTTCTTCAATCTCACCAATTTCTCTTCCCTTGGAGTTCTCCTCTTGACATCCACAAAGTCCAAAGGAAGCTTCACGGCACTGGATTTGGGCTTCTTCATGGCAAACTTGAGAGCACTTTCAACACGGGTCCTGACCGGCTTATCTTGCCCAGCTCCAGACAGAACAAGTAGAAGAACAATCCCAAGGGTGAAACCTTTCTTCTCAAAGATCTGAATCTTCTTGCAGCAAATGGAGGAACTATCCAATGCACCTGACATTGCAGGCCATGAAATTGGAGAATTGCAAGCAAATGTCAACTTGAACAAAGACCCCTGAAGCTGCATCTCACCATCAGACTCCTCTTGAATCAAAATCGCAGCCTGCTCATCTTCTAAAGCTGCTCCATCAGCTTGATGTGAAGAAACACATCTTTCACATCAAACCCCGCCTGAGAATAACTGCCAAACAAAAATAAAAAAAATAAAGGTTCAAAGATGCAAACGAAAGCAACACATATCATTGAAGTAAACCTAAACACAACCAAAACTGTAGAATTGAATCTTCACATTGACATTGACATTCAGATCGGAACATGACCCAAGTTGAAAGATGCAAACTTTAGACCTTCTAACATTAGACGAAGTAAAACCCATTTACCAAATTAAAAAAAAACAAAAAAGGAAGCAACAGTGATGATCACTGAAATAAAATAACCAAGGCAAAGTAATTGAATCTTCACATTGGCATTGACATTAAGAATGCAACACAGCCCAAGTTGAAAGATGGAAACTTAAGAGATTCTAGCAGGGAAGGAAGCAAAACCCATAAAGAAAAAATGTGATTGAACATTTTGAGATCGAAATTCAGATTGAGATGGGAACCTGAGAGGCAAGGAATCGTAGTGCTTGCGAATGTTGGACATGAGCTTCTCAGGGAGCTGGCTACCAGGGTAGAGCTGGGTGAGATTGCGAACAACGGTTCCCCAGACAAGGTTGCTGCTGCGACACGTGTCAGGTTTAGAAGAATCAAGGTTGAGGTTGAGATTGTTGAGGGAGTTCTTAAGAGAGGCAATGGCCTCGGAAACGTTGCGCGTGAGCTTGTGGAGCTTCTTGTGGAGAAGGGAAGGATCCTTGGGTTGGGACGTTGGACCCTCCATGAGAACCTGCTCCACCATGTCCTCATCGCTGCTGTTGCGCCGAGACCAGCACTCCAACGCTGCTGCCATTGCCGCTTCCCAAATCCCAACCCAATGAATGTGAGTGGGTGAGAAGTGAGAGCTGGTTTGTGAAGAACGGAGAAGATTCAGAAGAAAGAGAGGGATTGGGATGGTTGTTTCAGATTTCTGACTATAGCCATATTTTTGTTCTGACAAGGAAGCAGAGGAGGACGAAGGATGGTGCTAGTATTTCACTATTTCTATTGAACGCACCAAATTTTCTCTACTGATATTTGAATTTCAATTAATGTTTTAAAAAACTGATGACTTACTTTTTTTGGTGAAAAAAATTTGATCTGAGGAGTTACTGTATAGTAAAAATATTTATTTATGATTTGTTAGTGGAATAGAAAATAATTAAATGCTTTTTAATTTAAGAAAAAGTTAATTATATAAAAATAAAAAAATTTATTGAAGTGTACAAATTTTATTTTTAATAAAAACATTTTACTAGTTAGGAATCATTAAATTTATATTTATATAATACTCCTACTATAATTTTTGGTACAATCGTTCATATAAGGAAAAAATATGTTTTTTATCCCTATAGTTCCGATCAACTTTAATCTTTGTCCCTATACTTTAAATCATATGTGTTTTTGTCTCTGAACTTTCTAAACCCCCAAATTGTGGTCCTTGCTCGTCAGTGAAATCTGTTAACTTGATGAGCGGGCTAACAAAAGTTACATGTCAGCCTCAACAGTGAGTCCCAAATAACCGATAAATCATCTAATTAACTTTCTTATTAATTTTTAATTATTAAAATAACTATAATCACTACCCACGAGAGTTGGTTAAGTGGTACATGTTTGATTCCCCTTAAGCAAGATTAATTAGATGAGTCAACTATTCGACACTCATTATTGAGGCTAACATGTAACTTTTAAGTGTGAGCTCACCCAATTCTTTTTCATGTCTGCAAGCTTCAGTTAGCTTAAGAGAGTCACTTTCGAGGACAACTGACTGAATACCCAAATTATCGGCCATCCGAATCCCTTCTCTTAAAACAATGGCCTCAACTGAGAGTGCAGTGGGAGCAAGGAATCTGAAGGTATGGCCAAATTCTACTGAACCTGTGTAGTCCCTTGCAATAATCGACCCCACCCCTCTTTTGTGATCTATAGAGAATCTTGCATCTGTATTAATCTTGGTAGTTCCCTTCCTGGGAGCTCTCCAACATGGCACTGTTGAGTAGATGAAGGGCATGTAGGGTGTAGAGAAGTTTTATCCTCCCTGTTTAAACTCTCCTGGATTTGGAGGTTTATTCTGATGAGGGTACCTTCTGGATTAGGAGTTGTACGTTCAAAGATGGTGGAGTTCCTTTCCTTCCATATGTTCCAGACAATACTCCCCAAGAGAGCCCTGGAAAAGTAACCTTTGTCTTCCCATTGATTGAATTCTTCAACTTTCTGTAGGAACCAATTAGCAAAATAAGTCATCCCAGTTCTTGGAATAGTCAGTTGCAGTTGTGATCCAAACCAAATAGGAAGTGTCCAAGGGCAAAAGAAAAACAAATGCTCCAGAGTTTTCCTCCTCCTGATTACAAATAGGACAAATAGGGCAAGGGGCCACCTCCTCCTGTAAAGATTTGCTTTTGTAGGAAGTATGTTTTGGCAAGCCTTCCATAGAAAGAGTCTGACTTTTTGGGGTAAAGGTAGATTCCATATTTTTTCCATAGAATCTGCAGATTAGTAGAGGATGAGGCTAAGGGGGTAAAGCTTAGGTCCTTCTATTTTTTAAGTGCAAAGTAGCCTGACTTTACTGTATATTGGCCTGATGATGAGAGGGGCCATATAAAGATATCATCTTGAAGAGAGTTGCAAGTAGGGGTGAGGAAGATATTTCGGGCCTGTGTTGGAGTGAAGTTGTTGATAACTTGCAGATGGTTCCAAGTCCTCTGTTTGGATCAATCAAATCTCCCACTATGAGTAAGCTGGATGTGTCTGTAGGACAAGCCCTTTCTCCTGAGCTGATCCAAATGTCCTTTGTAATTCTGATATTCTTACCCGAGCCAATTAACCATCTACCAGATTTCTTTAGTGCTTCAATTCCATGATGTAGGCTAGCCAGACCCAGGAGTCCCCCCCCTTTTCTCTTGGCATGTAAAATATTTGTGTCTAGGTAATATATGCTTTTCAAGAATCTTGCCCACAGAGAATCTGGATCTTTATATGCTCTCCATACCTGTTTAGCTAACAAGGCAATATTCATTAAGGAGAAATCCTTAAATCCCTACCTCCTTCACTCTGCATTTGGTTAAAAAACCCAACACTTCCAGTGAATACCTCTATTCCTCCCATTTGCACTCACCAAAATCTTGCAATCTGGGCACACAATTGATCACACACCTTCTTTGGAAATCTAAGTGTAGCCATAACATAAGAAGGAATGGCTTGGAGGACTGCCTTGATAAGTACTCCCTTCCCTGCCTGGTTTAGGAGACCCTCCATCCTTCAATTTTTTGAAGGATTCTTTCCTCTAACCAATTCAGACTTGTACTCCTGGATCTGCCCAAGTGGCTGGGAGGCCCAGATATCTACCTGGGGAATCCCATTCCTGAATATTGAGGATGGAACATATGTGATTCCTTTTGTCTGGGGGACACCTCTGCCAAAGATGATGCCAGATTTAGTAATGTTGATTTCTTTGGCCAGTAGCATTGGCACAACTGGCTTGATCATAGGGTGTGTTCATCTCTACTCCCTTGGAGGCACCTATGCTAAAATGATCCTTCATGCACCTATCTATTTATGGTTTGAATGGAGAGATTGACCTCCAATTTATATAACAAAAATGCCCACAACCACCTTTCACTTATTTATTGCTAGAGGTGTTATGTTATTTGCAAAGCAAAAAAATTGCCAGGTGAGATTGGGTGACTCTCAATTATGAAAGTCTTCTACGAAGCTTTGGAGCTGAAATTAAACTTTGATAAGTCCAAAACTCTTTGTTTTCATAGAGCCTCTATGAAGAAAAAAAGATAGGGTAGTTAATAATTTTGGCAAATACTTAGGGTCCTCTTTAATTCATGGTAGAATGCCAAGATCCCATTTCAATTACATATCCTTGAGAGCTAGCATTCAAAAGGTTTCTTGTCTCTTGGACCTAAATAGCAAGGAAGATTTTCTCGGTGGTTATGGTGTTGTTTAATGTTATCTTTCTAGGTTACTAAAAACATAATTTCAATAAATTGTTATTTTTACTCTTATTCACAGCGGTATTCTTTCATTGTTGTTTAATTCTCCTTTAATTTTTTTTCAAGTTTTATCATTTAACTATTTTATTTTCTTTACCTTTTTTTGTTTGAGGAGGGTTCAACTTACACTGATGTTATTATTCTAGTTTTGGTGTCATGTTGATTTTTGTATTTCTTATTCAAACATATTTTATATCTTTTTTTTTGTATTTGGGTTGGAGTACCCCTTGTACTCCCTTTTTAATTAATTCATTTTGCTTAGCAAAAAAAAAACTTACGCTGATGTTAATTAATTTAGCATAGGTGTCATTGAATTACAAGTTACTACCATATAGATATTATCTATAAAATTTTGTATAATCCAAAATAATTTGCTATGTCATTGAAATATGTGAATATTTACGTCTTATATATTTATGAAATATATGAAATAAGAATAATTTGACTGTGATGATGTCAAAATTTTAGCAAATTTGACATTAAAGAATTATGATACTGAGTGATTAAATTCTATGGTTTGATCGATATAAAAATTACATTGTAAATAAAGTTAACAATGGCGTAAGAGTTGTGTAACTTACACCAGTGTAAATTGATCTATCATTTTTTTGTTTAAAATAAAATTTTTATCGCTTTTTACTATCTTTTAATTTTTTAAAATATATTTTAATAGTTACAACCGGCCTATGTTTGTTTATTGCTATCTTTCAACTTTTATTTCTATTTTTAATGATTATTTTGAAATAAAATACTAAAAAGTGGTGTTGCATATTTTTCAATTTATTTCTTAAAAAAATATTTTAGAAATGTTTCGTCGAGATCACTTTCAGTTCCCTTTAAAACAAAGTTGTCCGCAGGATGATGTTAATTAATTTGATTCTATTTAATTATCAAACTGTTTTAAGTCAAAACATATTTATCAAAATGGCGATTTTATTATAAATCAAATAATTAGATGCTATATAGAAAAAAATCACAGTGGGCTAGGTATTGGGGAAATGAAGTGGAGATTGTTAGAGATAAAGATAGTTTGTGGGAATCTTTATATGGTGATAGACTTCAGTGGTCTGCTAACAAAATCAATAAAGGCTCAAGATGGTGGGTGGATCTTTGTAGTATTGACAGTACATAGTGACTTTGTTCCAAAAAAACTGGTGTTGAAAATAATTGCAGGAAGGTGGTGTGGGAAATGGTCAAGATACTTTTTTCTGGGAAGAAAATTGGTTGGGGTCAGGGGTGTTGTCTAAAAAATATAGTAGACCTCTATAGTCTGGCAGTTAATAAAGAGGTTCGAATTGCTGGTTTGGTGTGAGTTTGGGGGATGGGTTATTGGTGGCAGTGGAGTTGGGAGGAGAAAATTATTTGTTTGGAGGAAGAGATTCTAACTTCTCTTCTTCAGGACATTAGTTCTTTGTTTTTGCAGGTTCATGTACTGACAGCTGGTTGTGGCTAGCTGACTCATCTGGTTCTTATACATTTCTTCTGCTTACAAAGAAATTCGTAATGATAGCATCTTTGTTTGTCAATCGAATATTTGGCTTACTTTGGGTCAAAGGTTAGTACCATCAAAAGTTTCGGTTTTCGCATGGGGGGTGATAAACCGTTATTTTATATATTTATTTTGGGTAATTAAGTGAGTTATTTGACATTTATGGTCATTATTATTATTTGATATCTCACTTATTTTCCTTTATTTTGTCACAGAAATAAAAAAAAAAGAGATTTGATTAGATAAAGGAGAATCTTTAGAGATTTGGTCAAGAAAAGAGATACTTGCAACTCTTATAAAAGGCATCTATGAGAATCATCAATGTTCTCCCTAATCTATTCACCCTCCCACTCTCTCGTCTTCTCAAGGTTCTTCAAGAGCGTTGACTTTTTACAATAATGATTTGGGAAACTCTTGTAGTGAAGCAATTCTGTCAAATGAGTTTTTCTCTTCTAGTATTTTCCTAGTAGTTATGAATTTCTTAGGAATTTGTTTGTTTTGTTGATTTATATTTTATTATGAGTAACTAATTACCTAGCCAAGGGGCTATGGTGGATTTAAGTTGTAAACTTGTTTTGAACCCATTTTCCCTTATAAGTTTTTGTTTTCTTGTTATAATTGTGTTTTCCTTATTATTTTATTTTATCAAGACTTGATCACCCTTGGTAAATCTTAGTTAGTTGGGTAAATAGGCGATCGTACCATTGTCAGTTAATGGATCTATAAGGTAAACTGGATCTAGGGTTTTTGTATGATCACTCTTAATCATAGGTTTCCAATCAGTTATTAGATTAACAAACTTATTGGTTCTTTATGCTTTTCTTAATTCATTATCTTGCATGATCATTGGGGGATAGTGTTCTAAGGGAAAAGTTATCATAATTGCATGATCATTGGGTATTGATAGTATTAGAATAATTGATTGGCAATTAGTTTGACATAATTTATAAGGGAAAATTGGGGGGGGGGGGATCTAGTAAGCACTTAAGTGAAAACCAAATGCCCCTGACACTTCCATAACTAAATCCTTATTGTTATTGTTATCTTCATTGTTCAACTTTCTCTCTTTCTCTCTTTCTCCATCTAAGTTCAACAATAAATTCAAACCACATTCTTTATTTCTTGTCTCAATTATTAAAGATTTAATTTAATTTAATATGTTAATTAATCTTTGTGGGACGATACTTGGGGTTTTAAATACCCCATTTTACTCTAATCGACGGGTAGACTTGCCCGTAGATAAAACTACAACAGAGGGTCATCCTCAATAGGTTTCCAACAAGGCAAAATTTGTGTCGAAGAGAGTCCTTTCTAATTCCCAATCTGAGTGTCCTCAATGTAAAGGATGCAGTTGAATTTGTCTCTCATGCTTTTTTTTTAATGTCAGTAGCTTATCAAGTCTGGATGGAGTGCTTTAATTGGCTTGGTGTTACAACCGTGTTACATAATAACTGTGTTCTTAACTTGGATCATTTTGTTGGTTTGTGTTACTGTTCTCCTGCAAAGAAAGACTGCTGGTTATCCATCTGGTTGTAGTAATTTGGACCTTATGGCTATCTAGGAATGACCTCTTAATTTTTGATAAACATTCCACTGTTTCTGCTTTGGTGGATTTAGTCAAAATTAGATCTTGGAAATGTTTAACAACTAGACAAATAACTTTTGCTATGACTATCATTCTTGGTTGGTCAATCCTACAGGTTGTTTATCATGAAGCTCAGTTTGTTGTTACTTGATATTCTGGAGTTGTTTGGTTGTTGGAAGAATCACGCCTGTCGTTGCTAACATCTCTGTGACCCTGCTTTGTTAGGTTTGGGGAGTTGCAACTCTGCATTTTATTGTGACTATCTTTATTTCATTGGTAGGGGGTGTTTACTGCAAGTGCAACATTAGGCCTCTAGGCTATGCATAAGTCTTTTGTTTTAGGTTTTTTTTTTCCTTGTATATGGTGATCCTTGAATATCCCATTTTGTATCTTGTAGATGGGTTTAAGCACCCCTAGTGCTCATCTAATATAATTTTTCTTATAAAAAAAAGATGCTATATAGAAAACAAAGACCATTTGATTTACATTTGGTTATAATTGATTTTGATATAATTGTAGAATTAATGGTTATATATTAATATGAATTATACATGATTAAAACATTTTAGATGAAAATAATTTGAAATCAATTCTAACAATATTGTTACCAACTAAAAACCAAAAGACCTTAAATATTATTTTCTCCGGTCCTTTTTATAAGATTTTTTAATTTTATTTATAAAGTTTGAGAAACATGTATTAGTTATTCTCATTTGCACCTTCCATAATTAATAAATATTTGTAGTTTTTAAGATTTGGTTAAGCTGCAGAATTGAATATGTTTGATTTTAAATAAGGGTAAATTTGATAATTAAATGAGATTTTTAAAAATTAATAAATTAAAATATATTTTCTTAATATCCATGTTTGAATAAAAAATGGGTCTTATAAATAGTATAAGAAAAGTGTTAAAAAATGGAGTCCAAAATATTTTTTTTTATTTATAAGGAAAACAATGAGATTTGGACTTAGAAACCTTATGTTTAAACTATCCAAATTTCATCATTAGGCGGACTCAATTGAGTCCAAAGTAAATATAATTGTGTTAAAAAAAATTTGTTTTTTTTTTTGGGAAGTACTAATAAATAATTTTAGGTAATGTAACTTTACTTTTTCTCAACTTTAATTTTTTTAATGCTTTAATGGAATTTATGTTTATAAAATATAAAACAAAAATTGCTATACATTTATATGGATTATAATAATTTTTCTATTCATATAATTTTAAAATAAATAATATAAAGATAGCATAAAAGGGGAAAAGAAAAGGAAAAAAAAAAAAGGAAAAAACTACAGCAATGCAGTGATTAGAGTGGAAGGTGGCGTGATAATGATGAGTGGTGATGATAATTGGGGACTGAATGATATGGATGGAAATGATGACGATGCGGTGTCGTCTTGAGGAAAAAGTGGGACCAGTGTGGTAAAGTTTTTCTTCATAGTTCATACATAACTCTACCTTGCCATGTGACCCACATCACAAACAAATAAAAATTGGATTTGAACTTTTATTATCTGGGCCATTAATTATGAAAATCTTTAGAATACAGTAACATGCTATTGGGCTAACATGGATGTATAAAGAGGGTAAGGATTTGAGCTTTTCATAGAGATTATTATAAGACGCCCTTATATTATAGGGCCTTTTCTTCACTTGAGTTATTTTATATAGTATCGGACCCTATATCCCTCATGTGGATCCTTAGTTTTTCAACCTACAGATATAAGCCATTGAATTAATATAAGCAAGATATAATAATCCCCTGAGGTGAGGGCAAGGCTCTGTTTTGGAATTGGTCCCCCACCGATTATGGAAGTTATTCATTTTTAGTGTAGTGAATGGAGTTTCCTCCCCTCTTTCTTTACGTGATAGGTATAAAGTGGAAAGAAATAGAAAAAATAAAGAGAAAAAATTAAAAATGATAAGTGATGTAATGGGAAAGAAAAAAAGAGGGAAATGAAAAAAAGAGTATAGTGAGATGTGAAATGTAACACCCATAATTTCCCATATATGAAAAATCCAACCATTTGATTATCAAGTTATTAGTGTCAAAATTTTATGAAATTTGGCACATATAATCATGATGATGAATAAACATAATTCAACGGATGGATTACTAAAAAACATATTCGATTTGTAGTTATTACCGGTGTAATACTTGGTGTAACTTACACTGGTGTAATTATAACCCTCCTCATATATATATATATATATATATATATATGATAAAGAAAGTTTAGAAATAAAATTGTGAGGTATTTAGGAGCTATTGATAAACAATAAAAATTTAGATTTTTGGAACTGTATAGTCATAAATTTAAATAATTTCCCTAAATAGGAGTTTAGGAAAACGACCTGAACACCCTTAGTAATTGTACAGTTAAAGAAAATATAAATTTAATTATGAAAAGTATCTAAAACTTAAGGGGATCTATATTTTTAATCAAAATGGTCTTATTATAATTAATAATGAATTTTAAAAATTTATTTAGAATTTTTCTGGCACTTTTGGACAAAAGGACAAAAACGCCCCTGGTTAGCAGTGTAATCCTAGCCAGTATATGAAAATTCGTAGAATAATATGGAAAATATACTTTGGACTTTAAAAGTAGATTAAAAATGATATTTATAACTTTATATAATTTTTTGTCTGCAACACCATAATTTTTCTATCTGCTTACTCTTGTTAAAAATTGACTGTTGTGTGCGAAAACTGAGAAAATTGGGAAATAAGAGAGTTTAAGGGAGAAGTCAGTTCTAATCATATTTTTAGGCTTAAAATAGGTTAGAACAATTATAGGAATTTTTCTAGAATTTTTGGGATTTTTTGGAAATTTTTGGTGTGAAATTACCTTTGTACCCCTACTCTTTTTGGAAAATGACCAAATTGCCCCTGTAACAATTCCGAAAATTGATCCAGCATTTCACCAAAATCCCTCATTGAAGGCCTTCACTTACCATGTGCAAGGAGAAGGAATCACCATAACTTGTTTTAAACACTTCCTAAGTCAAAAAGTGAGAAAAGAAACACATCATCATACATCACCTTACATGTAGTCACTTCCACCTTACTATGACACCCTTCTACCCCATACTCTTAAATGCTTAATAAATCGAAGTTTAGAAAAGGTAATGTCCCACGATGGGTAAAAAGGTTCACAATCGATCTTATTAACTCTCATAGTTCGAAAACGATTTTAATAACATAAATTAAACTTTCAAATATAATTCAAATATAAAGCAGCAGAATCTCCAAAGAAATAAAACAACTAGTGACCTACTGCCATACAAGGCATCCAGAAAGTGAATAAGAAATACTCCTAACTAGCAACATGATAAAACTCCCAAATACACCCTAATGTCACATCTATCAGAGCACAACCCTTTAATCATAGTCGACACCAATCGTGTCCTCATCAACACCTGTAAAAATATATCCACAGAATACGGTGAGGAAAAGGAATACTACTTATACATACACATAGAGAATGCCCATCCTCACCCACAACATCATCACATCATGTCATCAATACATTAATCATCAATAGTAACATCCATCTAAACTCAACATATATTTCATCATCTATATCAACATATACATGCTCTACCATCATTCTTATTTATAACACATAAATATATCCATTATACATTCACCAAGCTCAACATCATCATAGCATCATTCATATATCATCATACTCATTATCCTCATAACATCATTCATCTATCATCATACTCATTATCATCATAACATCATTCATATATCATTATACTCATTATCATCCTAACATCATTCATCTATATCATACTCATTATCATCATAACTCATTCATATATCATTATACTCATTATCATCATAACATCATTCATCTATCATTATACTCATTATCATCATAACATCATTCATCTATCATCATACTCATTATCATCATAACATCATTATATATCATTATACTCATTATCTTCATAACATCATTCATATATCATTATACTCATTATCATCATAACATCATTCATCTATCATCATACTCATTATCATCATAACATCATTCATATATCATTATACTCATTATCATCATAACATCATTCATATATCATTATACTCATTATCATCATAACATCATTCATCTATCATCATACTCATTATCATCATAACATCATTCATCTATCATCATACTCATTATCATCATAACATCATTCATCTATCATCATACTCATTCTTATCATAACATCATTCATATATCATTATACTCATTATCATCATACATCAATACTCATCTCATCATCTACCCAAAGATCATGACTTGGAACCTCCACACAATGGGTGCACCCGTCAATCACTCTAGTTAGTACCAAGATAGTCTACGGTGTTACCACACACTATCCGATAGGTTGTACCCCCTCTATGGGCCCGCACAACGACATTCGACCCTAGGTTGTACCCCCTATCTTATGGGCCCGTACAATCACTCCTAGGTTGCACCCCCTATGGGGCCCGTGCATCGAACGCCCCATCTTGATCCCCTGAGTTGTACCCCTCTATGGGCCCGCACAACTCAGTTCACTTCCCGAATTGTACCCCCTATGGGCCCGCACAATTCAGGGTAACATCACATATGCACAAGGCATCTCTCCTAAGTTGTACCCCCTCTATGGGCCCGCACACTTAGGTAACATCACATATGCCACAAAGCATCTCTCCTAAGTTGTACCCCCTCTATGGGCCCACACAAGTTAGGTAACATCACATATGCACAAAGCATCTCTCCTCTAAGTTGTACCCCCTCTATGGGCCCGCACAACTTAGGTACATCATCATCAAAAGGTGACATTACACCATCATCAATATCATCACATCATCATCAAAAAGTGATATACACTATTAACATCATTATCATGCATCATCATGCTCATCATCAAACATCATCATCATAAGTGATATACACTATTAACATCATTATCATCATCATCATGCTCATCATCAAACATCATCATCATAAGTGATATACACTATTAACATCATTATCATTATCATCATGCTAATCATCAACATCATTATCATAAGTGATATACACTATTAACAATCATTATCATCATCATCATGCTCATCATCAAACATCATCATCATAAGTGATATACACTATTAACATCATTATCTTCATCATAATCAATCGCAAACATCATCACACATCATCAATCATCAACATCATACTCATTATAAAGCACCATCAAACATCATCATTTATCGCATGTTCACCAACCACATGCATTCCAAATAACCTCAATTACATAGCATATTAACCAACCATATGCATTCCAAATAACATCAATTATATAGCATATTCACCAACATATGCATTCCAAATAACATCAAATATTTAGCATATTCACCAAACATATGCATTCCAAATAACATCAAATATATAGCATATTCACCAACATATGCATACCAAATCATCATCAATTACATCAATTATCACACCATAATCAATATAAAAGCATCATTAATCATCATCATCCTAAAGCATCCACAATCATTATACTCTAAACATCTAATTAATCAAGCAATCCACAAAACAATAAACATTCAACTCAATTTCATCAATAAAAACCTCAAATCTACAGCTACAGTGCGAACTAAATATCTCCCAACCCAGACTTCGTATCAACGATCCAACCGTTAGAATGAAGAAATAGGTGTTCTGAACCAGCTGTTAAAATTTCAGCCCGCTCCAACGGTGAACGAATCTGCAGTCACTGTTTTACAGTCGCAACTCTATCTAAAAACGGGAATAACTTTCCTCTAGTGCGAACTAAATATATCCTAACCTAGACCTCTTATCGACGATCCAACCGTTCAGAATGAAGAACCAGGTTTTCCGAACCAGCTATTAAAATTTTAGCCCGATCCAACGGTGAACTAATGCGCAGTTGCTATTTTACATTCGCAGCTCTGTGTAAAAAACGGAAATGACTTTCCTCTACCTCTTCTTCAATCCCTACTTAATTCCTCAAGTTCCTAACTCAATTAAACTCGTTTTTTACCGATTAAATTCACTAAAATCAACAATCATTCCTATGATTTCCAATAAATTTAGCATCTATCAATTATGGTTCCTTATCTCTAAACCCTTGTTTAACCCCTTTTCACTGTTCTCATTATTTTCATTCAATCCACTCAAGATTCATCAAGAATCATACAACAATCAACAATCCACAGTTTTTATCACAAAACAACACATATTCACATATTGATTTCAATTATTAATCTTTAAAGGTTATTCTCACTACCCATTCACCCCTACATGCATATATAAGCAGCACCCTCTTCCCCACCGTACCTTAAGCGAAGCTTTGATGACAGCAAGGAAGTCCTTTCTTGGATTCTTGGCTTTCACTCCACCGCAGCTCTCTCTCGAGACTCTGATTCTCCCCTCCTTGGCGTTTCGCTTACTGACGAATGATACGAATAAGGATTATGGTGCTCTGTTAACCCCTCCTTACTAAAATGTCTAATTGGGCTTGGGCCCACTCTCACCCCCCTCTATTTCTATTTTCAATTAAATCTTATTTTTACAAAATAAAACTAATAATAATAATACTCCTATTATTTATTTTCTCATTAATTAATTATCTCCTTAATTAATCTATTTAATTTAATTAATATTTATCCTAATAGAATTTAGGATGTTACAACTCTCCCCTCCTAAAAAGAAAATTTGTCCTCAAATTTTACCTGAAGCGAACAACTCTGGATAAGACCCCTTCATCTCCTCTTCAAGTTCCCAAGTGGCACTCTCGGGTTGTAGGTCCTCCCCAGATCACCTTCACTAAAGGAATCTCTTTACCTCGAAGTTGTTTCACCCTCCGATCATCAACTCTCACCGGCATGGTTTCCACGGTTAGGTTTTCCTTACCTCAAGATGATCCGACTCAATCACATGCGAAGGATCGTGAACGTATTTCCGGAGTTGAGAAACGTGGAAAACGTTATGAAGATTAGATAGATGTGGAGGCAAAGCGATTTGGTAGGCAACATTGCCGACTCTTTTAAGGATTTGATAAGGACCAATGATCGAGGTGTAAGCTTTCTAGACTTTAATGCCCTACCAACCCCAGTCCATGGAGTGACTTTCAGGAATACATGATCCGCTTCTTTGAATTCTAATTCCTTCCTCCTCTTATCCGCATACCTTTTTCTGCCTACTCTGGGCTGAAGCAATCCTGAAGGTTTTTGATGTTCTACCTTAGCCTTTTGGCACACTAAACATGCACTCACAAACTCTTCTATGTCCCTCTTCATCCTAGGCCACCAAAACACTTTCTTTAAATCCTGATACATCTTAGTTGATCCTGGGTGGAAACTAAGCTTACTTCTATGCCCTTCTTCTAGTACTAACCTCTTAAAGCTAGGTTCACTAGGCACACACAACTCTATCCCCAAATCTCACTACCCCATCGGCACCAATCACAAAACTCTCCACCACTACCCCCTTCTATAAGCCTCTCGCCTACTAACCAAAAAGGGATCCTCTAACTGGGCCTTACTAATATCCTTCAGCAATTCATTACTTACCCTGGTCATTCCTAACTTCACACTAGAGGATGTTACTTCACAAGCCAAACTTAGATCTCTAAACTGGGTTAAAAGATCCATCTCTCTAATCATCAAGGAACTAACATGGATAGACTTCCTACTCAAGGCATCAGCCACTACATTGGCCTTACCGGGATGGTAACTTAATTCAAAATCATAATCCTTAAGAAACTCTAACCACCTCTTCTACCTCATGTTCAGCTCTTTCTGGTTAAACAGATATCTTATGGTCACTAAAAACCTCAAATCGGGAACCATACAGATAATGTCTCCAAATCTTCAACACAAACACTACGGCTGCTAACTCTAGGTCATGGGTAGGGTAGTTTCTCTCATGAATTTTCAATTGCCTAGAAGCATAGGCTACTACTTTACTCTCTTGCATCAACACCCCACCTAAACCCAAGGAAACTCCTAATCTCACTCACTGACTTAGGGGATTCCCACTTAAGCACGGCTTCTACCTTAGAGGGATCTACACCTATACCTCCCTTAGAAATCACATGGCCTAAGAAGCTTACTTGCTCTAACCAGAACTCGCCTTGGACATTTTAGCATAAAGTTGTTTATCCTTAAGAACCTGAAGTACTACCTTTAAATGTTCCTCATGCTCCTCCTTAGTTTTGGAATAAATTAGTATGTCATCTATAAAGACAGCTACAAATTTATCCAAGTAAGGGTGAAAAATTTTGTTCATGTAATCCATAAAAATGGCAGGAGCATTCGTCACACCGATAGGCATTACCAGATATTCGTAATGTCCATACCTAGTCCTAAAAGCGGTCTTAGGTATATCCTCCTCCTTAACTCTAATCTGATGATATCCTGATCTAAGATCTATCTTGCTAAACACACATGCCCCTACTAACTGATCCATCAAGTAATCTATCCTAGGCAAAGGATATCTATTCTTAATGGTTACCTTATTTAGCTGGCGGTAATCTGTACACAACCTCATGCTACCATCCTTCTTCTTAACAAACAACACAGGCGCTCCCCAGGGTGACACACTAGGCCTCATGAACTTTTTCTCTAATAGGTCTTCTAATTGCTTCTTAAGTTCTGCTAGCTCTATGGGTGACATCCTATAAGGTGTAGCTGAAATCGGTCCTATACCTGGCACTAAGTCTATAGCAAACTCTAGCTCTCTCTCAGGTGGTAAACTAGACACATTATCAGTAAAAACTTCAGGGTACTCACACACTACAGGTATTTCACTCACCACAGCACCACTATCAGATTTCAAAGAAGCTAGAAGCATGTAAACCTGTGCATCTTCCCTTAGAGACGCCTTTACCTGATTGGCAGTCATAAAATCCCTACTCTTACACTCGACAGGGTGACCAAAAACAACAGATTTATTAGCACGGTTTAGAAGGACATGGTTGGACGATAACCAGTCCATACCAAGAATGGCATCTAGTTGACTTAGGGGCAAACAAATCAAATCAACTAGGAAGTTTCTATCATTAACAGATATAGAACAGTTTAGGCAAACATCAGAAGTAGAAACTGACCCACTAGCTGGCGTTTCCACACTCAATTCAAAAGGCAAGGAAGAAATAGGAAATTTTAATCTAGACACACGAGCACGTGATATAAACGAGGGAGTCGCACAAGGATCCGACATCTCCTGATAGCATGAACGCAACCAACGTAACCTTTTGCACCAATGGACAGTCCATCATTCTAAAAATCTTCTCGATCTCGAAGATCCAGTCAGCAGCACCGTCCGGGTCGTAACCTCCACGAAACGTAGGTGGATGGTTCCTCTGGAACCGTGCAAGCCAATCCGTCTCGCGATGTTGGTTAAGATTGCCAACAGCCTGTGCCATTACCATTAAGGCATCGGCCCTCGCTCGATCATTCCCACCCCCAGCCACTACTCTTTCTTATCAAAGAAAGGGTAAGCAAACATACTAGTTAAAGCAAACAGTAAAGAAATCAATCAACAATCAAGCTAAACAAACAATTCACTCAAGCAATCAATCAATCAGATTAACACCTCAGAAGCATAGTAAACTCATAACTCAAGGCCGGTGAACCGACCAGCTCTGATACCAACTAATGTGACACCCTTCTACCCCATACTCTTAAATGCTTAATAAATCGAAGTTTAGAAAAGATAATGTCCCACGATGGGTAAAAAGGTTCACAATCGATCTTATTAACTCTCATAGTTCAAAAACGATTTTAATAACAGAAATTAAACTTTCAAATATAATTCAAATATAAAGCAGCGGAATCTCCAAAGAAATAAAACAACTAGTGACCTACTGCCATACAAGGCATCCAGAAAGTGAATAAGAAATACTCCTAACTATCAACATGATAAAACTCCCAAATACACCCTAATGTCACATCTATCAGAGCACAACCCTTTAATCATAGTCGACACCAATCGTGTCCTCATCAACACCTGTAAAAATATATCCACAGAATACGGTGAGGAAAAGGAATACTACTTATACATACACATAGAGAATGCCCATCCTCACCCACAACATCATCACAACATGTCATCAATACATTAATCATCAATAGTAACATCCATTTAAACTCAACATATATTTCATCATCTATATCAACATATACATGCTCTACCATCATTCTTATTTATAACACATAAATATATCCATTATACATTCACCAAGCTCAACATCATCATAGTATCATTCATATATCATCATACTCATTATCCTCATAACATCATTCATCTATCATCATACTCATTATCATCATAACATCATTCATATATCATTATACTCATTATCATCCTAACATCATTCATCTATCATCATACTCATTATCATCATAACATCATTCATATATCATTATACTCATTATCATCATAAACATCATTCATCTATCATTATACTCATTATCATCATAACATCATTCATCTATCATCATACTCATTATCATCATAACATCATTCATATATCATTATACTCATTATCATCATAACATCATTCATATATCATTATACTCATTATCATCATAACATCATTCATCTATCATCATACTCATTATCATCATAACATCATTCATATATCATTATACTCATTATCATCATAACATCATTCATATATCATTATACTCATTATCATCATAACATCATTCATCTATCATCATACTCATTATCATCATAACATTATTCATCTATCATCATACTCATTCTTATCATAACATCATTCATATATCATTATACTCATTATCATCATACATCAATACTCATCTCATCATCTACCCAAAGATCATGACTTGGAACTCCACACAATGGGTGCACCTCGTCAATCACTCTAGTTAGTACCAAGATAGTCTACCGGTGTTACCACACACTATCCGATAGGTTGTACCCCCTCTATGGGCCCTCACAACGACATTCGACCCTAGGTTGTACCCCCTCTATGGGCCCGTACAATCACTCCTAGGTTGCACCCCCTCTATGGGCCCGTGCATCTAACGCCCCATCTTGATCCCTGAGTTGTACCCCCTCTATGGGCCCGCACAATTCAGGTAACATCACATATGCACAAGGCATCTCTCCTAAGTTGTACCCCCTCTATGGGCCCGCACAACTTAGGTAACATCACATATGCACAAAGCATCTCTCCTAAGTTGTACCCCCTCTATGGGCCCGCACAACTTAGGTAACATCACATATGCACAAAGCATCTCTCCTAAGTTGTACCCCCCTCTATGGGCCTGCACAACTTAGGTAACATCATCATCAAAAGGTGACATACACCATCATCAATATCATCAACATCATCATCAAAAAGTGATATACACTATTAACATCATTATCATGCATCATCATGCTCATCATCAAACATCATCATCATAAGTGATATACACTATTAACATCATTATCATCATCATCATGCTCATCATCAAACATCATCATCATAAGTGATATACACTATTAACATCATTATCATCATCATCATGCTCATCACCAAACATCATTATCATAAGTGATATACACTATTAACATCATTATCATCATCATCATGCTCATCATCAAACATCATCATCATAAGTGATATACACTATTAACATCATTATCTTCATCATAATCATCGCAAACATCATCACACATCATCAATCATCAACATCATACTCATTATAAAGCACCATCAAACATCATCATTTATCGAATGTTCACCAAACACATGCATTCCAAATAACCTCAATTACATAGCATATTAACCAACCATATGCATTCCAAATAACATCAATTATATAGCATATTCACCAACATATGCATTCCAAATAACATCAAATATTTAGCATATTCACCAAACATATGCATTCCAAATAACATCAAATATATAGCATATTCACCAACATATGCATACCAAATCATCATCAATTACATCAATTATCACACCATAATCAATATAAAGCATCATTAATCATCATCATCCTAAAGCATCCACAATCATTATACTCTAAACATCTAATTAATCAAGCAATCCACAAAACAATAAACATTCAACTCAATTTCATCAATAAAAACCTCAAATCTACAACTACAGTGCGAACTAAATATCTCCCAACCCAGACTTCGTATCAACGATCCAACCGTTGAGAATGAAGAAATAGGTGTTCTGAACCAGCTGT
This sequence comes from Sesbania bispinosa, assembly GCA_026901365.1. Lineage (NCBI taxonomy): Eukaryota > Viridiplantae > Streptophyta > Magnoliopsida > Fabales > Fabaceae > Sesbania > Sesbania bispinosa. The sequence goes on along the minus strand of QLOH01000777.1, from coordinate 376,072 downwards.
TAAAATTTCAGCCCGCTCCAACGGTGAACGAATCTGCAGTCACTGTTTTACAGTCGCAGCTCTATCTAAAAACGGGAATAACTTTCCTCTAGTGCGAACTAAATATATCCTAACCTAGACCTCTTATCGACGATCCAACCGTTCAGAATGAAGAACCAGGTGTTCCGAACCAGCTATTAAAATTGCAGCCGGATCCAACGGTGAACTAATGCGCAGTTGCTATTTTACATTCGCAGCTCTGTGTAAAAACGGGAATGACTTTCCTCTACCTCTTCTTCAATCCCTACTTAATTCCTCAAGTTCCTAACTCAATTAAACTCGTTTTTTACCTATTAAATTCACTAAAATCAACAATCATTCCTATGATTTCCAATAAATTTAGCATCTAATCAATTATGGTTCCTTATCTCTAAACCCTTGTTTAACCCCTTTTCACTGTTCTCATTATTTTCATTCAATCCACTCAAGATTCATCAAGAATCATACAACAATCAACAATCCACAGTTTTTATCACAAAACAACACATATTCACATATTGATTTCAATTATTAATCCTTAAAGGTTATTCTCACTACCCATTCACCCCTACATGCATATATAAGCAGCACCCTCTTCCCCACCGTACCTTAAGCGAAGCTTTGATGACAGCAAGAAAGTCCTTTCTTGGATTCTTGGCTTTCACTCCACCGCAGCTCTCTCTCGAGACTCTGATTCTCCCCTCCTTGGCGTTTCGCTTACTGACGAATGATACGAATAAGGATTATGGTGCTCTGTTAACCCCTCCTTACTAAAATGTCTAATTGGGCTTGGACCCACTCTCACCCCCTCTATTTCTATTTTCAATTAAATCTTATTTTTACAAAATAAAACTAATAATAATAATACTCCTATTATTTATTTTCTCATTAATTAATTATCTCCTTAATTAATCTATTTAATTTAATTAATATTTATCCTAATAGAATTTAGGATGTTACACTTACCACATGCAAAAGCAACCTTTCTCTTCCTTCCTTCTTCTAAGAGAGTCGTGAACCCTCTCATTTCTTCTCCTCTCCATTTTCATATTTGCACTCTTGGTTAAAGGTTCCATTTTTTAGCCTTTAACTCAAATATTTCCACCTTCATCCTTTGAGAAAGTTTGTTCGTGAGACCACGAGGAGCACAAATAGGGGTAGATCACTTGAGTTGGTGGAGTTCACAAATTCATCTTCCATTGTTGAAGCTTGAGTTCCTTAGGTAAAGGGGGGGAGAAACTTGAACTCTACTAGGATTGATGACTAGAGTAAAAGGATGACCCTTGATCCTTTTCCATCACCCTTTTTCCTTCTTGAATGACGTGGTTGTTTGCATTACATGAGCATATCACACCATTTCATGATGTTGTGACCTTCTGATGTGGACATCTGTCAAGCAGTTAACAGGTTGGGTGGGCGCATGACAAGGGCACATGCTAGGAAGGCTAAGGAAGCAATCCAACTTATCATCAAAGAAGTTCAGTCTCAAAACATGCAAAGCATTAATGGAAGTCCTCAGTTCCTTAATTGCACTCAGGTTGAAAAGGATGGACCAATTGATGGAGAAACAGTTGCATTTAATGCAACTACCAGTTGAAGCACTTCCAAGCAAGTGAAGTGGCATTGTGGGCGGCCACTTCATGAATTATTTTGCTGAATTTTTAGTTTTTATTTGCTTTCAATAAACATGTGAGAGTTACAAGACACAAGGCTTAATTATTTGGTGGTTATGTTTCCTTTTCTGGTGGTTACAAAACATGATGGTAATGAGGTTGAATGGCATTAAAATTGTCTTCTAGCCGTTGGAAGGAAGCTTACTAGAGAGCATGAATCTGGCCACTTTTTGGAGCTATATGGACGCATAAAACCTCATCAAATTGTGCGGCCACATGTGCTTAATTTGGCTGAACCATGAGTCATCAAGAAGGGCCAACAAGGAAGTAAATAGCTGTATGAAGTGTCATCAAAGTGGCAGCCATCATCAAGACTTGAGGGGTTACAAAATGAATGAAAACTTGATGATTTGGAGAGGTTACATGCGGCCACTTATTGGCTGATTCATGAGCCAATTTTTCCATGTTTTATGGTTACATTTTAAGAAGAAAATGCAGCCCATGTGCCTAATGAATCAGGTCAAAAGTTGCGGCCAAATAAGCCTAGTCAGGTTGAGTTTTTTTAGCTTAATTTATTTAATTCCTAGTAAAAATGCTTAGGGTTGCATGGGAAGTGTGTAAGGGGTATTTTAGGGAGATTTGGGGCGTCAACATGCAGCTGAATGCATAAACCTAATTCACATTGTAAACTCTTATAAATTCATGCTTCATGCATGCAAGAAAGGTAAGAATGTTTATGCAGAAAATTATCTATACTTTGAGAGTGTTTCTCTAAGTTTCTTGCTAGTCAAGAGTGAAGATTATCAAAGGTTCTTTACCTTTGTGTGTGTATCTTCAAGGACTTATCTTTCAAGTCTTGAAAGTGTGACGTCCATCCTTTATTTCTTCTTCTTCTTCTTCTTCTTCTACGTTTTACTTTTTGTGTTCAAAACCCATATTTCTCCTATACGTCATACTTGGTTTATGAGTGATTTATTTATCAAGTTTTTCAAAAGGGTGAATATTGTTTTGACAAGGTTACTACTTGATATTCGTCTATCTTAATTCATCATTTTCTTATTTCACTTGGGTATTAGAAAAAAAAGAAAGAAAAAGAAAAGAACGTGATAAAAAAAAGAAAGAAAAAATATTGAAAGTAATAGAAAAGTTGTTTGAAAAGAAAGGAGACTTTTATTCAAAATTTTCTAAGGTCCATGTAAATAGAACCTCAAGGTTCACATCACCTTCTATGTGAATGATTGGGTTTATTGTTGTATGAATTGTGTGAATTCTCGTATCTGTTTACTTTAGTTATCATATCCTGCGTAAGTGAGTTCATGTAAAGTGTTCTCACCCCCTTGTCTTTCTTTTTCTTTGTCTGTCACTCTTCTGGCACCTAAAGTCACATGGACTCTAGAAGAATGTACGTTGTGTTGAAGATAGGCGAGGTGTTCGAGTCGAACCGGATCTTGATGAGTCAAGTGGTAGTGTTTAGGGGTATACATGAGCAACAGTACTCTGTATAGATAGGGCGTAGTCAAATAGAAGGTTCACTTCTTCTGTAATGTATCATGCTAAAACTCCAATTTAAATGTATATTATCTTTGTTGTAATTTGGAATAGTAGTGAAATAATATTTGTTGTATTGGTATGCTTTTTTTCTAGTTCCATCCGAATTATAATATTAAAAAAATCACCGATTTTCTTCACTTTCTTAAAAGAGTAATTATTAAATCGAAACTGAATCAGTCGAGTAATACCTGTCACGAGGTGAGGGTGTCACATTTAGTGGTATCAAAGCAGTTCGGTCCAACCGGACTGTGAGTTTGGGTTTGATGGTTATATTGAGTCTACTTTGATCCGGTTTAGGTGTTTTGAAGTCTTTATGGTCTTGCAAGGTTGATGTGCTTCTGACTACTCTGGTACGGGACAGTGGGATTGGCCACCCCAATAGCCTGTTCAGGTTAGAAGGAAATGTGACAACTTGCAGTGTTGAGTGTTGGGAACACAAAGTTGATAATCTCATCTTGATTAGTTGTGAAGTTGAGAGAGGAAGTATTGGTCATCCGTATGATGAATGTGAGAGGTTATAAAGAGATGGAGTTATGTTGTCTATTGAGTTCTTCTTCTTGTTGATGTCTTGAGTAAGACCCCATGTATTTGAATTAGTTATTCTTTTCATGATTTTGTTTGGATTGATGAACTGGTATGTAAGTGATTGCTTCATGTTGTTTTATGCATATGTTAAATGATGTGACCTTGGTATGTTAAACCTGACTTCCTACTAGTATGCAGTAGTTTGTGACATGCTTATTGTTTAGAATTGAATTGAGTTTTGAGATTGGGAATGAATATAGGAGTTGTATGTGGATATTTAAAATTCTTAAATATATATGTATGTATAAAACACTTAGATCTGCCTGTGTTTCTTCCTTATGAGTTAAATTATCCTAGTTCTTATTCTTAGATCTCTCATCTTTCCCTCATGAGAGTTTCTACCATTAGAAGCTAGTCGAATTAAAGAACGAACCAAGTAATCAAGCTTCTAAAATGGGTTTGCTAAGACATCTAGGTCCTGAGGTTGTACACTAGTGTAGCCAATAGTTGGTTTAGATTGTGATTTGAGGTGATGAGTGAAATGTCAAAAGTTAGAGTAGGATGACCACTAAGGATAGGTGTCCATTCCTTTAGATGAATGACCTAGTGGATCAGCGATGGATTCGAGGTTGCTAATTCAAGGTCTAAGATGATTGATCATTAAGGTTTACTTATGAAGGGTCGTTTTGATACTGATCTAGGATTTATATTGATAGCTCTTGAGAATTTGATTACTGAAAATTGATTTGTTAAGACGAGTTAGAAGTGATTGAGGACTTGGGGTATACTCAGGATAAATGATGATGGAATTGAGGATAGGAGTGACAAATATGCGATTTGAGATTTGATTTTAGCAGTTAAGGCATATCTGGATACTTTATTGTTGGACTTGAAGTCTGAAAGGGTTTGATTGTAGGATATGTGCCATGCTTGAAGTTTAATAGACACAATAGAGTATGATTGTTGTCTCTAATGGATTGATAACATAAGGGTTTACGAAATTAAGTTGAAAAACATGATTTAAGACAAAGGATGTTGAAGTGTCGAGACCAATAGCATAAGATGTGATTCTTAAGAATTTTTAGTCGAAGAATAGAACATGACTAAGCAAATGATCTGTTAGTATCGAGATTGCTCAGAGGAGATTGAAGAAAGAAATCATGGAATATGGAATTAGATGTATGAATAGGCACTACAAGAACTATATTTTTATGAAATAAGTAAGGATAACACTTTCATGAGGATAGTAGAAATAATAGATATGAAAAACAATGAGGCATTATTGTATGTGTTAACCTTGATGATTAAGAGATATACTTGATTGACGCTTCTGTAATTTGAAATAGGTATGTGAGTGAAATCTCATAAATGATTAGATTGGATTTGGTAAAAGTTACAAGTATGTCGATTGAGTATGACCTTGCTAAAATTTATAGGATTAGTTTATGCATTGATCTTGATGGGCGTAGATTCTCAAAGAAGAGTATTTCAATCAGTAAATATTTAGACAGGGTTTGAAGATTGGAATAGTACTACACATAAGTAGGTGATGTTTCACGTAAGGATACCCTGGGGGACAAATGCAATCCATGGAAATAGAATGACTGTAAGGAAAAAAAATTTATAATTTCAAAGATAGGTTTAAAGATTGATTACCTCTAACTATGTATCGAGACTATAGGTGTCTAGTAATTACATCCGGATTGGTTGTCATTGGTGTTCCTTTCCCTCCTCAGTGAACCCAATATTCTGGCCTCATTCAAGCCAACTTATCTTCATTCTTACATGCAAAGTTCTCACCTATTTCTAGAATATAACAGAATGTCTAGAATTCTTTGGATTAATCTCAGGGTTATTAAGGAGAAGTAGGTTATAAGTGGAATTGTGTAATTATAAGCCTTAGTTATAAGTGGCGATTGATATTTTAGGTAGGAAGATCCTACAACAATATATAGTGATAGATAAAGCAAAAACAAATTGATACATGAGTTAAAGGATTTTATCTTAATAAGATAAAGATAAATTTAAGATTCTTGAGAGAAAGAGAAATTAGAACCTTTGATACAGGAAAGAGATGGAAGATGAACGAGATTAGTAAAAGTGTTGATATTAAGACTAAGGGAACTAATGTAATCATTGGTATAATAATCAATACTTGTAACTATTGTGGAATTAGGTATTCAGACATGGTGAAGGAGAATGGACATTTTAGGATCGTAAGAAAACAAGACATTGTTAGGAGTCATTGTGAGTAAGAGAAGATGTTAAGAAAAATAGCTATTGGGGGTAAAACATACTTGGTGATTCTTAATTTAAGTCTTATGTTAGGAAATTTTGATGGTTTTTCTTATGGATTCGAATTGTGCATTTCATTAGGCATTATAACTCTATGTTGATTATAGATCAAAAGGGAGTGTACAATTGTTTACTTAATATGCTAGAAATTCAAAGTAAAACCTCAATGATACTTAGAGAGACAATCGAATCTTAAGCATCCTAGGAAGGAAATGGAGTAGCATAGTAGCACACCCCATAATGTATTTACTTAGTATTCCATTAAGATAGAAGGTAGTAGGAGTAATGATTGAAATATTGATAGGGTCTGCTCATTAACAATAAGTGTTCTCGAATCGAATCGTATATTAGATGGAATATTAGATCATACCGGAATTTTTAAGGTAATGTGTTCGGTCAAGGTTTCTGATTGACTACGAGTTTTTAAAAGAAGAGGTAAGACTTTGAAGGCTGGATTAATCTTAATTCGGGATATCATCCCTACATCTACAAGTAGTTTAAAAATGGTTATCCAACCTTTAGGGAACCATTAAGGTCTTATATAATCCAAATAGAGGAGTAACTCTTAAAGTTTAAGAAAATAGATTTAGTCCTATCCAACAATAGGAACTCCAAATTTCGAGGACGAAATTTCTTGAAGGAAGGGAGAGATGTAATACCCACAATTTCCCCTACCGGTATATATATATATATATATATATATATATATATATATGATAAAGAAAGTTTAGAAATAAAACTGTGAGGTATTTAGTAGCTATTGATAAACAATGAAAATTTAGATTTTTGGAACTATCCAATCATAATTTTAAATAATTCCCCAAATAGGAGTTTGGGAAAATGACCTCAACACCCTTAGTAATTGTACAGTTAAAGAAAATATAAATCTAATTATGAAAAGTATCTAAAACTTAAGGGGATCTATATTTTTAATCAAAATGGTCTTATTATAATTAATAATGAATTTTAGAAATTTATTTAGAATTTTTCTGGCACTTTTGGGCAAAAGGACCAAAACGCCCTTGGTTAGTAGTGTAATCCTAGCCAGTATATGAAAATTCGTAGAATAATATAGAAAATATATTTTGGACTTTAAAAGTAGATTAAAAATGATATTTATAACTTTATATAATTTTTTGTGTGTAACACCATAATTTTTCTATCTGCTTACTCTTGTTAAAAATTGACTGTTGTGTGCGAAAACTGGGAAAATTGGGAAATAAGAGAGTTTAAGTGAGAAGTGAGTTTTAACCTAGAAGTGAGTTCTAATCACATTTTTAGGCTTAAAATAGGTTAGAACAATTATAGGATTTTTTCTAGAATTTTTGGGAATTTTTTAGAATTTTTGGTGTGAAATTACCTTTGTACCCCTACACTTTTTGGAAAATGACCAAATTGGCCCTGTAACAATTCTGAAAATTGATCCATCATTTCACCAAAATCCCTCATTGAAGGCCTTCACATGTGCTAGGAGAAGGAATCACCATAACTTGTTTTACACACTTCTTAAGTCAAAAAGTGAGAAAAAGAAACACATCATCATACATCACCTTATATGTAGTCACTTCCACCTTACCACATGTAAAAGCAACCTTTCTCTTCCTTCCTTCTTCTAAGAGAGCCGTGAACCCTCTCCTTTCTTCTCCTCTCCATTTTCATTTTTCCACTCGTGGTTAAAGGTTCCATTTTTGAGCCTTTAACTCAAATATTTTTACCTTCATCCTTTGAGAAAGTTTGTTCGTGAGACCACAAGGAGCACAAAGAGGGGTAGATCACTTGAGTTGGTGGAGTTCACAAATTCATCTTCCATTGTTGAAGCTTGAGTTCCTTAGGTAAAGGGGGGGGGGGGAGAACCTTGAACTCTAGTAGGATTGGTGACTAGAGTAAAAGGATGACCCTTGATCCTTTTCCCTCACCCTTTTTCCTTCTTGAAAATAAATTGTTGGAACATATTTCCTCAAGGAAATGGTTCGGCCAAGCTTGATTAAATATGGATGCATGTTTTAAAAATTTATTTGAAGGTTGAAAAGTGTTGATGATTGGATTCTAAGTGCATGCAAGCCAATTTTTTGATGATTGGAATTCTTTCCTTTTTCCTCAATGTGGTTCGGCCAATACCATTTGGTGTTATATGCATGTTTTAAAAATTTATTTGATGATGGAAATGTGTTAGTGTGATGATTTTGGATGCATGCAAGTTGATTGTTGAAGATAGAAAATTGTTTGCTTGAATTGTTCATGAAAATGTACCTTTTTGACTATGTGTAAAAATGGGAACTTTCTTATGATGATTGGTATGTTTGGATGAAATAACATGAATTTGTTGGCTTAGAATGCTTGTAGAACATTATACTTGAGTTTGACAATTTTTGCAAATTTATTGACTTTTGGTGTTCTTGATGATGTTCTTGGTGTTCTTATTCATGTTCATGTGAAATTCATGAAATGAATATTTTTGATCTTGAAATGTTAATGAAAGTGGTGTTGATATTTTTTTGGTGCAATACCACAGGTATCCTCCACGGGAGACAATCCTGTTCGAGCCGGGTAGGACCTCTATGGGCGGCAAAGCTCTCCCTCCGAGTATTTAACACAGCTGCATACCCAGGGCTCAAACTCGAGACCACTGGTTAAGCTGGAACAGCCCCTTACCAGCCGATCCACGTGCTCGGTGATAAAGTGGTGTTGATATGTTTATGGGCCTTAGTAGCCCAATAAGTTAAAAAAGAATTAAAAGAACTTAGAGTGATAAGTAAAGGTAAAATTCGGGTACAAAAATAAACCCATATAAAAGTCACCATAAAACTCATGTAACTAGATGGTAACTTAAGAAAATGGACCCATATGAGTTATCTAACCATTGGGCCTCTAGTTTAGGCCCAATACCTTCAAAACGATTCATAAAACTCACCTTAAGGCCAAACAAAAATAGAGAATAAACATTGGGCTTGGATTAGTGTTGGGCTTCAACTCTAATCCTACCCATAAAGATCAAGACTCAAATTTAAGTTTAGTAAGTCCACTAACCCAATTCACTTAAGTTGATCAATCAAGAAAGAATTAATTAAGATTAACTCTAATTAACCCTAATGAGGATTAACCCTAATCTTAATCATTAATCATTAATGAGGTGTTAATAATATGATTAAGACTTAATGATTATTAAGAACTAATTAATTATAATTAATTTTAATTAAATTTAATTAAAAGTCTAATCCATGATTAGAAAAGAGATTAAGGGATGATTAAGAGTTAATTAGGATCTTAAGTAAAGATTAAGACTTAATTAGGAAAGATTAGCCTTAATTATAGCCTAATTAAGGAAGATTAACCATAATTAAGGATTAAACCTAATCCTGATTGGTTAATTAAGGGTAGTTAAACATGTTAAGCTTTCATAAAGGGAAAGATAGTCTCAGTTAAGTTAAGGTAATGCCTAAGAAAGATATCTTAGACTTAACCTTAATCATATACATAAGATGTGTAGTATTATTCATGAGACACAACCATAAGCCTTAGTAAGCTATAGGACTTAAGTGAAAGTGATCATTAGTCTTAAAGACGAATGAGTACAATTTACCATAAAAGCTTATAACAAACACACTCTTCTTGCATAAAACTTGAGAAGCCTAATGAGAGAGTACGGATTAACCCGAGATGGGGTTTGGTTTTCCTTGTAAAGGAAAGACATTGAATCGGAGCCGTGCCCCAGGGAGTGGTTACGTGGAAGGATTCAATGGGCTTTGCCAGTAAGGACTGTGTGTGCTGAGAAAGCATTGTTTGGTTTTCCTTGTGAAGGAAAGACATTGAATCGGAGCCGTGCTGTGGGGAGTGGTTACGTGGAAGGAATCAATGGGCTTTGCCAATAAGGACTGTGTGTGCTGAGAAAGCATTGTTTGGTTCTCCTTATGAAGGAAAGACATTGAATCGGAGCCGTGCCGCGGGGAGTGGTTACGTGGAAGGATTCAATGGGCTTTGCCGGTAAGGATGTGTATGCTGAGAAGCATTGGATGTGTGACATGCATCATAAAACATTGATGATATTCAAGGTTGAAAACCTTACGACCTAATATGGCAGTGACATGATTGGTACTGTGTGGAACTGGTTGGGAAGGGTGCACTGGGTTTTGCAAAGAACTCCAGCGGGTCCTGAAATGAGACGCCAACCCAGAGGATAGTCGAGTTCCAAGCTGCACATCAAGAGACGTGGGCTAGTTCCCTGTTGTCGAGTTCATGGGGATCAAACTTGACTATTCATGTCGCTCTCAAGGTTTCAGGGTCAGTTGAGATTGTCTGGAAGGATTCGCAAAAGAAAATTCTGCCAAAAGAAAATATATGAGTAAGGCTCTTAGTACCGATGCTAGTACAGACTCTAACTCCTGATACGTTGTACATATGGGTCGTGCTGTTGTTGTGTGCACCGTGGTGGTGATTTCCCTGGGCCCTCATGCATTGCATGGTACATGGTAGTTGTTTGAAATCCTTGGTGAATGACATGGTTGTTTGCATTACATGAGCATATCACACAATTTCATGATGTTGTGACCTTCTATGTGAATGATTGGGTTTATTGTTGTATGAATTGTGTGAATTCCCGTATCTGTTTACTTTAGTTATCATATCCTGCGCTAAGTAAGTTCATGTAAAGTGTTCTCACCCCTTTGTCTTTCTTTTTCTTTGTCTGTCACTCTTCTGGCACCTAAAGTCGCATGGAATCTAGAAGAATGTACGTTGTGTTGAAGATTGGCGAGGTGTTCGAGTCGAACCGGATCTTGATGAGTCAAGTGGTAGTGTTTAGGGGTATACATGAGCAACAGTACTCTGTATAGATAGGGTGTAGTCAAATAGAAGGTTCACTTCTTCTGTAATGTATCATGCTAAAACCCCAATTTAAATGTATATTATCTTTGTTGTAATTTGGAATAGTAGTGAAATGATATTTGTTGTATTGATATGTTTTTTTTCTATTTCCATCCGAATTATAATATAAAAAAAATCACCGATTTTCTTCACTTTCTTAAAAGAAGCTTGCAGGAGTGATGAAGGTCCCCACAAACCAACACGAGTCTTTCCAGTATGTTGTGTCCTCACTTGCACACTTTTTGGGAAACTTCCCAGAAGGTTACCCATCCCAGAATTGCTCCAAGGCAAGCACGCTTACCTATGGAGTTCTTATGTTATGGGTTTCCGAAAAGAAGATGCATCTTGTTGGTATAGTTCTCCCCAACAATTTCTTTTAAGCTATCCTCAACTGTATAGTCCCATACCTGCACAACCTCTGGATCCCTCTCATTCGGGTGTGGGCTCGGTTCATCCATGTGTCCCTTTTAGCTTAGAAGCCTACCAGGAGCCGCTCCTTGTCCGTGCCTCTTTGCACCGGCGATCCTCCCCGCCCTCATCAGCCTCCGACTCTCACATGAAACAATTACACTTTGTTTGGTAAACATAAAGAAATAGAGGATAGAGAAGAGAGAAGTGGAGAAGAGAGAAATAGGGTTGAGACAAAGATCAGATTTGAGTTGTTTGATGTAGGGGAAATAGATAAGAAATAAAAGAGAAATATGAAGTTGGGCTGTTTGGTTTGATTTAAGAGATATGAGAGAAATAATCATCTTTATTAATTGTGTGCCACTAACATCCTCATAATCGATTTATTATTTAACAAAATCAATTATTTTATATTTTTTTAAACAATAAAGGGAAATCAAGGGAAATCAAGCAAGCAAGCAATGTTCATCAACTAGGGATGATCATGGGTTTGGTAGACCCAATAAACCCGATCAACCCAACTCTGCCCAATTTAAAAATATGGGTTGGGTAGTCGGGTCGGGTCGGGTCGGGTTGAGTTCCATATAACCAAATCCAATCAGCTTGGGTTGGGTATCAAGTTTTCATACTTCCAACCTGATCAACCCAACCCAACTATTAATAAAAAAAAAATTAATGATTTTTTGTACTAATAAATTACACATTTTAATATTTAATATTGTATAAATTGATTTCCTTATTATCAAGTTATAGGCTTTTATTTTTATCATACTTATAATGACAACTTATATTTTTATTTAAAGTATTTTTCATTTTTTATTTTATTTACAAACATAAGCATTTTAAAAATGTTGGACCCAATTAACCCAATCCAATCCAACCATAATCGGGTCGGGTGAGTTAGGTTGAGTACGTCCCTAAAAATGAAAAAACCCAACCCAATCCAACCCAATATCTCTTCATCAGGTTGGATCCATCATTTCCTTAAATCCAACTCAACCCAGCTCATGATCACCCCTATCATCAACTATAAGCAATGTTTATCAGCAATGCTTTGTTGGCCAAAAGGAAAACATTGATGCTATCAGCAATTAATCAGGATTATGTTTCCAAGAGGCGAATACAAATTTATCTACATATTGAGCAAGCGATGTTCATCAACCATCACTACAATGTGCACTTTCTTCGAACGGAGCACCAAATTAACATCAACAAATCACACAGTCCAGGAACGAAACACAAGGGACTCGTGAAACACGAATCAATGAGAAGAAAGAGAAACGAGCAACCGGTGAGAGGTACCCATAGCTTCATAAGCGAAAAGGGTTGTTCGAAAAAATCTTACCAAGCAAAAAGAGGGAAGGAGACAACTTGATATGAACCAACATGTGAGAATTAGGGACCTTTAGAAATGTGAGGCAGAAAATTAGTACTTTTCTTGTAACATTTGTATTTTCTTTTCTTTTTCTAGTTTCTTTGATTTTCTTTTCTTGAATTTTAAACAACGTACTAAATGGAACTTGAAAACAATATTCTTTTCCTCAACAAGAATTATAACTAGGCCCTTAAGAACTTGATTAGTAATTCACTCACATACAAGCTCTCACGCATAGAATTGGTACTTGTTTAAGAAAACAGAATAAGAGCAAGCAAAGAAGAAGAATGGATGTCACACTTTCAAGGTTTGGAAGATAAATCCTTGAGATTACACACACAAAGGTGAAGAACCTTTGATAAACCTCACTCTTGACAAGTCAAGAAATTAAGAGAAACACTCCCTTTTGATTGATAATTTTAACATAAACATTCTAAGGTTTCTTTTGCATGGCTTGCATGCTACTTAAATATCCTCATGTACACCATGCATGGCTCTTAGTATTCAGCCCATTACAATTAAAAAGAAATAAAAATGCTTAATAAAGTAATTAAACTATGCCTAATACTCCTATGTAGCCGCCCACCCTTTTACACCCTTGTGGTTAGTTTCTTTCTCTTAATTAAGGCAAATGAAATTCAACAACTTGATCCCTAAGATGGCCGCCCATGTGCCTACACCCACCCTTTTGCTAATGAGTTCACTCACTTGTCTCTCAATTTCTTTGGTCTCTTGAGGATTACTCCTATATGCTGGCCGATTTGGCAATGAAGCTCCGGGAATGAGGTCTATGTGATGCTCAATTCCCCTCAAGGGTGGCAAGCCATCAGGAACATTTTCTGGAAAGACATCCTCATACTCCTGCAAAAGAGATTTAACTATAGAAGTCAATTCAAATTTATCAAAAGTGTTAGTAGTTAAAAGATAGTTAGTACCAAGCAACAAATAAAATGGCTGCCTTGTACTTAACATTCTCCTCACTTCTTTTTCTTTTGCTAAACAAAGGTGTTTGCTTTCTTGATTTTCACTCTTTTTCTTTTGGTTCTCTTCTTTTTCACGTTTTTCACTCTTTTTTTCTTGAAAAATCTTTTCTCTCAACTTATTTTGATCCTCACATACCTCTCTAGGTGACAAAGGTCTCAAAACAATTTTTTTATCATGATACATAAAAGATATTTTATTGGTAAAGCCATCATGGATAGCTTTAGTGTCAAACTGCCATGGCCTTCCAAGAAGTATGTGGCTAGCCTCCATGGGAACCACATCACAAAGCACCTTGTCTTGATATTTCCTTATAGAAAAAGGAATTTCAGCTTGACTGTGCACCTGTACTTCATCTCCTTCACTAAGCCATTGGAGCCTGTATGGCCTTGGATGAGGTTTAGTGTCCAAACTCATTTTATTCACCAATCTGGAACTAACAACATTAGTGCAGCTACCACCATCAATAATCACTAAACAAACCTTACCATTGATTGAACATCGAGTGTGAAAGATGTTCTCCCTTTGGTTTAACTCCTTGCCCACGGTTTGGCTTCCTAAGAGTCATCTAATAATATAGACTTCTCCCACATCAGCATGTGTATCTTCATCACTGGGCTCTTCTCTTTCATCCTCTGACTCGCTTGTATATTCACCATTGTCCTTAAGAAGAATGGTCTTCTTAGTTGGACACTCATAGGCATAGTGTCCCATTCCTTGGCACCTGAAACATTTAACATCCCTACCTTTCTTAGGTACCTGGTCAGCGTTTTTTTGAGGTAGTTTCCCTTGGGAAGAGGATGCTCCTTGATTAGATAATTCAACTACTTCCTTCTTGACTTTATCTTTCCAATTCGAAGGTAAAGTAGTAGGACTCTTCCTTGTTCCTTTTCTTTTAAGTTGTTGTTCTACTTGAAGTGCTTTGTGTAGCAAATCATCCAACTCCACATATTCCTGCAGCTCTACAACATCTCTAATATCATGATTTAAACCACTAATAAAACGTGCCATAGTTACCTCAGGGTCCTCATCAATGTTAGCTTGCACCATAAGCACCTCCATTTCTTTGTAGAACTCATTAACTCCTTTACTTCCTTGGGACAACTTCTGCAGCTTCAGCTTCAAGTCTCTTTGGAAACTAGAGGGAACATATCGTTTCCTCATAATTCTCTTCATTTCAGTCCATGTTTCCACCAATGGCTCCTCATCTCTACGCCTTTCCTTTTGCAATTTATTCCATCAAATGAGAGCATAGTCAGAAAACTCAGTAGTAGCAAGTTTTACCTTTTGTGCCTCTGTGTATGCATTACAGGAAAAAACATGCTCAATTTTGAGCTCCCACTCCAAGTATGCTTCTGGATCACTACGCCCTTTAAAAGGTGGTATAGTCAGCTTGACCCCTTGAATCTTTCCTCCATCTCTAGGTGGTCTGTCTTCAGCTTTTGGATTAGGCTGCTCATGTTGTGGTTTGACTTCCAGTTGATCCAACCTAGCATGCAACTCATCATACTGTTGCTTCATGGAATTCTCCAATTGCTGGTACATAGCAGTAATTTGCAGCTGGAGATCACGATTCTCAACTTTCCTTTCTGCCATAGTAACAAAGAACAAGTAACAGAAAAAAAATAAGAGTTAAACTGTTTAGAAACCTCACCACACTCTAGTGTTTACACTCAACAATTGGCTTTTTCTATGATGTATCCCTCTTGCCTTTTTCCACTCTATTTCTCTTTGAAATCTTACCAAATCAAGTAGAGGAAAAATCAAATAAGTTCACCAATCTGTGTGCAGACAAGAAAAAATTAAAACAAGAAAAGCTAAGAAAAATAAGAACAAATGTTAGAAAGAGTAGAAATAGCCTTGAATTTCTAAGAACCAGAGCTCTGATTACCAAATGATATGAACCAACATGTGCGAATTAGGGACCTTTAGAAATGTGAGGCAAAAAATTAATACTTTTCTTGTAACATTTGTATTTTCTTTTCTTTTTCTAATTTCTTTGATTTTCTTTTCTTGAATTTTAAACAACGTACTAAATGAAACTTGAAAACAATATTCTTTTCCTCAACAAGAATTATAACTAGGCCCTTAAGAACTTGATTAGCAATTCACTCACATACAAGCTCTCACGCATAGAATTGGTACTTGTTTAAGAAAACAGAATAAGAGCAAGCAAAGAAGAAGAATGGATGTCACATTTTCAAGGTTTGGAAGATAAGTCCTTGAGATTACACACACAAAGGTGAAGAACCTTTGATAAACCTCACTCTTGACAAGTCAAGAAATTAAGAGAAACACTCCCTTTTGATTGATAATTTTAACATAAACATTCTAAGGTTTCTTTTGCATGGCTTGCATGCTACTTAAATAGCCTCATGTACACCATGCATGGCTCTTAGTATTCAGCCCATTACAATTAAAAAGAAATAAAAATGCTTAATAAAGTAATTAAACTATGCCTAATACTCCTATGTAGCCGCCCACCCTTTTACACCCTTGTGGTTAGTTTCTTTCTCTTAATTAAGGCAAATGAAATTCAGCAACTTGATCCCTAAGATGGCCGCCCATGTGCCTAATCCAATCAGCCACCCTATGTTACAAATTGAAAGAGATTAACACACATTAACCATGTGTTGGCCACCCACCATAAGTGGTATTCACTCTCTCAATTCATCACATGTTTGGACACACTTTTAATGATCATGAATGAGCCATTTTGAGCACATGTTGGCCGCCCACTTTAGGTTGAGAAATCAGCCAAATTCATCACTCCTTGGCCGCAACAATGAGAGCCAAATGTAACTCCCAACAAGTGCTTCATTGTCATTAATTCCTTGTCCCCTTTTTAACCGTTTTGCCTTCAATTCCTTTCAATCATTCTTTGTAACCAACCAGCCACATGAATGAGTATGAATCAGCGACATAATGTTTATTGAAAGTCATAAATTAAAGAAAATAACTCAGCCCTACACTCCCTTGGCCGCCCCCTTTCTTCCCCTTTCCTTGCTTCTAAGTGGCTTGATGCATTAATGGCAACTGGACTTCATTGAATTCCATGCTACCATTCTCTTCCTCATGCTTGAGACAAAGAACAACCTTAAGGAATGGTTCCTTAAGGTTTGCGCCCTTAACTTGTAGGGATGCCACTAAAAGCTGCAAAGCTTCTTTTGCCTGTTTTGCCCTTGCCCTAGTCATGGGTCCCCCAAGTCCTTCAAGTGCCTTGTGTTGGGTCATGTCCTCATCACAACTGCAAAAAGGGAAGGAATGGTGGTTTTCATCAAGGGAAAAAGCCCATATCTACAGAAGAAGCAAGGCAAAAGAAGCAAGGCGACCTCAAAATGCCCAAATCTGCAGGTTGCAATTGTGTTCCTATGTTCCTTTGCTTCTTTGTCACTGGTCCATCACCGTCGTGTCGTATACCTCATTCAACCCTCCCCCGAACAATCACTGCAACGCCACTGACCACCATCCCGGCCTAATTGTCATGTTTGAGATCATAACCCGTTGAATCAGTGGTCGTTGTAGTCGATCTAAGAAAAAATCGTGTCCTCTAGTTCCTTCAACCACGAATCTGTGAAGAGTTTCTGGAGGTCTCAAGCTTCCCCGTTATTTCTTTGCTAAGTCTCGCCTTAGAAGGCGAGAAATGCGTTATGTGTGCATCCCACCATTTTTCTAGCATTTCTCAACTATTTCATCGATATACCAAATTGGAGAAATGGACAACATCTCCCCTATTTCTATCAACCCCTTCTATTTCTTCGATGTTTCTCGATCGTTTTACCAAACAAAGGCTTAAAGTTGAGAAAAAAAATAGACTTAAGCATCAATCCATATGTTTGGTTTCAAAATACATTTTATTTTTCATTTCACATTTTTATTTTTTATTACAAATAACGTCACTTTGTTATTATTCCCATTTTTTCCATGTTTTCATAGTCTTATAGAGTAACAAGTGATACTAATACAAATATTTTTCACTAATTCTAATGTAAAACTTCTTTGAAGACAAAAAAACAATAAAAATAAGGTGATATTTTTATAATTAAATTTTAAAATAAAATAATTTATTAAATCAAAGGACTTACTTTTCACTTTTTTGTTCTCAAATGAGAAAGTTCATAAATACGGATGAATCAAATCTATGCTATTAAATAATTGTTTATAGAATATAAATTGAATAAATCAATATCTGCACAATATGATGTTAATATAAAAATCATTCGTATAAAAGTTTTAAATAATTATACATTCATAAATATGTGATATTACAATTAATTTTTACTTACATACACATATTTATATATATATATATATTAAAATAAATTCTTTAATTAATTTTTTTTAATTTTTAAATTATACAAAGTTTTATATAATTATTTTTTAATCAGAACTTTGAAATTATCGTTTGGATTAATATAATTTAATACTAAAAAATTATTAAGTTGAGTCAATTTAACATAATATATATTGTCTATCATTTTTTAAGTCATTAAATAATATAAAATATTTTTTTAAAGTGACTCGTACTTCAAATATAATTGTAGTAATATCTTATTTTTTAAAATAGATTTGTGGCATTTGAATTAAATATATTTTCTTTTAATTCGGTCTACTTCAAAAATATATTAAGCTTCATAATATAATTATTTAATTATTAGAAAATGTGATATTTGAGATTATTATTGTGAAATCAACTGTTTTTAATGATTTTTGGAACATTTGATAGCACTACCAGTGCACGAGTTCAATCCCATCTCGAGTAACTTTCAAAGTTTTACGATAGGGCGACAAAGAATACTAGCTCAAATAAGAAGTTCAAGTACTTAAATTGTCTATCTCCTTAATTGAACCAATCATAGATTTGATTATTGGTTCTTTTATAATAAACCAAATTTAAAATGGTATATGGATATTCTATAGTTTTGTTTGTAAGGATATAGATGTTTGTAATTACCTAGAAACCTTTTAAATAAAATAACCATTTTTATGTTTTCATAGTGCTTCAATGTGTGATAAATTAAATGGGGTGTAACAAAAGATTAAAGCAATTAGCATGAGATTGACGTAATGGGATACTATCTATTTACTGGACAGTTCCAATAGGAGAGGGATAGATACATTCCCTGGGTGGGCCCCACTGAATGTATCTATCTCTACCGGAACTGTCCAGTACTAGAGAGAAATTGAACTCAATATTAACCTTTTCCTATTTATTATTGTGATCCTATTTATTTTGATCACCTTTTTAACCTTTTCCTCATGACATAAACATGTCAAATCAATGATTGAATATAGTGAAACTTGTCGAGTCTCAGAATTAATTTAAGTATTTAAATTAGATTCAAGACTTATTATCCTTGGTTTTAATGAGTAACAAATTAGACTAGACTATAAGAAAACAGGTGCTACTAAGAAAGGTATTTTTTTGTGTATTTTAGGAACTTTGTAGAAGCAACGTGCTGAAAGAAGAAACCTGCTGAAGGAGAACAGAAGATCAAGAAAAATAGAAAAGCATTGGAGCAACTCTTTGAAGATGACCAACCAACTGATAAGAAGAGAAAGACTAGAAGAAAGGGACTAGAAGAAATGGAAGAAAATAAGAAGAAAGAAGCGACAAGCTACAAAGAATAATACATAACCAAATGGTAGAAGAGAAGAAGAAAGAAGCAACAAGCTAAAAAGAAGAACCACACAGCAAACAATCTGAAGAATTGATCAACCTGCTGAAAGCATATGGACTGAAGAAAAGAAACACATCTGCAAGCTGAAATGAAGACTTTCTTCAAGAAGATTGCCAATCAGAAAGCATACAAGAGTTGAACCTGATCACTCTCAAGTTGCAACACTGAAGAAAGAAATCTGGTTCGAAGGAAAGCAATTTTCTATCAACGGCAACTATTTGAAGGATCAAGCTATTAAGAACAAAGAATAGATAAACACGCTGAAGTTATCAACATGCTGAAGTGAGGAACCGTCTGAAGACATGCAACATGCTGAAGAATGTGAACTCACTGAAGAATCTCTCAACTCTCTGATGGCATGTTTAAATTCTCTACGATGAGATATTTCAACAAAGGCAAAGACTCTCTGCGCAAAGACATGAAGGTTTCTAAACGTCTTTTGCCATCATATACAAAGGAAGAAGCAACAAAAGCTATTATCCTCATTCTAAGGAATATCGTACATAATAGAGGAAAGCTATTGCAGAAAAGCAAATTGTGGTCAGAGATAGGTCAGCGTTGTTGTACACCTACTCTTGTACAAACTCTGCAATACGCTATCAGAAGTCTGAATCCTCACAAGAAGAAAAGCAAATTTCAAAAAAAGATAAAAGAGAAGCTCAACGGATAAAATTACTCTCTATCCAGACTTCGTATAATGAAGAAAGAAAGAGAGAAGCAAGCCAACCTGCTGAAGATTAAATTACTCTCTCAAGAAATATTTATAATCCAAAACGGATGTGTGTCAGAGCAAGATTTACATCTACACACCTATTGTGTTCAAAGTCAGAAGCTAAGCAAAGAGAAGCATTCTCATAACGGCTCTTTGAGCTTAATCATCTCTTCTCAACGAAATACCATGTATTTCTCAACGGCTAGTTTCTCAAGTCTAAAGACAATCCAGGAGAAACTTTTCAACGGTATCTCCAATGGTCATATTTCCAATTGTATAAAATATGTCCTCATGACCTTCTATCAAAGTGACAACGAAAAATAGAAAACCCGATGATGAGGGAGTCATAAGGACTAGAAAATAAGAGAAAGAATGCAAGCCATGAATCAAAAGATATGAATTATCAAAAGGCAAAGCATTAGAAAGAATGAGCAGAAGAAAAGAATAGAAGAAGAGAGAAAAGGAAAGAGACTGCCATCAATATCAAAATATGAATTATCAATGGTAAGTCCACAGAGAGAACGAGAGAAAGCTCAAACAGAATATATTGTTAGTAGAACTCTCTGAAGAAGAAAAGAAGGGTAAAACAAAGACTAGACAGAATCAAATTATACATTTGTATCTCTGTCATTCCTTGTACTTAGCACTTAATCTTTGTATTCTGAGTTATACTCAGTAATCCCTATGTACAAGAAAACTGAAATTTAAGTTTCGCTGAAGCTTAAATTCAATTCATATTTGTAAACACATTAAGTGTCTGAGAGCCTGGAGAGGCTTGGTGGAAGAAATAATACTCTGGAGAGCCTGGAGAGGCTTGGAGGAAGAAAGAATACTTTGAGAGCCTGGAGAGGCTTGGAGAAAGAAAGAATACTTGGGTAGAGCCTGAAGAGGCTTGATAGAAAAGAATACTTTGAGAGCCTGGAGAGGCTTGGAGGAAGAAAGAATACTTTGAGAGCCTAGAGAAGCTTGGAGGAAGAAAGAATACTTGGGTAGAGCCTAAAGAGGCTTGATAGAAAAGAATACTTTGAGAGCCTGGAGAGGCTTGGAGGAAGAAAGAGTACTTGGGTAGAGCCTGAAGAGGCTTGATAGAAAAGAATACTTGTGTTTGAGCCTGGAGAGGCTTGACTGTAAATGAATACTTGGTTTGAGCCTGAAGAAGCTTGATTGTAAAAGAACACTTGGTTTGAGCCTGAAGGGGATTTTCTGTAAAAGAATACTTGTTAGAGCCTGGAGAGGCTTGGTTGACAAAGAATATTGTAATGAATTGCCTGGAGAGGCAGTTGATAACAAAGAATACTTGTTAAGCCTGGAGAGGCTTGGTTGACAAAGAATACTGCAATGAGTTGCCTGGAGAGGCAGTTGAAAACAAAGAATACTTGTTGTTAAGCCTGGAGAGGCTGGTATAAAAGAATACTTGTATTTGTGTTCAGATAGTGAAAAATCCAGTGGTGGTTTGCCCTGGGACTGGATGTAACTCATTGAGTTAGTGGGTGAACCGGGATAAATTTTGTGTGTAAATTCTCTCTACCCTTAACTCTTTACATTCTGTTACTACCTGTTTAATTCTAACCTAGGGAGGGTCCGAAAAGTGAATTTATATTTTTCCCAGCAAAACTTAATTTATTAAGCAAAATTGTTTTGAAAAAGAGTATTTACTGAACCTTCTGAAAGTGGTTCAACAAGTTCTCTAATAACTAAGTTTTCAGCAAGTAACCAAAACAATAGGATGATAATGAAAACATTTTTGAACAACTTCTTTTACATTCTGAAGTTGATATTTAAATTGGTTCAAACAAAGTTTTGAAAAAGGTTTTATTGAACCATCTCAAGTTCTCTTAGAACGCTTAACTGTTTTATCAAAGTCAGCAAGTTTCTGAAAAACAAATTTTCATAACTTCCGCATAACTCTGATAATCTTTATTATCTGCCAACTGAGTTTTTCATAATAACTTGCAAAAGTTCATTTGTTGTCTTTTACGAAAAGGTTTTCATAAATTAGCTTAAAATTTTAAAACACTATTCAACTTGTCTTTAAAAAACATGCTATTTCAACTCGTTAATATTTTTAAATTGATTAAAATATCAAATTTATGGGATTGAAGAGCAAAATTTAAAAACAAAAACAACACATAACAAACCCTAAGTAAGTTCACTAATAGTATTGAAATATATACCACAAAGTTATTATTTTATGAAAAAAGGCGACAAAATCAACAAAACCTATGAAAGATGCTTGAAAAAAAAAGTAATAAAAAGGGAAATTAAAATGAAAAAGCTTCATCTTGATCCAAATCATAATATGAACATTTAACTTAACTAAGCTCCATTTTTCACAAAATCCAAGCAACAATGAGCAAGAATTTCAAATATTTGGTTGGGGTATTGAGTGGATGAAAGTTAAGGTTTTGAGGAGTGGGTAGGGTGAAAGAGTTGTTCGATTGACTTACGAACACTTCTGTCCGAGAATGGTTCTCAGACACTTGTGTCCGCAAGTCAATTTATAAAAAGAAACTGACATACGGACACAAATGTATGCGAGAACCATTTTCGGACAGGAGTGTCCATAATCCAATTTTATTCACTTCCGGACATTTGTGTCCAAGAGAGGTGAGGAAAGATAGGAAAAAATTTTAAAAAATTAGAAGGAGGTGAGAATAGCAAAAAAGGTGTGGAAAAAACAAGGCCAAAAAATGTCATGAACTAAAAAAATACACTACATCAAAATAAATTTAAGGTCATATTAAAAGAAAAAAAAATAACACATGCTTCATCAAATATATACTCTTTTAATATGCAAAAATTTAAAGAAAGAAAGAGAGACACTTGCGATTACCCTTTTTTATTTTCTTTATCTCCCTTGACAATTGAAAATTTCAAAGAAAATTCTAATTTCACCTGGAGACAATAAAGTAAAAAAATAAAAAATGATAACATGTAAAAATTCAAACTTAATGAAATTAACAAAACAAAACAAATTTGGTTGATCGTGTTAGCACAAAAACCCTCTGAGATTTGGTTTTAATGACAACAAACCTTTTGACCAAACTTAAGGTTTTCTGTTTTTGAAGTTACTGATGTTTTTGTGTGAGATCTTAGAAAGACAGGATTCTTATGCTTAGTAAAGAGCTCAGACTGAGTTTGAAAGGCAACCACAGATTGGTAGTGATCCTCAGACTTCAGATGAAGATAAAGATCAGCCTGAGATTAAGCAATCAATGCAAGTCTTTCATAAGATGCAGAAAGATTAGAATCCAAATGATAAGAAACATCAGACTTCAGAATTGTCTTTGAAGAATAGGCAGAGCTTAGAAGTTCTATATGCTGAAGGTCATTTAAGAAGAAAGCCTCAAGACATATCCTTTATCAGAAAGTCTTCAGAAGCTTTAAATGGAAGATAGCCTAAGTTGAGAGAGGATCACATCAGAGTGAAGTCTCAGCTACAATCAGAAAAGTCTCTACTAGAAATGCAAATCATCAAGTCAAGTCAAGATGAGCTCAAACAGTGAACTAAGTTGCATCAAGAAGACCAATATTTGAAACTCAAGCATAAGATGCTATCTCATGTTCAGATGCAAGCTCAGTCTAAAATTCAGCTTAAGACCAATGCTCAAAGAAGAGACTCATCTACAAACTTAAAAGGAAGCATCAACAGTCAGATGCAAGATCTGCCAAGAGACGAGACTCTAACTTAGCTTCAGAATCAAGAAATAAGATCAGAATAGAAGATGCCAAACCAAGAAGAGATTCAAAGTAGGCTTGAGACAAGCTCGAACTGTAAAGTTAGATTAAGACAAGCCTAAATTCATTGTAAGATCATATTCAATCCAAGCATGACAAAGAAGAACTTTGAAATATGAAGTTGAGCAAAGATGAGATTCAAAGTCAGACTTGAGATGCAGACTCAACAGAGATGTAGAATCAGACTTGAGATGTAGACTCAACTTGAGATGCAGAATCAGACATGAGACGGTCTCTGATCAGATGTAGTCTCAAGATCAGACGCAGTCTCAAGTTCAGACGCGGAGATGCAGATGCAGATATGAGAAAGTCTCAGATCAGATGCTGTCTCAAGATCAGACGCAGAGATCATATGCAGACATAAGACCCAGACTTAAGATGAAGAGATCAGATGCAAGCATGAGACTCAGACTTGAGACGCAGACATGAGATGCAGACAGAGTCTCAGCAACAAAAAGCAAGTCAACGCAAGTACACTTTCATAGCAGAGACAACATCAGAAAAGCACTGGTCTCACGTCAGAAAAGTGAAAAAATGGCCTCTCTCTCTTCCAACGGCTAGTATAACGGCTCTATTAACAACTAATTTTTCTGAAGACTAATAAAGGAGGTCTCATTATGATGAGACGTGTGTGAGAGACACATGTGAGACTCAACAGAGATGCTGCTGCACAACCAGAAAAATCCAAGTGTCAAGTGAATCTCAACCTACCTACCTATTCTATCTTAGCTAATATCTTGTAGTAGGTTTAGCTCTTATTTTATACTGATTTGTATACACTCTTTGAGTGATTTAGAGAGTTACCATCTAGCTGAGCTCACGGTTTATCCATACTTTGTATGTAGTCCAAGCTAGATCAATCACATCTCATCTCATACCACCAAGTCTCAACTAAGTCAGGAGGTGCCTGAGCTTAGTGTGAGCGTTTGTAAAGCCTGGAGAGGCACTGTAACAAGAATACTCACTGAGTTGCCTGGATAGGCATTCGAAGACAAAGAACATTGCATGCGTTGCCTGGAGAGGCAGTTGAAAACAAAGAATACTGCATAAGTTTCCTGAAGAGGCAGTTGAGAACAAAGAATACTTGTGGCTCAACCAAGGTAGGAGTGCCTATGCTTGGTGTGAGGGACGTCCTGAAGAGGCTGTAAGAATACTTGTATTGACGGGTTTGTCAATAGTGGAAATCTCACGAGTTGTGAGGACTAGACGTAGCCCAAGGTTGTGGGTGAACCAGTATAAATCTCTGTGTGCATCTCTTCTCCCAATCTCTTTATTTATATTGCACATCTCATATCTAAAATCTTTTTGTTAAAATAAATTAAATCTGTTCAGAGAAAACCAAGTTGTAATAACTAAGATATGTCCATGCATCTCATCTTACATCTCATCTTACATCTCAAGCTCATCTCATCTCAGACCCTATCTCAACCTGAGATCAGTCAGTAGTCTCACTCATTCTCTTTTAAGGTCTTAATATTTGATGAGCTAATTAATCTTACATCTCAAATCTGTTTATTAAACTAAATCAAATCTATTCAAGAATAATCAAGCTTCATTTATCAACAAATCATCATTACTCTATTACAAAATTATTGTTGAGACAACATCTCTTCTGACCTACTTGAGACTCCAAGCGTCAAACTTGAGATCACGTCTCAACGTGAATTTAAGTGTGAATTTTCAGGAACAATATGTTCAAGTCTCTATTCAACCCCCCTTCTAGAGACGTTCAACCAACTTCAGATCGTTAACCAAGAAAGGCAGAAAAAGTGGGAAATAAGAGAGAAATTTAGGGTTTGATTGTTTATAATTTTTAAAAAATGTTTTTTGTTTTTAAAAATAGAAAATTGAAAAACTGGTTTGATAGACAGTTTTGTAAAAACAGTTTTAAAAAGTGTGACTGTTTTTTTGTTTTTAAAAACTAAAATACTAAAACTAAATTTAGATGTTTTGAAAGACTATTTTTTTTAATTTTCTTTTATTGTGTTGGAAATGTTGTAAGTAAATCATTTCATTTATAAAAAATAATTTTTAAAAATAATTTTGTAAAATAGTTTTCAAAAACTAAAAGGAAAATGAATCAAACACACCTTTAGGTACAAAAGGCGCAAGAAAAGAGACACAAAATGCATAACAAACACTAAAACAAAAGCACCAAATGTCTCTTAACCTACCCTCCCTTCTAATACCCGAAATCAGTATGTCACGACATTAAATTATCATCCCTAACTCTACCCTGTTCCGCATATCATCAAAATTTAATTTCACTTATAAAAATATGATAAATTTTGCTCTATCAATCTATCTATATATATCTTTCACTTTTTAAGTTCACCACTTTTTCTATAGAGTTCAATTCTTACAATTTTGTTTCAGATCCAAATTGAAAATAAGTGAGATGTTATTATGTACAAGGAGAAAGAAAATATATTTTAATTTTATTATTATACATTTAAGGATTAAATCTAAATTTAAATTATCAATTAAAATCATATTTCACGGAAAATTCATTTATAAGACCAAAAAAATTAGGAGGAAATTCAAAAATTTATTAAAAAAAAACTTAAAAACTAAAGTTAAAAAGTGATATCACATCCTTACTAAAGTTAATATCAAACATATCACAATTTTTCCTAAACTAAACATTAGTGGATTGAATGTAAAGTTAAATTTGAATCTAAAGAATCAATGAAAACAAAGTTCACACATGCAGTTCCAAACTTATCACAATTCTATTGATGGAAGCTTCCAAGGTTGTCTCTGGTTTTTTCATCATGTTGTTCTGGGTGCAAATGATGTTTTGTTGATGTTGTTTCATAGCTACTGGTGGATTTAACGTTGTTTCATCATGTTATTCGATGCTGGATTTTTCGTGGCTTGTTTTACTACTTTATTTTGTTGATGCCCCGGATTTAATGTGCTGCAACAATGCTGGATAACTTCTACAGGAATTGGTTTGGTTTTCGTTAGCAAATCTTCCTCTCTTGCTTTTTATTGGCTCATTGGATATTTAGCATATTTGGTGTATCTGAAAACCTAATTCCATGCTTCCTAATGTCATGGTTTTGGATTACATGTAGGCTATATATTTTGGGATCAAATTTTCCTTCAAATGTAATCTTTGACTTTGTAATGCTTTCTGGTTAATTCTCTTGTACTTTGAATGAGTTGGGGGTACTCTTTGCACTCCCTAATAATTTAATATCATTGCCTTTTGCTTATCAAAAGTAAAAAACAAAGTCAAAAGACGACTATACTATACTCATCCGAAAATGGAACTGAGTAATTGATTTCCATCGCAACATTATTTACTGTTTGTTGCAGTGGTTAATTCAGTCAGGATGTTCATCCCTACTGGCTATGTTGCTTTGACTTTTCTTTTCCTCCTCATTTCTTGCAAGAAATAAAAAAATTGGCTCCTTTTGTTCTTTGGGTTGCTAACGTCTCAAAAGGGATTGATTGCACCTCACGTGTAAACTTACGGTAACACATTAATCTCCACGACTCCTTATTGTTTTTTGCCCGCTTTCTGGCTCTATTTCCCTTACCAATGATTTTGGTGCTCCTATTTTCATTCCTAATTGCTTATCAGTTGTGTATAGGAGAGTGAAAAGGAGCGGAGAATGATTAAGAGAGAGGGAAAACAACATGGTGAACGTAGATCATGAGTGGTTATTATAATATATTTGACATATATTATACGGGTATTTTAGGTAAAAAAGTGGATACCAAATTGGGATAATCCCTTTATATATTGTTATAGATGTATGGTATCCAAAAAATATATTGAATTAAAATTTAATATAAATTGAGTTGAATAAGTCTATTAAATTCTTTTTAAAAACACAAATCTGGTGTACAAAAAAAGTAATCATTGATGGAAACCCTAGAGGAAGGAGTGTTGCACCACCTATTGTCAGAGGAAGAAGACTTAATCCACCGGAGTACCAAAAAATTTAAGGACGGTTCTAAGGGGGACGATGGATGTCGAAAACCTGGTGGTACAGGGAGAGGGGTGTCGTGCAGAAGGATCTTGACGCCAAGAAGAATTTTTATAAAGATAAAGTTACTAGTATAGAGGAGAATCCTTGTATTGCTCCGACGATATCATTCAATTCGTGACTGAAGAACTATGTCCAGATTTGGAGGAGAAAGACCCTTGGAGAGGATAGTTTGAGGGAATTTAATTCTAATCCTACTATCAAAGTGGGTCTTGAGGAATATGAAAAAATAGGTGTCACCCCAGGAAATGCAACCTCATTGTGAAACTCTTGGGCAAAAAGTTAGGGATAAGATTGATGACTTTGAAGAACCTTGGGCAAAGAAGGGTCATGTCAATATTATGGATCTCAATGATGATTTTTCATTGTTCGCTTTCTCATATAAGGGTGACTACTACCATGCCCTTTTCAAGGACCATGGCTCATTGATGATCACTACTTACTTGTCCAGAGATGGATATCAAATTTTAAGCGCTTTCAAGAAGATTGTTGTCTGGTTAGAAAACACTAGATCTGCCAGTAGAACTGTATAACCCTCATTTTATTTGGAGAGTAGGTGTTCAATTGAGGATAATGCTTAGAGTGGATGAAACCACTTCAATCCATTATTGGGTGAAGTCTGCGAGAATTTGTATGGAAATTGATCTCCAAAACTATCTTGTCCACTTCAACTCTCTATCCCCGAATTCCAAGGAAAGTGGGGGCCCAATTCCGTTGGTAACTGATGAGGACATAACCCAGAACAAGGCTCTAGAAGGACTTGGTGGGCCCATGACTAGGGCAAGAGCAAAGAAGGCAAAAGAGGCTCTCCAATTCATCAGTAAAGAAGATCAACTTCAAGACGTGAAGAACATTAAAGGAAGCCTTCAGATCATTAACTGTACTCAACTTGAAGAAGAAGATTTCATTAATGAAGAACAGTTGCATAATGGCAACTGACAATTGAAGGTTTGCCAAGCATTAAAAGAAGAAGATAGACGACCACATGGAGAGGAATTGTGGGCGGCCAATAGCTTTTATTTTGGCTGAATAAAGAGTGTTAATTTAGTTTTAATAGTGTTTATTTGTTTCAATAAATAGAGAGCAGTTACAAAACATCACACATAAATTGTGGGAGTTATGTTTCCTTTCTCTATAGGTTACAAGACAACAATGTAATGGCATTAATGCCTTGTCTTCTAGCCGTTTGGAGGCTACCTTTGAGTACATGAATCTTGTAACGTCCAAATTTCTAAATCCAAGAATAATGTTCGTTGGAAACACTATTCCCGAATTTCTGAAATCATTCCGCGCCATTTTCGATATCGGCACACGTAATACAACGATGCCTAAGCAATCCAACGCTTACTTAGACTACCACACACTTCATGAATCACATTACTCGAGGTCAATTCTAACTTTAAGAAAAAAAAAGGAACGAACCAACACTTTAGAGTGTTAAGGTTCATAAACTCCTACCGAAAATCCGGTAGAGTTTCCCCTGAAAACTGGACATTTCCAAATTTTCAGAATCACCTGAAAACCAGCAAAATACCAGTGCAATTCATAACAATACTCCAATTCAAAGATAATAGGCCTCCGTGGCCAAACTAAAGACTACTACACAACAATTGAATAAGCACTACGAACTAATATCCAATAACATCTTTATATACATATACATCACTAAACTTTAAATACTCAATTACAATTCCTTGACAATTATTTCAATAAAATCTTTACTCTTCTGCCATCATCTGTACAAAACCTGCACAACTGAAATATATCCCCGTAACGTGGGGTGAGACTATGTCCCAGTGAACAAAGCATGCAACAAGCAGTGGAGGGAAAAGCATTCATATGAAATGCAACACTCAACATAGTTCAATAGAACATACATCATTATACTAATCACCTACTTGTATCATAACTTAATGGAATTAGCCGATAACCACAACATGAAGAATTAAGGCAGGTCAATACTCCGATAAACTGTCATGCACAAACTTAACATGAATGCATATGAACGACATAACCCAGTCGTCGGGTCGGCATTACCCAGCCAACGGGTTCTTATCACTTATCGCTGTGTGGCTAGACCTGAGCTCAGACTACAAGGAACGTCTTCCTTGGGCACTAATCACCACCACCGGGCACTAATCACCCACATCCAAGCCTGGACCCCACTACTCGAGGCAGTAACTCATGGATGTTAACTTATCACACTGGGCACTAATCACCCAAGTCCTTAAATCAATTTCTGAAATCAATCTTGGGCCGAAGCCAAAAACAGGCCAATCCATTTTCTCTAGGCCGAAGCCAAAAATCATTTTCTTAGTCTTAACAGGGCCTGAGCCTAAAATATACAATGACACAAACCTCACAAATAACTCATTTCTGGGCCGAAGCCAAATTCTCATTTGTTTCTAAGAAATGTCTGACATAAATGCGTAAGGAAAGCTTTCTGAATACTTAACATGTACATGGAAATATCATAAAATAAATATGAGTTTTCCTAATAATAATAATTCCATATTAGCTATGTGAATCTAAAAAATGTACCCCTTTCAATTGAAAACAACCTGAAAGCACATTCCATGACAAACCCTACTCTATGCATATGCACCAAAATACAACAAAAATAACTTTTGAACTTCAAGAAATCATCAACAAAACCATTCAATACCATTTGTACCCACATATTCTCAAAATTCTCAAATCGTTCTAATATGGGATTTCACATACAACCATAATCATCTCAAGGCATGCATATCATATACTTCTAACCACAATCAACATCCATAACTAAAAGGGAAGAGGAATAGGAGGATAGGGGTCATAACGGAAGCATAAACATGATATAGTGGAGGTGTGTGAGCTTCGCTCACCTAAACAGATCCGCTACCACTGCTGTGTACCCCAACCAGCCACCGGAGAGCCAACTTTGGACCCTCACCGGCGGCCTCCGTCACAGCAACCACCGTCGGTGAGCGACACCGTTCACCCAGCTGCGAGCCATGCTAGCCTGTCCCTCCGCCGTCACCATCGGAAAGCCGCAGTAGCGCCGCCGTCAGCCACTCCGCCGTGCACCGCCGCAAACAGTGCTGTTTTCGTCATAGCCGCCGTCGCACCGCCACCGTCAGCCGCGGCCACCACGCGCGTCTTCTCCTCCCTCTGCGGTACGATCTTCGGAAACAGCAGCCACCATCGTTCTCTGTCGCGACCTTTCTCGCGATCTCCCTTCCAGCACGGTGCTGCGGCGGAGCGCCGCCCTCTGCTGCGAGACGTCGTCGTTGTTCGTCACCACCGTCGATCGTTGTAGGAGGTCCATCTCCGTCATCCCTCTCCGCCACGTCGCGTCCAGCAAGCTGCGGTCGCATCCTCCGCTACCATGCGCCGTCGAGTTCCATGGCTGCAAGTACAACCTCGGCGGCCGCGCGCGGCGCCCCGGCGCGCGGCGGCCCGGGCGGGCGGGGCGCGGAGCCAGCCCCGCCCCCGGCGGGCGGCGACCCGCGGCGGCGGGGGCCGCAGCGAACCCGAAGAATAATACTAAAATAATAATAATAATAATTCTAATACTCATAATACTATACTAATGATAATACTAATACTATTACTAATAATAATAATACTAATAATAATAGTAATAATAATAAATTTGAGATTTTCATTAATATATTTTATTAATAGTTACTATTATTATTAAAATTATACTAACCTTATTATTAATCTTATTTATTACTTACACTAAATAAATAAAAAGTATTTTAAATTCTAATTCTAAATCCTTAAATTTTGGGATGTTACATTTCTACCCCCCTTAAAATAAATTTTGTCCTCAAAATTTGCTCTTATTCTATCCTCACATACTACCCTCCTATTGTTAACCACGTTGTACTCTTGGAAAACTCCCATTTATCGTTTTTTTTTTAGTTAATACCTCTGTTGCTCAAGGTGGCTCGAAGGCTCTAAGGGTTGGTTGATCTCCTATTCTTGCCTCTTCTACCTTCTATTCCAATTCCAGTCCCCATTACTCCCCCGAATCCCGTTCTAGGTCTGAATCGCTGCATCACTGTCCTAAGCTCTCTTTTATCCTCTCACCTCCGAATTTAAGTTCCTAACCTGACTCTCTTAATTCATTCATGGCGTCTGGATCACCTAAGAGTACACCCTTACGGTTCCTTAACTTTAAGTACTACTCCCGCTGATGTTGTGTTGTCTTATAACTGTTCCTGAACTTATAGGCTCCTAATGAGTCCTAACTCACCCCAAGACTTTCCCAGCACGGCTTCCAGATGACTACGGGTCATATCTAAATAAATTCACTCCTTCCTAATTCTTCCTCTCACCTGGGGGTATCCTAATGTCAAAAAGAGGAATGAGTGTAGGCTTCTGTTGCGCACTCTGGTTAAAAGGGGTCGGGTTGGGTCTATCCCATAATCCTTACCTATAATCGATTCCTTGCCCATCTCCGGCCTCTCATACAAGGGTAACTTTTCTGCCTGGTTACAAATGCTATGGGTCCCTAAGTCTCCTTCTGTAAGGCTACCCCCTTAAGGGTTTGGCCCTCCCTTAACTATCTTGAGACATGATTTCCTCATCAACTCTACTTCATTCTAGGGTCTTAAAATAAAACATATAGATTTCAACAACATAACACAAAGTTGCACCTACGTGACACTCCTCTGGTACACAAGTGACAGAGAATGGACAACTCTTACAGTTCATCCAAATCCCAATCTAAACATACAATACATGATGGTGTGTAGGTCTGCTTGTACCTATCACTCCATCATGTGCACAAGATTATCAAACAAGATCGTCTCACACTCCAACTAGGGGCTGAGTACGAACACAAGCTCTATTTTACGACATCAACCTCTACTGTCTAGAGCTGACAACCGCAGCAATTGACGGGCATGTAATTGCCTCGGTGGCTAGGGGACACACCAAAACCTAGGTGGATAACATAGGTTCTCAATGAGGGAAAAAGAATGAGAATATTCGATGCCTAATAATGGACTTGGTACACCAAGCTTAGCACTATTTCTTAACCAAAGCATGAACTAAACATGAATGGTTAATCGTTCTCGTGGATATACCCTGAGTAACAATTATGCATTCCACATGATTCTAACTACTAAGGACACAACAAGAAAGAGGCTAAGGGGTTGTAATTTATAGACTTAGTTTTTACCATCCATAACCTCGAAAAAAAAATCAATATTCGTGCCCTAACAACCTAATTCCCAGAACACTTGGCTATAACCATGAGGAAACCTATTTCCCAAATGTCTACTACCAAATAGGTCTAACTAAAGGAACCAACCGGGATTGCAACCTATGAGGTACTCTCCACTATCTAAGTTTTCCCTTGTCGCTCACTCCCCTTGGATTCTAGTGTCTATCGTTTAGCTCAATCGGAATTGATTGTGGGCTTCTAACTAGGTGATAAGGCCTAACCAGAACTCAGGTGTGGACCACATGGTGGTAGGCTCAGGGGCTTAGCGGTCATAGGGCTCTAAAATGAGACCAAGTGGTCATGGATTATCACGGTACGACAATTTCTCACTTGGTTCTTAATCTAGCAATCCTTCTAACAAACCATGTTTCATTCATGCACTAATTAGACAACTACTTGACATGGACCTACAAGGGTCGAGCTCACCTCTAAAAGCCACTTAGGGGTTCTAAGGCATTAGTCTAGTAACTTAGGGGACAAATGGTTGGGCTTACCACTTGCACACTAACACCAACCCAAAGATTGGCAAAATCTCACCATCATCAAATTATAGTCATATATCATCTTGGGTAAGGTTTAACCGGACCTAAGGTTTAACCGGACATAACCCAGAACAAGGCTCTAGAAGGACTTGGTGGGCCCATGACTAGGGCAAGAGCAAAGAAGGCAAAAGAGGCTCTCCAATTCATCAGTAAAGAAGATCAACTTCAAGACTTGCAGAACATTAAAGGAAGCCTTCAGATCATTAACTGTACTCAACTTGAAGAAGAAGATTTCATTAATGAAGAAACAGTTGCATTCAATGCAACTGACAATTGAAGGTTTGCCAAGCATTAAAAGAAGAAGATGGACGGCCACATGGAGAGGAATTGTGGGCGGCCAATAGCTTTTATTTTGGCGGAATAAAGAGTGTTAATTTAGTTTTAATAGTGTTTATTTGTTTCAATAAATAGAGAGCAGTTACAAAACATCACACATAAATTTGTGGGAGTTATGTTTCCTTTCTTCTATAGGTTACAAGACAACAATGTAATGGCATTAATGCCTTGTCTTCTAGCCATTTGGAGGCTGCCTTTGAGTACATGAATCTGGTCCACAATTAAGGTTTCATGGAACCCTTCAACAAGCCAAAAGGAGCGGCCAACATGTGATTAAAATGGTTGAGTTGTATGCCATTAGTGTTGCGGCTATGGAGGTTACATTTGAGGGAGAAACTTGAAGACTAATAGTTGTTTTGTGCGGCCACTTTAGTGCAGAATTCATGAGTCAAATTATTGCATTTTAGTGGTTACAAAGCAAGGAATTAACCAGCCACATGTGCTAAATTTTCTGGTTGGAAATGCGGCCAAGCAAGCTTAGTTTAGTAGAGTTTTTCTAGCTATTTTAATTAGTTAATTTAGGGTTGCATGGGAATGTAAGAGGGGCAGTTTAGGGACTATTTTTGGGCGTGAATTTCAGCTGATAGGATGACTTAGGAATTGTTTGTAAACCCTATAAATACATGCTCCATGCATGCAAGGAAGATTAGATGAATTATGCAAATTTTACCTTACCATTGAAAGTGATTTTCTTTGTTTAGTGAAAGTGATTTTCTCTAAATTTCTTGCTAGTCAAGAGTGAAGATTATCAAGGGTTCTCTTACCTTTGTGTGGTTATCTTCATGGGCTTATCTTTCAACTCATGAAAGTGTGACGTCCAATATCTATCTTTCTTTCTTCTACGTTTACTTTTGTTGTTCAAAATCTATATTTTTCCTATACGTCATACTTGATTTCTAAGTGATTTATTTATCAAGTTTTCTAAAGGTTTGAATATTGTTTTGGCCAAGTTACTATTTGTTAGTCTTCTATCTCATTCATATCGTTGCTTATTTTTATTTGGTTATTAGAAAAAGAAAAGAAAAGAACGTGACAAAAAGAAAAGAAAAGAAAAATATTGAAAAGTTTAGTATAAAGAAAATGGTTGCAAGGAAAAGTGTTGTTTACTCATAAATTTTCTAAGGTCCATGAAAAATAGAACATCAAGGTTTATATCAGTAACTGACCCTGATCCAACTAATGATTGCGCAATCTTTGCCCCTAGATGTTAGTGAAAGAAACACCAAAGAGAAGACCTCCTACATGTGAGTCAATGTGTGATAGTCACGAATCAAACTCAAATATGAAATGACATAGGAGTTAAGATTTGAAATTCTTAATACTGTTAAGGAAGGTGCCTCTACAACCAGTCGTGACCTTGGGATTGTTCGTCATGAGATGGGCTAGATGCCAAACAATAAGGCCATGCCACATAAGACTCCAAAAGTTGGGTCAGTAAAAAACAAGCCCCAGGCCCAACATAATGCTCCTCCGAAGTCGGTACAAAAACCTGATGCGACCACAAAGAGCCATGCATCGTCATCTGATAAGCCGAAGTTAGACCAGGGTGCAAGCAATACTCATCGTAATGTAGAGAAGGATGACTGGGAGAGGGAAGTACTTACAATCATGAGCAAGTATCATAATAAACAATGGGAAATTCATTTGAGTGGTGGATATGTCGAGGATATTATTGCACTTTATGGGGTGAATAAGAATGTTCTTGTGGATAGCCGTGAAAACCATGGGACAAAGGGTTTTGTTGGAGATCCAAATCTGGATAAACCTCCGGATATAGTTCAAACGCTTGTGATAGATGTTAACCCCAGGATTCTTGATGGAGATGGTAACACTACTGGCTTGAGTGCTAGTACTATGAGTTCCTATTGTGAAGCAGACCATGTCAAATTTTTTCTTGATGAATTTCCTTATCTGCAATTGTAGAGAAGTTGGAGCAAAAAGATTTCTTGGCTTAATGAGGGAAGTGATAAAGATTTACAAAATTAGTTTTTGTGGCTTTACGGGAGCAAAGAATAAGTGGTGAGAAATTTGATTTAGCAATGGGTTTTGGTGGTCGTACTATGGTGGAGACTCGAGGTTTCTTGGGTGGGATTTGGTGCCTTTGGAGACCCTCGCATATCACAATGCAAGTGATCGTAACAACCAACCAATGCATTCATTTGCGCATTCATAATGCTAGTGGTTACAATTTGTGTCTCTGTTGAGTCTCAAAATATTATTAAATGGTTAATAATGTTTAAGTCTCACAACCCTGAGTTTTAATGAATAACAAATTTGGTAAACATTCTTTAAGAAAGAACAGTTTTTTGCTAAAGGTATTTTCTGTGATCAGAAGGTATATGATACAACAACCCTCTGATGTGGTGCAACCTGCTGAAGAAGAGGAACCTGCTGAATGATCAAGACCTACTGAAGCCAGAGAACCTTTTGAAGATGAGAGACATCATACTGAAGCTTGTACCTTTTTGGGAAAGTGCTTCTCTATTAATTCCCTTTGGAGACTCAAAGTCTTTTGTAGCCCTTCTCAGCTGCTAGTGCTTCTTCCAGAAAGTCAGATCAGTTACTTTTGGCATATTTCAAATTTTCATTCACCAAGGAAGCAAAGTCTGCTGTGAAGTACATTGTGCTTAGAAAAAAGTGGAGTCTGCGCTACTGACACCTACTACCTGTTGCACCTGCTACTGCAAGCTACCAAAGCTATGTGTCTCAACGGGAGCATTTGCATTAAATGTTGTCTCTAAATGGGAACTCTGCTAAAGCTAAACAGATCTCTTTCCCAACATAAATATGAAGTCTCATCTCATGCAGAAGAAAGTAGAGAAGAGAACGAACATACTTGCTGAAACGCTGCTAAAAAATACTCTCTGATATTCATTCATTTGTTCCATTTGTACAACATCTTTCTTATCCTGAGTGTTACTCAGTTATTTGTACATCTTACAAAGTTTAGGCTTTGAACTTTTATAGTTTAAAAGCTTAAGCAACTTTCTTTTTATACACTGGTGGTGTGTGAGCGTGAAGAGGCTTGGTGTTTAAACAATACTTGGGTTTGAGCCTGGAGAGGCTTGTCTGTAAAACAATACTTGGGTTTTTAGCTTGAAGAGACTGTGGATAAAATAATACTTGTAACTGTAATCAGTTAGTGGAAATCCTTTGCTGGTTTGGCATTGGGATTGGACGTAGCTCACGGTGGATGTGAGTGAATCGGGATAAATTTCTTGGCTAAGTTTTCTCAACCCTTATCTTTACATTTGTTATTTGAACTAACGGGAGGGTTCTGAATAATTAGTTTTATAAGTTTGAACGTAAATCAATCTCAAACTATTTATAAAACAAGTTTTTAATACTGTGATTTGAACCTACTGAATCATTTTAGAAAGTCTCTGAAAACACCAGTTTCAGCAACTCACTCAAAAGTTTTGTTAAACTCTGTTTGTGAAAAGGTTTCCAAGAAAATCTGTTTGAAATTATAAAACACTATTCAACCCCCCTTCTAGTATTTCTTGTGGTTTCTACAGTCTCTCCGTAGTTTATGCAAGCCCAATGAAAAGTAACCGTGAGGAGTTCTAGTAAGGGCTTATAAAATTCGCGCATGATGTTCATGAGGCTTGGTGTGTTTCAGGTGACTTTAATATAGTGTTGTATGAATCTGAAAAATGCAGTGGTGCTAGTGTTAACTGAACATGATAGCAATGAATGCCTTTGTTAACTGTTTGGACACTTGCGATGTTGCGGACATGCATCCAAAAGGCCCTATTTTCACTTGGAAATGAGGTGAAGTTAGAGAATAGTTAGACAGAGTGGTAACATGTAGTTCTTGGTGCATACAGTTTCAAGGTGCTACGACTATTAATCTCTCCCTCCCAACATTTGATCATTGTTGAATCTAGACTAAAATTCCAGGTAACACTCATGTATCTACTAATAATAGGGACTTCAAATTCTTTCATGTTGGCTCTCTCACAATTCTTTTAATGAATAAGTGAAGAAACGTTGGTGCATTGGTGCCCTTTGAGACCATGGAATGGGAATTTAAATGAGTTAACTAAGGCTATTGTTAGAAATCTCTATTATGCCGGCTAGAAGGAATCATAAAGAGGCTAAGGGAGGGGCCAACCCTTATTTGTCCAAACTCAGTGTTGACCTTTGGATTGAGTATGAACAAACGTTTGTTAGGGAGGAAGAATATTGGTTGCACTAGTCTCAGGTGAATCAGATCCACCTGGGCGATTGTAACATGAGGTTTTCCATTAATCTACTATTATGCGTAGGGCAAGAAACAGAATCAAAGCACTCTTGGATGAAATCTGGAATTCGATCTATGAATGGGAGAGCTTACGTACCTTGATGATTAATTTTCTGAAGGAGCTTTATACGAAGCCTATCAAAAATCATAATTTTGAGTTGGTGAATATCCAATTTCCTACAGTGCCCGATTATGAAATGGATATACTCCGATCTGAGTCAAAAGCAGAGGAAATCAGAAACAACACTCTTTTTTATGACATTTAAATTTAGGGTGAGGGGATGGTGTCCCAATCCAAGGCAGGGAA
Source organism: Sesbania bispinosa (assembly GCA_026901365.1). Classification (NCBI taxonomy): domain Eukaryota; kingdom Viridiplantae; phylum Streptophyta; class Magnoliopsida; order Fabales; family Fabaceae; genus Sesbania; species Sesbania bispinosa. The sequence goes on along the minus strand of QLOH01000777.1, from coordinate 337,662 downwards.
AGCCTTCGAGCTCAAAGAGCACTTATAGAGGTACTCACATTTTACCTCACCCCAAGGGGACAAGTGGGGGTTCAAACCTGCGACCTATCAGATACGATACCCTGTCTTACTCCACTTAACCAACCCCTTGGGGTTAGAAACAACACTCTTTAGTATTGGGAATTTCAAAGCAACAGGGTCAGATGGCCTTCATTCCCTATTTAATAAATGTCAATGGGATACTATTGGTCCACTTCCTGTTAACTTGATCAAAGATATTTGGCAGAATCTAGCCAAAACTCGTCACCTTAATCAAACGATGATTACCCTAATTCTGAAGCAAGATATTCTGGAGACACCAACTCATTTTTGTCCTATCTTTATGCAATGTGAGTTACAAGACGCTCACTAAATTGTCCGCTTGCAGGTTGAAGCATATTATGCCCAATATTATTGGTCATTCTCTATGCTCAATTATCCAGGGAAGACAAGGTGTGGATAATGTAATTAATCTCCAATAGCTGGTGCATTCCTTTTGATGTGTGCCCATCAATAAACCTTTTATGATCATTAGGGTTGATATGGTGAAAGCCTATGACAGGATGCATTGGGCTTTCATTAAGAATAATGTTGAAGTCGTTAGCTTTCCAACTCGCCTTGTGGATATCATTTCTCACTGAATTTCTTCTCCTTCCATAAGAGTGAACTGGAACGACCACCACTCTAATGCTTTTACCGCTTCCTGTGGCCTAAGATTTATCTGTTCGTCCCAAGAAAAGAGCATTTGAGCCATCTTGTCGAAGATATGGTTAGAAATGGTACCTAGAAGCTTTTCCAATTTGGCAGGGGGAACTTAATCATATAAGTATTTTGTTTTGTAATTAGAGAGTCTTTTATAATTATGCCCATTAAATGCATTTATCATTTCATGTCTTGGGGAACTTATTATTCACTTAATAAAAACCTTTACAACATGTTCTCTTGAATGGAATGAGTACAATTTTAAGCAAAAAGACCATATAAAAATTAATTAGTTTCTAGCTATCACTAGTTATGAGGGGCAACGCAAGTAGTTTACTTATCTTAATCGGGCTCTTTATTAGTATAAAAAATTTCATAAAATAGTAAAAAGAAAATAATAATTTAATTAATTCATAATTTTTAAATTACTTATATATATATATGTATATGTAATAATAGGTAAAAAAATTGAAAGATTTTCATCACTAAAATTAAAAATAAGTAATAATAGATAAAAAGAAATTAAGGAGAATAAATAAAATGTATTAAAATATAAGGGAGATTGATGCAATAAAAATTAAATAAGCTATAAGTTACAAGTTAGAAGCTAGGTAAAGTGGACGAAGGAAATATTTAGTTATGAAAATACTAATAATATATTTTTTAACACATGTTTTTATAATTGTTTAATTTTTTAAATGTTATTTTTTTTTAAAAATTAATTTACAAGTTAAGTCTATTATCTTTTTAAAACTATATAGATTATAAAAGATATATTAAAAAGTAAGAGTGTGTAAAAATAATATATTACTTATATTTCTAATTTTTAGTTATAAACTGAGTTAAAAGGACAAGTAGTAATTTATCCTATTTATTTATAATTTTTAACTCTTACACAAAAAAGTGAAAAAAAAGTAAAAAACCATCATTATTATTATTAGAAAAAATAATCTTTATTTGGTTGATTGACGTTCAGATCTCAAGGATGGTTGCAATGGTCTGATCTCACCGGAAAGAAAAGGAGAAAGTGAAAAAGTCGGACAGTTCCATTTTGCTAATAATAATACTCACAACACACATGATGATGATGATACGCATTGTGTGAACGTTCTCGTATGTTGGATTCGATGGCGTCCTCTAGCTCCAGCAAGAAGATCCAAGCTGATTCCACTGACGACGAACACACCGATCAAGTAGAAGAAGATGATGAAGAAGAAGAAGGCGTATGTTTTAAGAAGCACAACAAAAAATCGAATCAAAGTTGATTTGGTCCCTCAATTTACAACGGATTTGAGATGTGCTAATTTGTTTCCCTGTTGTGTTGATGCAGCTCGAGCATTTTGACGACTTCACCCTTGCTTCTTCGTGGGAACGGTGTGTCTGCATATTCCTCATTCACATTGTTGTGCTCTTCGTATGCATAGAAACAAGATGGGATTAGTTTAATTTGAATTTAATTTTGATGGAATTAGTTTAATCTGAATTTAATTTTTGTTGTTAATCGTGTTTTTTTATAGGTTTATTTCTGAAATAGAGGCTGTTTGTCGGCTTTGGATGTCTGATGGTCCAAATAATTTATTGGTAAGCATTAAAAGTCACATAATCGGAATGCTTCTGGTGTCAAATCTTAATCTCAAGTTTACATGTTTGTGATGTGGTTTATTCAGTTAGTTTTTGCTGCAGTGTTTTAAGTATGACACGGTAAGGTGGGGAGGGGGGAGGGGTGTCTTCGAAGTTACATTTGTCCCTGTAGACACTTGAAAATTTTATGCCATTTTGGCATTTTCATTTTGGATCTGATTGAATTTTTGTTCTAGAATAAAGGCGCAGTTCACTTGGAGTATTCTGGTAATTTATACAAGGTGAAATCTGAATTGAAGTATGCCATGAAAAGTTACTGCATGGAGTACTATTTCCATACCAACCCTGATGGTATTCTTCTTCCTTCTTTCTTTCTTTTTTATTTTTTGCTGGGTAGAAGATATCTAGTATGTTGAGGTTGAGATTCAGGAAATTTTTGTTGTTTACTTTAATCTATATTGGCATCTAGTTGATGCAGGCAAACCAGTGGATTGGAACTTCAGTTTGCACGATCTGCAGTTATGTTTTTGGCGTAAGGAGTTTTTGGTATGGTTTAAAGTTGTATCTTGCCTTTCACTGAAATTTTACTGGTTTCACACTGGAATTTTAGTGGTTTCACTAAGGATAAGGAAACATTTCCTGTCATGTTTATCACTAGGTGATTGCTCCCCAGAGTGCAAGTGGTGTGGTTCTTGATGCACCAGAGGCTAGCAAGCTCTTGAGTGCTGTTGCAATTGCTTTGTCAAATTGTTCAAGGTATCTATTGTTCCTTGTTCTTATCACATAGTGTTTGGAGCACATATAGAATAGAATGTTAACAGTCTGTTATGTTCTTTTCTCCTTGGTTTCACCCTTCTATTGGAACTACATTGTATCATTTTTAACCCCATGTTATGTTCTGGTCTATTTTTAAAATGCAGCTAATATAGAATAAAACTCACATGTTATGTTTTGTCCTGCTTTAACACATCTACCAAATGCTACCTCTGTGTCAGCTGTGAAAATTTACAATAACTTATGTTAACTGGCACATATATACCACAATTTTATGTCTGATTGTAAATGGCAGCTAGACGCTGCTTGTTCACTTTAATGTTTGGGTTCATGTCCTGCCTCTTTGTTTTTAGGACAAGTTACTTGTTACAGTCTTACAGATTAATATGTTATGGTTTACAGATTTTAAATAGATTGTTGAAATATCCAGTTTAGTGAAGTTTAGGTAACTAAAGTGGAGTCGTGGTTTCTTATAACATTGGCTTCGTAGTTTATGGCCAGCATTTGTTCCAGTTCATGATCCTTCTCGGAAAGCGTATATTGGAATTCAGAGCATGGGTACTGTATTTACTAGAAGATTTGAAGCAGATCGAATGGGTAGTCAGGTTCCAATAAAACTTATGCATTTGGAGGGGCTGTACGAATTATTTGTATCCAAGTTTGTGAGTTCCTGTCCCTTTTAGTTTGACTTAATATTTATTTGATTTTCTGGTGTTGGAACTTGGAAATTGGAATACATCCATTTTTAATTTTATATTCCCTTCTTGCTTTGTGCTTTATATTTTGCTCTCTTCTTTGAAACTGATGTAGATGTATTTAGTCTTCTGATACAAGTGGTTTACCCGTTAGTCTGATCTCTCCCGCAGGGGGAGGGGTATCTTGAGATGAAATAAATAAATGGATATGGATGGATAAATAATTATTCAGTAAACGGGAGAATAACAGTTTTCCAAATTGATGTATTTTACATTAATATTTGTATGAAAAAAAATTGGCAATTTGTTGTGAGCTTTCCAAGAAAGTTGTGTGATTTTTTTTCCCTTTTCTATGGCTTACTTTACCTACATATGTTGCTTGGACTCTTTGCATAAATAGTAACCCCTTCCAAGTAATTCATGTTAGAGCCAGCAGTTTTATGCAGAATTTTGACTTCCTGTCTGCACTGCCCTTTAAATTTCTGCCTGTTGTAATTAATTTCCATTTGATACTGAAGGCATATTCCACATTGGATCTATCTGTACATAATTTCAAAGTCCGATTTGCAATGAAGCTAACATTCAGAACGCTTCCCTATGATGATGACTATATGAAAAGCTTTGATGCCAAAATTACCAAATCTGGAGAAAACCTTACTGGTGAAACATCCAATGGGACACAGTGGGATGATGATTGTTCTTGGAGTGAGTGGTATTCTGCAGAAGATCCTGTTAAAGGTAATTTCCAGGATGTAGGAACTCATAGGTAGAAATAGCTTTAGGTTCTTTCTTGGATGCTTTTTATTGGATAGAGCAAGTTTTAAGACTGGGACACATCTTTACACATCTGTGCATGTTTATGTATTCATGCAGGCTTGTAGGAGCCCAGTTAGGAGGGGCTATAATTTAGAAATAAATAATGGAAAATAGGGGATCATTTGCATGCATGATCAAAGAATTTTAGATACTTAAAGCACTATTAGCTCTTTTTAATAGAATCGCCTTCTTCACATGTATGATTATTATGGAATTTTCATCATTGGCATAATGGTATTAGTATTTATAATACAAGTATTAACTTCTAATATAACTAATATAATTAAGCACCTTCTGTTCTGTGAGAACAGTGAAATAGAAATTACCTTACTCCTCTCCCACCCCAACTGAAGTTTTGATCATTTTCACGTTTTGTACATGTTAGAATAAAACCATTCATGTGGCTACACCCAACAACTTAAGCATTTGGGACAGTTGGTTCGTGATATGATATCAAAGCCTCTATAACCAAGTGGTCAACAGTTCGATCCTTGCTCCCATTATTCTAATAAAAAAAGTTTAATTTCAGCACAAGGTAGGTGGACATGTGCATTGTCCACACTTCAAGCCCAATGGGCTCTTGCGTGAGGGGGCATGTTAGAATAAAACCATTCATGTGCTTCACCAAACAGTTTAAGCTTTTGGGATAGTTGGTTCATGACAACTTTTAATTAATAGAAGCTTTCCAAGCTTCATCATTTTCACGAAGCTCTCTATTAGCAATGCCAGTTCCATCTAATTTATGCATAGGTTGCATGCAGGTTTTGAGCTAATTGCAATATGGTCAGAGAAGATGGTTGAAAGTTCTATGGAAATGGCAGAACTGGAAAATGCCTCACCTCATGAAGCGGAGAAGTGGTTGATCGCTCTAAGGTTTACTCCAAATATTAAGTTTTCTTATCTGTATAATTGAAACCAAATTTTTTCACGATGAATGGCTGTTAAAGGTGCTGCTTATGTTAGTAATGGTTACCTGCTACTTAAAGTATTTGCTGCATAATAAATAATAATAAAGTTCAATATTATTTATATCCCTGGTCAATTTATAAATACAAAGCTACAAAGTACCCAGAATTTTCATTTTCTTCAGTATCAAGCTGAATGTTTATGACACTTATAATGGTTAGCTAGGTTCTACACTTCTACTTCTAAGTAATCACCATCCTTTATTTTCCTCTTTTAAAGCATTTCCTAAGGGTCCTTGTATAATTGCATAATTTAACAAAATATCAATATTTTTTTTAAGTAGTACTGTAGTGTCAATAAATAGATTTAATTTGTTATTTATTCGAAGATTAATTTCTACTAAAACTCATAGTTGAAGTTTGACTTATGCTTCTTAAATAATTCTTGAAATTTAATTTTCTAATTATTATTATTTTATTTTATACATGTAGACCTGAAGGTTCTAAAGGGAATCGGATTGGATTTGCGTCCCAGTTGCGTCTTCTTGCTGATGCATTGCAGATGTCATTTGAGGCACAATTTATAGAAGATTTTGTTTCAGGTTCAAATTTGTTTTGGTGCATTCTATGGTAGATTTCACTTATTCGTACAGGCTTTATGCTATTCAATTTTGGTATATGGTTCAACATTTTCCCTTCTTGCTTGTAGCAGTTGAAAATCCAGGTGCTGACAACTTGAAATCCTCAATGGTTATACCTCCACCAACAGTTAGAGATCGTGTGCTGAAAGAACTGTTTATTGAGGGTATGGAACTCTTCTGCCTCCTATATTTTGTCTTCCATTTTGGGTGAATACTCTGATACTTGCATTATTGGTAGTTCATTAACCACTAAATTCTGCAATTACATCCAATCTACGGTCAATAAATCTGCAGTTGGAGCAAGGTACTAGTCCCTGGGGCACAAAAGAGTGAAGGAATGGCCTCCAGTGTAGTGTTATTTACATTTTCCAATTTGAAACACATTATTTTTGGACTGTGAAAATATTGTTGCCCGGAGATCACGATCAATTGATGGAATATGTGATATTTGCAAAGATAGACATAATTGTTGGGTGATTGATTATTTCTTTTGAGTAAAAGGATGCAAAAGTAATTTAAGTGGTGGATAGATAGAACAATTTCGATCTCTATTTTCAAGTTCCTGAAAGGAAAATTTGCTAGTCTCACATGCAAATCATAATAAATTGGGGAACATTTCCATTCATTTAAAGACTTTATTTTTCCTTTATTTATTTATTTAGACATCCAAAACTTAAGGTCTGTTTTATACCTGCTTACTGAATAATTTCAAATTTCAAGTATCCTTGTGGTTCCTAGCAAGACATGCTGGTATATTTGCTTGTTAGAATTCAATGTTGATACTTTATATTATTTTGCTGTAATCAGTGATGTAATGTCTGCAGGTGTACAATTATCAGATTTTGCTGATGGTGGATATAATAAGACTTCTCGAGCTATAAAAGGCGCACCTCTTGAATCTCTCTTTGCACAATTTTGTTTACATTCTCTTTGGTTTGGAAACTGCAATATACGTGGTAATAGAGTTTGTTTGTTGTATAACCTAACCTAATAAAGGAATAGGAACAAATCAATCACCTACGAAGAATTTATTTTCTGAGGTAATACATTGTACTGTATATTATCATTTGTATCACTTGATTTTGTTCTCTTGTTAGCTATGCTGTGCTATGGATAGAGTTTGTTCGAGAGTTAGGTGGTTTTGGGAAGAGTCACAATTATTACCAGGATGCCAGCTAATGGATCAATTGACCTTTCCACTTGTTTGATTAACCAGAAACTTCAGATGGTAATTTATTTTTGTCTTGAGATGATCTTTGCTGAAATTTACTCATTGTGTGCATGTTTGCTTTATATATTTATATGAAATTTTATGTTATACATTGATTTTTGTTTCTATTTTTCAGAACATTCTTAACTCACATTTTTCAAAAAATAAAAAAAATTCTTAACTCAACGTCTCTTTCAATTTCAAATAACTTATTCCCTTATTATCATTATTTAGTGTATCATGTACATGAATATAGTTGTTGATAATTTTGATATATACTTCCCTTACCTCAATCACAAACCCATCACAGGGAATGTGAATGAATTAAATTCCTGGTTCTACCCCTGGATAAGTTATAAGAAAAAATTAAAAATATTTCAGTGAGCTTGGATGTTTTGGTCTTTATATATCATTTTTGTTATAGAATGCATAGTGTAAGGCTAAGAGGTGATGCAATTTTCTGCCTTGCTATTCAGCTTGCAATATGCATGAGAAGAAGTGTCAGCTGAACGAAGATTATCAAGATTGTATTGGAAGTGTGGATCATATAGATTCTATGACTGAGGTCACAAACCATTTTTCCTTCATTTTTAGTGGTTAAGTCAATTGTTTCATACTATAGTCACTTATTTTTAACAGTATTTTTTTGCATTGCAAGTGTGAATTGGTCTTGATTGAATTGCAGGAAGAAAGTGTAATTGGGGTTGGGGATGACTCGTTCAATATGCAGACACCCAGTGAGGATTTTTCTGGGAAAGTTGACAGGTGAACTTAGCAAGTGAGAGCCTACTCGGTTGTTATCATCTGAATCTAGCTGCTTAGTGCTTATTAAATAACAGCTCACTCTCTTATGGCTATTTCTTCCATTTTTTATTTCCAATTATGTTCAATATTAGTTAAATTAAATGTTTAGTTTCTATATGTGCATACCCTTATTTATTTATTGGTAAAAAGAGTTAAATGGTTAAGCAAGAGGGGTCTTTGTTTTTTTTTTCTTGATTTGCTTTTGGTGGTTGATTTCTTGTGCTGTATTTTAATAGGGGGACGTGGGACAGGTTTAGTTTCGATTTATTGTGTATGAGAACATTTTCTGATCTTGTTAGCAGATAGGAAAAAGTAAGTAGCTGTAATTAATTTCAATCCTCATGCACTCTTTATTTTGCTGGCGTAGATGGTTGAGAAATTCATTGACCTTGATGTGCTCCTTTGATCCTTGTAGCTTAAAGAAAGCCAGTGATTCAAAAACTATCTTCATTTTATCTAGTAACCAACTTTGTTATTTGTTTAGGACTCCAATTGGTGCAGGGTAACTGACAGCTGACAAAAAATTGGATAATTTCCTTTTTTTTGATTTTTATCATGGTAACATAAACCTTTTGGTTAGTTTGAACTTAATTTTGTTTGTATAAAGCAATATTTGGGTTTTGGAATTTTGATGTGCAAGTATATTGCTCTAGTGTGTTAGGGTTGTTAGAGTCCCACATTGCCTAGAGATAAGGCAAAGTTAAAGAATATAAGCCTGGGGTAATCCTCACCTTACAAGCTAGCTTTTGGGGTTGAGTTAGGCCCAGGTCCAAATCTAAGATGGTATCAGAGCCTATCCTAGATGATCCGTTGTTATTGGGTCGCCACCCGTATAGTTGTCCACGCTCCAGATGTCCAGCATGGGCGTGAGGGGGTGTTAGAGTCCCACATTGCCTAGAGATAAGGCAAAGTTAAAGAATATAAGCCTAGGGTAATCCTCACCTTACAAGCTAGCTTTTGGGGTTGAGTTAGGCCCAGGTCCAAATCTAAGAAGGGTAAAGGTTAGAGTTAAGGTTTAGGTTATCTTATTTTTCTGTTGAAGTCTCACTGACTGACTACCTTTTGCATAAATATATTGATCAAGAGTTATTACTAGCTACAACACAATTAATGGAAGAGAAAAATTAAATTTGTTGTGGTGGTTCTCTTAAAATGTATTTAAGTTAATATATATAATTTTTACTAATAACATTTACTTAATCTATTTATTATCAACTCAATTCTTATTATTACTTTTATGTTGCAGAACATATAATATGCTCCTTTTATGTTTAGTTAATGTTTGACCTAACTTGATTTAATATAATTTTATATTAGTTTAGTACTTATTATTTTATAATATTTTAAACAATATATTTAAGTATTACTGATTTGATCATGGATGGACCAATGAATTGTGAACCAATGCCTTAACTAGTTCAATTATTGGTCTGGTTTTAAAAATATTCCTTCTGATTCTGAATATAATATTGCTTCTTAGCGTCATGATTCTGTTCACCTTATAACAAATTTGGACATAGCAGACTTTGGATATGTTACCTTTAACTTTAGGCTTTTTGGTCTTTGGTACACAATAGAATCAAATGGTATATTGGTATTGTATGTGTAGACTGTTGTAGGAGTCCCATATTGACTAGAGATAAGGCCAAATATAGTATATAAGTCTTAGGCAATCTTCATCCTAAAAGCTGTTTTTGGGGTTGAGTTAGGCCCGGTTCAAAACCTAGGACAGACCATATGAGGCATTACTCTCTTTATATTTCTTTTATGTCCTCTGCTAATTTGAAACCAAAAATCATTTCAGCCCTTCTACATTACCTGTTGTACTGTTCATGTCAGTAGATTCACATGTCTTCTGCTATTAAGAATAATAATGGATTTTGTACCTCAATTTCACAAATTGTAGTAGATCCTTGGAAATGGTTCAAGTAATTTCTAGCACACGTGGTGTTCTAACTTTGTTCATACTACATCTTTTCAACCACTAATGATTATAATATTCTGAGGGGAAAATTCAATGTTAGCAGAAATCCTGAAAATGTGGACCCATTTAATGATAAAAACCTTCAGACTTCACCAGGAGAGGTTCTGCTGGTATTGTTGATTCTTATGATGCTTCTGAAGTCATATCAAAGTATGCATGCCCCATACACACAGGTTTCTCCGACATCCACGCACCATTTGGCATTGTAATTATGCAAGTACTACTTCAATGTTGAAGAATATAATGCTTTTGATCTTGTTTGCTATGCTACAGGAAGCACCTCTTATGACAGAAGACATGCATGAGGAGCGGCTCAGGCTGTTGAAGTCTTTGGTGATTCATTTGTAAGCTAAAACTGACATGCAATGCATATAATACTAATCATTGACTATAAAAGCTTAGAGCCTTGGACCACATAGACCTTATAAACATTCACAAAGGTGGGAAATGGCTGAAAGCAAATACATAGAACAGATAATTGGGGTTAAATGTAATAAGGATTTCAATGGTGTTGCAGTGATATAGGTTCAGGTATATAGCCTCTTAGTTATCAGCCAACTTGAGCCACTCTATTGACACAACACTGTTGTAAAGAGGTATATGAATTATATGTGCCTGTGGTGTAGTAGCGTCTGGCATGATTGGTATATAATACTCCCTCTGTCCCTTATTATAAGACCCTTTCCAACCGTTTCATACAGTTTAAGAAAAAGTTGGTTAATGCATTGGTCTTTTAAAAAAATTATAACATTCCAATATACCCCTAATTAAAGGTACTATATTTTAGGGACATTAATTGTCACATGGTGGAAGACTCCAAAGGTCAATTTCTATTGGTGTAGTTGAACATGTGGGGGAAAACTTCATTAACTATTCACACTAATCAATATTGGGAATTAAAAGAGTTAAACATTAATGAAGGGCAAATATGGAAAAAATGATTAATTCATCTAAAAATCTGCGAAGGGTCTTATATTAAGGGACCCTCAATTCTTCTAGAAGGGGTCTTATAAATAGGGACGAGGGAGTGAGCTTTAACAGATCTGAGTAATCTGCCTGACTTGGCGAGTTGATATTTTGTAATTGATAAAGCTATAACTACAACTTTGCAGCATTGTTTCTACAGAAGTGATTTTGTTTTGCTTGAAGAAGGATGATATCAATCATTCCTTATTTGACCCTATTATGTTCATTTGGTCCTTTTCTTTTCCACCAACATTATAGTTTTGTATATCTGCATGTACAGATTTTTCATACATTTTTTTTTATTTCTTAATTAACTACCATTCTTAGTGATTGGTGGAGGTGTGGAACTGTTAATTGTTCTGGTTGATATTGTAGCTCTTTGACTTCTGGCAGAAAGTATACTGCTCTGCATGGATTAGAATATATGCAATATACATGTGACGTGAGAAGTTGATAACTTCTATGGATAGTTCAAACCTCTTTCAGGTGACAAAGTAAAATGAAAGACTAAGCTGTGGAGTTTCTTATGCACAGTAATAAATACTCTTAGTTTTGTATTAGGTTCCCTTTATTTTACTTTAATATTGGTGCTGAAAATATCAAAACGTAATTAGAGTCAGGCTCTGAGGTTCATGGCAGTATTAGCACTTCAGGAACTAAACAAGTATACATTTAAAGTATGAATATTACAGAAACAATGTTGTGAGTTGTCTCTGAATAGCCATCCCTTCTGTTAGATTGTTATTGTTAGTGTATCATACTATCATATGATAGATATGGGCTGGGCCTATCACTATGTATATTTATAAATACACTTATGTGTATATATATTATTTCCACTGTGTATTCTAGACACACAGATTCTATCATATGTCTCTCATTTTCTCTTCATCTCAACATGGTATCTAGAGCCTAACGAGAGATAACCCTAGTCCGTGTCTTCCCAGTGACCCACTGTCCATTGGTGTCAAATTTTTTCCGGAGAACCGTGTCTCATTCCGGTTTCCGGTCCACCCTTGTTGACGTGTTATTTTTCCGGCACTTTTTCTCTCTTTTCCGCCCGGTGCCGCCGCCTCCCGCCGCCTCCCGCCGCCGCCGCCCGCCGTGAATCCAACCGGAGTCACCACTGTTGGACTCGCGCCGTCAATCCGAGTCCAACGCCGCCGGAATCGTGTCCATCGGAGCATCGACGCGCTCTCACGCGCCGTTTCTTCACCGGCGCGTTTCTCCTCCGCCAGCCACCGTCAGCCGCGCGTGGAGGCGCGTCCGGCCGCCGTTCCAGCCGCCCTCGCCGCCACCAGACTCGCCTCGGTGTCCTCTATTCTCGATCTGGTCTTTGTTTGTGAGTTTCAGGTCTCGTCCTCGCGGGGGGGTTCTTCCTCTTTTGGACGTTTTTTCTCTCTCCTGTGGCTGTTTCTCTCTCCTACAGTTGACCCATGGCTGCTACTAGGTCTGATACTCCCATATCCACTTCCGCTGCTCATCCAGTACCACCGGCTATCTTCAACGAGTTCCTTAAATGGTATGAGGATCGCCAGGCCTCCGGTTCCACTGCTTCTGTTGCGCACACGGGTAATCCCTTTTCTGGTCTCACTCACTCCACCTCTCTTGGCCCTTGGGTTCTTGATTCTGGTGTCACCGATCATATTACTGGTAATAAATCCCTTTTCTCTACCCTTTCTACTTCTGGTTACTTACCGTTTGTGACTTTGGCTAATGGCTCCCAGGCCCCATCCCATGGTGTTGGTAGTGTCCACCCTCTTCCTTCTCTCTCCATTGATAATGTCCTTTATGTCCCTGGGTCACCATTTAACTTATTATCATTAGCCGTCTCACTTGTACTCTGATTGTGTTATTTCTTTTACTAAAGACTCTGTTTTCTTACAGGACCGGAGTTCGGGACGGATGATTGGCGCCGGATGTGAGTCTCATGGCCTTTATCAGCTTCGTACTTCTGCTCATGCTGGCTCGGTGGTGGATTCTCCCCTTCTCATCCATGCTCAGTTGGGTCACCCTAGCCTTGCCAAGCTACAACAACTAGTACCGAGTCTGTCTAAGTTGTCCACTTTGTCGTGTGAGTCATGTCAATTAGGAAACATAGTCGTAGTCCATTTCCTAGGAGTGTCAATAATAGAGCTTCGTCTCCTTTTGCTTTAGTTCACTCTGATATTTGGGGTCCGAGTCGTATTAGGTCTACTTTAGGGTTTCAGTATTTTGTTACTTTCATTGATGATTATTCTCGATGTACGTGGTTGTTTTTAATGAAAAATCGTTCTGAGTTGTTTTCTATTTTTCAATCATTTATAATGAAGTAAAAAATCAATTTGGTGTTTCTATCCGTGCTCTCCGCAGTGATAATGCTCGTGAATATCTCTCCCATTCTTTTCAAACATTTATGGCTTCTCATGGTATTCTTCATCAGACCTCTTGTGCATATACCCCACAACAAAATGGGGTTGCAGAGCGCAAGGAATAGACATCTCATTGAAACAACTCGAACCCTTTTACTTCATGGTCATGTCCCTCAACAATTTTGGGGGTGATGCTGTTCTCACCGCGTGCTATCTCATCAATCGCATGCCCTCTTCTGTCCTAAACAACCAGGGTCCCTAACTCTATATTGTTCCCTCATAAGCCTCTCCACCCCTTACCTCCTAGAGTCTTCGGGTGTACGTGCTTTGTTCATAACCATAGTCCTGGTCTTGATAAATTGTCTGCTAAGTCTCATAAGTGTGTCTTTCTAGGTTTCCCTCGGTCTCAGAGGGGGTATAAGTGTTTCTCACCCTCTCTTCGTAGATATCTCATTTCAGCTGATGTCACGTTCTTTGAGTCTTCTCTCTACTTTGAGTCTAATTCCTTAACCTCTGGGTCTGACTTAGTATCCACCACCACCCCTTTTGTCTTTGATCCCTCAGACATGCCCGTTGTGCAGGGAGATCCACCACCTCAGCCACCTCTACAGGTTTATCATCGTCGGCAACCTCCATGCCTTCCAGACGGGCCGCCTATTGACTCTCCTCCGGAGCCAACTCCTCCGTCTCCTCCGGTCCCACCTCCTCCGGCCCCTTCGGCCCCCATCTCCTGAGTCTGATCTCCCTATTGCACTTCGTAAAGGTATACGCTCCACTCGTAATCCTTCACCTCATTATGTCACTCTGAGTTATCACAGGTTATCCCCATCCCATTATACTTGTCTCTCTTCCATTTCCTCTGTGTCTATTCCTAAAACTGCAGGTGATGCCTTAGCCCACCCTGGTTGGAGACAAGCTATGATTGATGAGATGTGTGCTCTTCAGAACAGTGGTACTTGGGATCTCGTTCCTTTGCCTCCTGGGAAATCTGTTGTTGGTTGTCGGTGGATCTTCACAGTGAAAGTTGGCCCTGATGGCACAATTGATCGGCTCAAAGCTCGATTAGTCGCCAAAGGTTATACTCAGATATTCGGGTTAGACTACGGTGACACTTTTTCTCCCGTCGCCAAGATGGCTTCTGTCAGATTATTTTTAGCCATGGCTGCTATTCGTCATTGGCCCCTCTATCAGTTAGATGTCAAAAATGCCTTCCTTCATGGTGACCTGTTGGAGGAAGTTTATATGGAGCAACCTCCTGGTTTTGTTGCTCAGGGAGAGTCTTCAGGCTTAGTGTGTCGTCTCCGCAAGTCTTTATACGGTCTTAAGCAGTCTCCCAGGGCTTGGTTTGGTAGATTCAGTACAGTAGTCCAGCAGTTTGGTATGACTCGGAGTGAGGCTGACCATTCTGTGTTTTATCGCCATTCAGCTGCTGGGTGTATCTACTTGGTAGTGTATGTTGACGACATTGTCATTACAGGTAGTGATCACCATGGCATTTCACACATAAAACAACACCTGTCATCATTTTCAGACTAAAGACCTTGGCAGACTGAGATACTTCTTGGGGATTGAGGTAGCACAATCCAAGAATGGAATTGTAATTTCCCAGAGAAAGTATGCATTGGATATTTTAGAGGAGACCGGGCTAATGAATTCCAAGTCCGTTGACACACCTATGGATCCAAATGCTAAACTTCTACCAGGTCAGGGGGAGCCACTTTTAGATCCTGAGAGATACAGGAGACTGGTTGGAAAACTGAACTACCTCACCGTCACTCGTCCAGACATCTCTTTTGCAGTTAGTGTGGTAAGTCAGTTTCTTAATTCTCCTTGTGCTGGTCATTGGGATGCAGTCATTTGCATTCTAAAATATATTAAAGGAGCCCCAGGAAAAGGTTTGTTATATGAAGACAATAAACATACTCGAGTTGTGGGATACTCAGATGCAGATTGGGCAGGTTCTCCTACTAATAGGAGATCCACTTCTGGATATTGTGTCTTTATTGGTGACAACTTGATTTCCTGGAAAAGCAAGAAGCAAAATGTGGTGGCGAGATCCAGTGCAGAAGCAGAGTATAGAGCTATGGCTTCAGCTACTTGTGAGCTTATTTGGCTCAAACAGTTACTTGAAGAACTGAGATTTGGGGAGGTTACACAAATGTCCCTCATTTGTGATAACCAAGCTGCCCTTCACATTGCCTCTAATCCAGTATTCCATGAGAGGACCAAACATATTGAGATAGATTGCCATTTCATCAGAGAAAAGATTTTATCTGGAGACATTACTACTCAGTTTGTTAATTCCAATGATCAGTTGGCAGATGTCTTCACCAAATCATTGAGGGGTCCTAGGATTGATTATATATGTAACAAGCTTGGTGCATATGATTTATATGCTCCAGCTTGAGGGGGAGTGTTAGATTGTTATTGTTAGTGTATCATATGATAGATATGGGCTTGGGCCTATCACTATGTATATTTGTAAATACACTTATGTGTATATATATTATTTTCCGCTGTGTATTCTAGACACACGGATTCTATCATATGTCTCTCATTTTCTCTTCATCTCCTCTTCATCTCAACACCTTCCATGAAATTTTTAAGATTCATTCTCACTTGAATCTGGTTAATTCATGCATAGTTTGCTTGCAGTTCTACTTGCGGTACAATTTATATATGTTCCATTTCATATATTACATTGTTACTCAGCACTGCCTTTTTTTAATTGCAGAATTTTTCCGCTCAGCTGGAAAAGGATATCCTAACTTCAGGTGATAGCTTATACCATTTTGTAACAAGTCCGGTTAATTATTAATCATGTCTCAAGTTCCTTTTTTTTATGAGAAATGTATATATACTCATGCATTTACAAAATGGTCATGATGCTTTATACTTGGTGCAAGATTTGATATACTGACACCACTAACTAAATGGAATGGTGTTTTCATTAATCTAATGTTTCAATTATGAGAAAGTGTTATGGTCTGCATAATGAATTTTTTAATCCAAAAGTGATTTCTTTTATTCTGGGCTGAGATTTCTATAAAAACTTACTGAATGATGTGACGATAAATTATTTTATGCTAGTCCCGTTGGATTCTATTCCACATGGAGTATATACATAGTGAACTTACTTTTTCTTTTCTTATTCATAGTTAATAATGCATGCTGAGATTGTTTAATACAAGACACGTGACAGACTAATAATGTCTTTGATGCTATTAGATATGTCAGCATTTAAAGCAGCAAATCCAGATGCTATTTTTGAAGATTTTATTCGGTGGCATTCACCTGGGGATTGGGAAGAGGATGATGAACCTGAGGGCACTGGATCATCATCATCCAGTGCTCTTGACATTAATAAGTCAAAAGATAGTTGGCCTCCTCGAGGGCGGCTTTCTAAGAGAATGTCTGAGCATGGAAATTTATGGAGAAAGATTTGGAACAGTGCACCTGCTCTTCCTGCTTCTGAACAGAAGCCTCTTCTTGATCCAAATAGAGAAGGAGAAAAAGTACGTATTTTTCAAGAAATTTAAATTTTCTTCTGTCTTTGTTATTGTTGATCCATATTATGAAGATTCAACGAAGTTTTACATGACTGTCAACTGCCTAATACAACCTTTCTCTATTTCCGGGCTTGGATTGGCTATGTAAAACATAGTCAGTATTGGAATCTAAGAGTCAGATTTTTTCATTAGACATGATTCACAATAGGAATTATAGCATCATTTGATCCGTGTAACCAACCTCACCTAGTGAGAAAAACTTTTGTTATTTTTGTTGTTTTGCTATTGTAAAACAGATTGTTATGGCCTCTGGGAAATATATACTAGAACTAAAATAGCATGATTTTTGTTACTTGGTTTCTCATGTTGACAGTACAGTTGAACCATTAAAACATTATAGCCATTTCTTAAATTTTCATTTTAGATGGATCCAAGAGTTTGATCCTAATGATAATAGGAAGCCACAGACTATGAATCTTTAAGAATTTATCTTGATTTAGTAATAATCATCACTTTTTTGTTGGTGCTATGAATTTGACCTCTGTTTGCTTGTAACAAAGAGAATGGTGTTAGGAGTATTTCTGTATATGCATCCAAATGAAGAAATCAAATCAAGTTTGATTACAAATCTGTGAAGTAGATCTAGCTATCCTTAGTATTCAGGAAAAGTAATGTTTTACAAAGGGGAAAAATGAATAGTTCTATAAAAGGGAAAAAGTATAGTAGATTGCAAATGATGCATTATGATCATTGAATATGATGATCCATTGACGTACAATAAAGCTGGAAACTTAAGTCAATTTGATGTAGTTATCTCAATCCTAAAAGCCAGACTTATAAGAAGAGAAAGCCTTAACTTTAAATTGGAGTTTCATGTTTGGGACCGAGACAATTTAGGGTTCATGCTCGTGTCATTTCTGTCAGTTGGATTTCCATCAACATAGTGAGGATAAACTGAGTTCTAAGTTCTAACGCCACTTTGATGTTGAGAACCCAATTGAAAGAGGGTCGGTCTTCTGGTTAGCAACCAGGAAAATAAAAGATTTTTTTTTGTCACAGAAACAAATGACATCCCTTAAAATATAAAACAATACTAGCCCGTGTAGGTCCCACACCATCATCACTTAATAATTCAACAGTAAGATATAAGATATTCACTCCAATGATTAAAATTGTGTGAAACATAGCATACATTGGTTGTTGCTTAGCAGTCTTCAGCCAGTTTGAACTATCAATGCAAGCAGGAAAAATGCTCCAAACATTCATGTTTAAGTGTTTAATGACTATTAGTCTACAAGTCCTATGCATATATGGCTTCTCTTTGGGTTCTTCAAAGGGTCAAAGCAGAAAGCAAGAACTTCCAACAAATTTTCTTGCCTTTGTATTTACTTTTGGATTAGATATTAGTTTACTGTGGTCTTTGGGTAATGGGCATTGGGCAATGGCATCATTTTCTGGCTGTTTTTGTGACAGAAGATAATGAGATTAGAATGCTTATTTTTTACACATATATAATACATATATACCAACAAGAGTTAGGCATAGTGGTTAGCAAGGTGCACTACAGGGAGTGGTCCAACCAAGGAGAAGACAATTGTTGGAAGCGTCTTTTAGTTGCAACAGTGCCTAGGGGGTTAGTCTTACAGCAATGCCTGAAGGAATACCTCAGTCAAAGACCGAAATCTATATATAATGCATGCATATTTATCTGATTTCATGGGCATTGCAATCAGAGTTGTGGGGTTCATCCATATTTATGTAAGAAGATTTGCCTTGGAATGCAGTCCTGCTCGGTTAATTGAGACCCTTGTGCATAAATAAGTGATTAGAAGTATCAAGAGAAAGGCAAAGCAAACGTGTGCTTTTATGGAAAAAGTGTTGCCTAGTGTATAACTTAAAGTAGGGTTATTTGGTGAGTTGAGGGCCATGCATGAACCACAGCTAATAGTTTAAATTATTATTTTGATCCAATCATCAAATTAATATTTATCAAAGGAAATTTGTACTGCATATATGTGGGTAAAGGAGGAAGAGGAAGACAACTACTTGTGTACATATTTGGATTGCTTGATATATGCTGTTCTTCGTATGTATCTTTTGTTACATCCTATAATTCTTTTATTGTCAATTTTCCAGGTTCTTCATTATCTTGAAACTTTACAACCACATCAACTGCTTGAGCAAATGGTGTGTACTGCCTTCAGAGCAGCAGCCGACACACTAAGTCAGACTAGTTATGGAGAACTTGAACAGATGGATACTGCGATGCAGCAACTTTACCTTACCATGGCATCTGCTTTGAGGCCTTTGCAAAGTATCTAGATATTCATTAACTTTGTCTTCTGTGGAAAAGAATAATTTTTAACTCATTTCCATTTGTTGCAGTAAATCGCTTGTCAGCAGATAGTGAGACCATTGAAGACTTAAGACGACTAAGTGTTGTTTTTGAAAATGTAGAGAAATTACTGTCTCTTGCAGCTTCTCTTCGTCGCAAGCTTATACGAGCACCACGTCTCTCCAGAGAAATTTTCAGTGATTACTACAGCTTTTATATTCCAAAAATGGGAGTAGGCTTGGCAGAAGACGTTGAAAAGGTGATATGCTTCTGTGCCTTGAAATACCTTGTGCCACAATCTTCCTGAGCAGTGAACTGACATGTATTTCCTCTATCTTTCTTCCATTTTTGCTTTAGGAGTTTGACAAGAAACAAGAAGTAAGGGACCATGAGAGGGAAGTGTTGTCAAATATGTTTGTTCCTCCGACAGCTAACCAGTCTTGGAGGAAGGTTTTGAGCATGGGCAATCTTCTCAACGGTCATGAACCAATCCTCAGGGAGATTATTTTTTCACTGCGAGATAGAGTGAGTGGTAATCACTATGCAGCTCGTAGTGGTAGTGTTTCCCAACAAGAAATTGAAACTTACAGAATGTATATATGTGGAACGTCTAATGACCTACGGGTAGCACTTTCTGTTGTCTCGTGTGATTAATTTTATGGTCATTATTGGTTATTACAATATTGTTTTTAAGGAATCAGTCCCATATTGCATCTGGTCCTCTGATTGAAGCGTTAGCTAAACCTCTCCCAAAAGCGAATTCAACACAACGGAATTGGATTGATAGAAAGAAGAGGGACCGAAGTGTATTTGAAACTTAATTTTTTTTATATTGATTGTTGTACCTAAACTTAGCTTCTTTCAATTACTGAAGATTGCCATGGCTTTTTAGCTTGCATAGCAATTGAGATGGAGCAATATTCAAATGTCGGATGATAGAGAATGAAACAGTGCATGGCAGACGAACTCCCAGCTTGTGAAAGAAGGATCCATACATAGGCATGTAGTTCACACCCCCGAAAGTAAGAACAACCCCTATTGTCATCACCAGGAAATTGAATCCACTTGAGATCATGGTCTTTCGTAAGGGTAAGCGAGCTTGATCACGTGTCGTCATGTGTACCAAGATCGAAAGCCCAAAGCCTTCAGAGTTCAGATCCATCCAAAGCCTCCAAATTGACTCTTACTCACTTTGAGCCTGGGCAGAAAATGAATATTCAAGGAATCAAAAGTTAATTACCAAAAAAAAAAAGGAATCAAAAGTTTTTTTGTTGTTGGTAAATGTTTGACACATTCCATAAAATGGTAAACCTCAGATCGAGACACTGATCTCCTACTTCGATTTCCTTAGAAGCCTGAATGAGGAGATCAAGTAGTCGTTTGATTTATAGTTGAGTAGAATTGATTTTAGAGATTAATGGTTGAAATGAATGATGCACATTTTATGAAATACGTTGAAAATTTAAATTCAATTCTATGAAATCATTATTTTAAACTTTGTCAATATTAAAATAAACTCACTAACTAACTTGGTGACCGACAAACTCGGAGTTTGGGCATCCAAGTAATCCGGTACTATTCGGAGGCCTTTACTTTTTCCATCGGGTTTTTTCTATTCCCACCACCCAAAATTTTTTGAAAATTTGTAAAATCCAAAACTGCCCCTCAGTTAATTGGCTTACGGACAAGGCTGTCCGAGCAGGGCCAGCCCAATATCATCGAATATGTAGTGAGGCCTGAAGCAAACTTTTATTTTAGGGCCCTTTTAAGTACATGAAGTGAAAGAAAGAGACTTTAAAAGTTAAAATTCATTTAGCAAGGATTGAACCATCAACCATTGAGGAGGAAAATCAATTTATAAACTAGTAAATTGGTCCCTGACTTTTTCAGGGTCATGCAGTTTAGTCCCTAAGAAATAAAAAACCCCCAATATAGTCCCTGACTTCTTGTTTTTTCTTTCACTATAGTCCAACTGTGTGTTTCCCGTTAATTTTTTTATGACGTGTCACGTTTAGTGGCACTCTGTCTCACTGTTTTTCACTATAGTGTGCACTATGGCACAAAAATGATGTAGTTTTGTCAAATTTATAGCTTGAAAGGCTTTACTACTCCAACCGTAGTGTGTTTTCCTATTTTCCCTTTTTCTCTCTTTTCCTCCTTTTTCATTGGAAGGTCTCAACTCCAATGACGTTATTTTTGTGCCCCGATGACAAATAGTGTGATACAATGTCATGAAACGTGACACATCATAAAAAAATTAACGGGAAACACACAATTGGACTATAGTAAAAGAAAAAACAAGAAGTCAGGGACTATATTGGGGTTTTTAATTTCTTAGGGGCTAAACTGCATGACCCTGAAAAAGTGAGGGACCAATTTGCTAGTTTACTCATTTATAAACCAATGAACTAGGCCTAATTATAATAATATTTTTTATTTTTTGTATAAAGGATGTTACTAACAATTGGGGGCCTAAAGCAAGGGCTTGAGCAGCCTTACCCTTGGGCCGGCTCTGTGTCCGGGAACTATTCCCGGACACCCTTGTCCATACGTAGTTTTTTTGTAAAAAAAACAACGTACGGACAAGGGTGTCCGGGAACCATCCCTGGACAGCCTTGTCCGTACGTTATTTTAACGTACGAACAAGGTTGTCCGGGAGTAGTTCCCGGATACCCTTGTCAGTACGTTGTTTTTTCGTGTCTGTACGTTTTTTTTTAAATTGAAAAGGAGAAATAGGGTGGGAACGGGGAACGGGGAAAGGGGGAGGAGGAGGGCCACCGGAGCGGGATAGTGGAGGTGGGGGAGGGGGGAAGGGAGAGGGGGTATTTTGGGTAGAAAAATATTATGGGGGGTGGGAATAGTAAGTAAAGGCCCTATTCGGAAACTAATATCGCTCTCCAAAATCCAAATCAGAATCAAATGAGGGCTGGAATGAAATAAATATTGTTTTTAAAGTTATATAAAATCTCGTTAACATGCGAAATGACGAAAATGACAGCTCAATAATGATTGATGTCACATGTATTACTTCCTCCGTTTCATATTTTTCATTATTTAAGATTATATATATAAATTAAGAAAATTTTAATTGATATCCAATTTTATTATATTTTTAATAAAATACCTCCATTTATGATTCGCTTAACAAAAGATTTAAAACATAAGTAAAAATAAAAATAAAAGAAAATAAAAGATGTGAAATAGAAAAAGTACCTATTATTGGCATGAAAAAAATCTTTACAATTGTTTACACTAACAGTTTTTTCTTTTTTGTCAAGGGATGAAATTAATATAACAAAATAATATACAACTCATAAAACACTTTTTTCTATCTCTTTCCATCACATCACCCATCACATTCTACATTCATCTCTCTTTACTCTCTTTTCTCTCACCTTGTTGCATGTTGTAATGTAGGTGTAAGGATTCTCTCCTGTGCTCTAGCGTCTGCAGCACGATTAGCTACGGTATAACCAGGAAATAGCTACCAAAATTAACTACGGAATGATTCCATAACTATTGTCTAACTATACGGTAATTAATTCTGCTGCATGGTCGTGTATCACCGCAGAGGATCCGGATCCGTAATGTTGTGTGATTAACATTACTCTTGTGAAAATGCAAAAACACGAAATTTACTGTCATTCTACGTTCTTATTGTTGCGCTTTTACTAAGAATGCTGCTGTTTTTTTTTTTCCTCTTCTTTCCCATTTGTATCTTTTGAAATGTTTTTTTTTTGGACAATGAAATGTATCTTATAACTTATAAGAAACAACCTGTCATGAAACTTTTGGATTTGTATAGCGGGTTCGAGTTACTCGTGAATCCTTTCCTAAGTCAGTTTCTTTTTTTTTCTTTTTTTTTTAAAAGACACTAAAATTTAAACACAAACACGATGTTAATCATGCATATTATCATGTTTAGCCTAGAATCTTTCTGGGTTTTCCCACATTAGTATACTTTTACTTTAGGTTTTTGATATATCTCCTATATATTGTGAAATACAGATTTTATTCTCAACAATGAATCACGGATGAGAATCATGACCCACTACTTGAGATAAATACATTAATATATTGGTGTAATAGAACAACTGTTCGATTTAAGTAGTTATTGTCATTGATACAAGCAGAAAAATTAGATTTGAAGAATAAGGCTTGTCAGGCAAGTAGGTACCAACTTGATTGATGCACTAAGAACGAATCATTTGAGTGCCTATTAATTAGGTTAATTATATTTAGGATATGATTTTTTGGTACAGATTTAGGATATAATCTAATACCACAAAAATACAATATCCAAAGAATCCTTGCACGGTCAAGTTAGGGATAATTTTTATCGTCTAAAGAGGCTTTATCCGACTCAAGTATAAGAAAATAGAAGTAATAAACTCAAATTTACTATACGAATAGAGAATTTTCACCTAAAGTGTAGAAATGCATTTTAGGGAATGATTTTCGAAAATAATTATTATTTGAAAAATCTATGATTATAATTATGAAAAAAACATGCATATATATAATAAATTATAAAATTATTAAAATTTTAATTATTAATTTTTTTATTAATGATTATAATTTTGTACTTTTTAGAGTATACCTCAATTTAGAGGAGTTTAATCCAAAAAAAATCAACCCAATTTGTGGTGTTTCCATTTGAGGCAAGTATTTTAATGGTGTCATTCTATGATGAGTTGTGATTTTTTCACACTCATCTATTATATTCTTTTTAAATTTTTTTATTATATTAATTATCACATATTATATTTTATTTTATCTATTTTTTATCTCTCTCAAGATTGGGATGTGTCCTTCATGATTTATTCTTGTGATTGAGACCCCAAACAAAAAATTTAAATGTCATATAATATATTATAATAACATTATAAAATAATATAAATAAATTTTATCTCATCATAAAATAATAAAAAATATTGATATATTAATATATTTAATAGAAAATATATTTTAATTAGTATGCTGCGGGTACTCACAGGGGTGGTATAATATTTGTCCCCACCTAAGGATGACAATTAAGCTCAGACCCTATGAGTATCCGCAAAAAATACCCTTAATGAGCACGGTAAAAACCCGTTAAGGGGATACGGGAACAAGCTTTTACCAGCATTTTTTCACGGTGATGGGCGCGGTACGGACAATATAGCGCCTAGCCCGCCCAAGCCCTCACACACACATAATAATTAAATGAATAATATCTTATATATATATGTATATCAATTGTGACCAAATATCTAATATATCTATACATTTTCAAAACTTATAATACATATTTATAAATAAAAAAGTAAAAAACTGATAGATATTTTGTATTAAAATTACCATAAGAATAAAACATTACCTTTCAGACATTTTAGATTAAAATTGTAATCAGAATAGAATAGAACGTAAATTGTTCCTCCTAGTGTCACCGCTTTCCTGCTTCCATTTCAGATTAAACTGTTATGTTATGTTGGTGATATTAAACTGTTATGAACTCCAAATTTATTAAATTGTTATGCGAAAGTATCAAACTATTATGAATTCTATGTTATTAAACTGTTATGTTGGTGAATGGTGATATTTAAAAATTATGTTTGGATGAACTTGTAGTAATTTTTCAATTGAGATATAGTTTTCTTAAATTAATGTTTTTCTTATTGAATCGCTAGTTTTTCACTTAACTAAACTGCGGGTAACAGGTGCAGGTATGGGTACATAGGTGTCCGGTGGATACGGGGATGAGAGCATTAAAATTGTTACCCACGCGGGTACGAGCACTATAGTACCCTGTCCAGAGGGTCCCATTGCCATCCCCGAGGACCTTGACCCTACCATTTTCATAAATATGTGAGTATCCATTACGAATATATTCACGGTATCCACGAGTGTAGGGTTTTTTACCATCCCTACTCCCAACGCAAATTTTTGACTTGCTCTAACTCCTCCCTTTTCTTTTACCTCTGATCCCCTACCTCCCTCTATCTCTTTCTCTTTCGATGGCATCCAAATTGCACAATTAATTGACAAGAAGACTCCGACCCTCCACTTTTACCTCATCATTTACTCATTCACCTTGAACATACTTAGAATTTCTAAGAAGAAGAGATGTAGAAAAGTAAAAGAAATTTAAAAGAGTTAAGATAAGATATTGAATTAATTAGAATGGTGGGATCATATACATTCAATCTCATTTACTAGTAACGCTAATGGAATGGACATGTTAGGCTTATAGATATGTTCAATAAATGGAATCCAACCCCTGTGACATTATACAAACATTTATTTATAGACAAAACTCCTAACTATTAATCTTTACAACTTTTCTACCTAATAGACATGTATCAAAATACACTTATATACATTTATTTAATAAAAAACTAACTAAACCATCGATATTTTCCCTTGGTAATTTCTCACAACCACCATGTAACCTTCCCGACGCTCCATTCTCTTGAACCATCTTCAATTTTCAAATCTTTCTTTTGAAATGATTCATTGTCAAAGATAAGATTATTTTGACACCCAATCAAAACAATCACTACAAGAAATTCGGGAATTAGCGACGAGTAGGTTTTTACATACGATATCCAGTGAAGAGTAGGTTTTTGCATACGATATCCAACGCGACCTCATATGGGCCTTGCGGCCCGTGGTGTGGACTGTTCCGCCTAGACGAGAAGCCCGATTGCTCTTGCTACGAGTGAACTTCCCCTTGAACTCATCAGAGGCCCAGTAGGCCAAAAGACCCCCACAGGCCTCTTCACCACACCAAGTGGGCCTAGTCCCTCTCCCCCGAGCCTTGTTCAACATATCCTGAAGGCGTCTAGTAATCCTCTGCTCGTACACCTTTTTAATCCGGGTCTCGTCCTCAAGGGCCTAAGTAAATCTGCTCTGTAGAAAAACCTTTTAGGGTAATTCATTTGAAAATGTCATAACAAGTTAAAAAAAATATGTAAAATGAAAACATTTTACCGTAAACTCCTCCCACCACTTGTCCCTCATATCCTTTGGGGTGACCTCCCACAAATAGTGAGGACACCGGATTTGTGATTGGATCGCATGAGCAATGGTCGCGATGGGGGTTGTTAGGTATCCAACTGCAAAATAAAGAAATTCAATATTAACACTGCAACTTATAAAAATTCAAAATATTAAAGAAATAAAAAATTGTAGAAACTCACCCTCTACCATAAGGCCGGATAATAACCCTACCGTGAGGGTCCCGCTCATGATCGGCACTGGAGCTAGCACCCCGGTGCGGAGGCTGTTGTACATCAGGCTCGGGGTCAGCCTCCGCATCAATGTCAGCCTGGGGGTGGTCCTCACCCTCCGAATCAGGAATATGTGGCAGATCATCCTCTGGCAGTTGATGACCTACCTTGGGGGCAACCTCTTGATATCTTGGAGTAGGGATGCACCTCATTGGCTCCAAGAAAGCTACAATTGATGCAGAAGGTTGGGCCACCTCTGCAGGGGTGGGCGCCACGTTCGGTGCAGAGTGGAGAAAGAAGACTGCTTTGGCAGCTACTCATAACCACCTTGTAACCTTCCGATCCTCCATGCTCTTGAACCATCTTGAATTTTCAAATCTTGCTTTTGAAATGATTCATTTTCAAAGATAAGATCATTTTGACACCCAATCAAAACAATTATGGTGTTAACACAAGCACATTTCTATATATATTTCATATAAATTAATTAATAATGTTTACCATTTTTCCTGTTCCTTTTCCATTTAACCATTAATTGTCATAATTTTTTAGAGATGCATTTTCTATAAAGGGACATTTTCGTTAAAAATGAGTTATTTATATTACAAATTTTATACGGTTCATAACACTGATTTTTTTAGATGAAAAAGAGAAAAAAATGAAATTATTTTTTTTTTGCAAAAATAATGAGTAAACGAAGGGTTAACATATAATTTAAGTATAAAAATAACATTATTATTTACACCTATGAAATTAGTTTTTTATTTTTATTCGGGAATCTCTCACAAAGTCACAAGTATAGTTGTGAGTTTAACCCTCGAGCCGGGGATGCGTGGTGGTTAGGTAAATCCCTCTCAAGAGTGGCGACTCCAAGATTCAAACTCTTGACCTTACAGGTAAAATTCATCTAGGTCACAGTTTACTTCCACTGCGATAAACCACTCCTTGGTACCTCTAAAATCATATCTAATTAAGGTAAGTGTTGTTATTATAATCATTGTTAATTATTCTTATTATTTATAATGGAAGTGTGTAATTGCAATTTGCAATTTATTTTGTTGTTGCCATTGCGTCATTTCAATCTTCTGTACACTCAGAGGGTCATTCTAATTGTAGCCCAATCTGTCATAACTGTTCATTGTTCACTAATAAATATTCACTATTCACTAATATATTAGTCCCAAGCAAGCCTTCCTAGATTTAGCATGTGATACAGTAAACACAAATACATGTTCTTTTTTAGGGCAGTTCTTTGCAATAAAGGGTTATTATGGCTTGTAGGGCTTCCCGCTTGTAACATCCTAAATTTAATTAAATAAAATAAAATAAAATTAATTAAATAAATAAGTGAGAGGAATAAAGAAATAAATAATAGTATTAATATTATTAATAGGTTGTAATTAGGATAAAGCTATTTCAAATTTAAAAGATGATAAAGGGGGAGTTGAGGTTGGGCCCAAGTCCAATTAGGTATTCTAGTAAGGAGGGGTTGTCAGTTCACCCTAATCCTTATTCGTATGATCATCAGAGAGCGAAAGGCTAAGGAGGGGAGAAACCAAGTCTCAAGAGGAGGTTGCTGCAGAGTGATCATCAAGAACCAAGAAAGGGACTTCCCTGCTGATTGATCGATCTTCACTAAGGTATGGTGGGGGAGAGGGAATTGCTTGTATGTACATGTGGGGGATGCTTGGGTAGTAATCTAAGATTTTAATTCGTATGAATGATTGATATATTGAGTATGAATGATGAAAACTATAGACCGATGATTGTATGTATGATTCTTGGCAAATCTTGAGTGGATTGAATGAAATAATATGAATAGAGAAAAGGGGATTAATGAGGGTTTGATGAATTGGGGTTTTGATGGGAAAACCTTGAAAAACTGTTAAAGATTGATACTCTTGTTGAGTTTGATGAATATAAATGCATATAGATGATATTTTGATGAAAAGGATTGATTAGAGATTGAATAGAGAGGTTTGGAATTGGTAGAGATCGCAAGAACTGCGATCTGCGTCGCGGGTAATCGATTACCAGGGTGTTCTGGGCAACCAGGAGGGCTGTTTGCTCGCAAGTAATCGATTACAGGGATGCTGTAATCGATTACCGTAGAGTTGGTTTGCTAGTAATTGATTACAGAGGTTTGGTAATCGATTACCACGGTAATTGCTTGCAGGTAATCGATTACCAAGTGTTGTAATCGATTACCAAAGACTTTGTTTGTGAGTAATCAATTACAGGAGGCTTGTAATCGATTACCAGTGTGGATTGGTGAATCCTTGTGATGGATGATTGCTCATATTGAGTTTGATGTGTTATTTATGATGATAATGATATTTGGTGATATGTGTGATGATTTTGATGATGATGATTGGTGAATATGTATGATTATACATGATGATGGTAATTGATGTTATTTATGATGATGATGAGATTTGGTGATATTTATGATGATTGGTGAATATGTATGATGATACATGATGATGGTGATTGATGTTATTTATGATGATAATGAGATTTGGTGATATTCATGATGATTTTGATGATGATGATTGGTGAATATGTATGTTAATACATGATGATGATGAATGGTGCTTATTATAATGATTGATGATGATGTTGGTGTTGTACTTGAGTCTAACTCGGGGAGGTGAATATGGTACCTGAGTATAACTCGGGGAGGTGATAATGGTGATGATAATTTAATTAACCTAATGATGTAAATGATGTTTGAATATATATGATGTTGTACTTGAGATACACAAGCCTAGTGAAGGGTGGGGTGTAACTCAGGGAGGTGATTGTACCTGAGTATAACTTAGGGAGGTGATTGTACTTGAGATACACAAGCCCAGTGAGGGGGTGGGGTGTAGCTCAAGGAGGTGATTGTACTTGAGATACACAAGCCCAGTGAGGGGTGAGGTGTAGCTCAGGGAGGTGAATATTGTACCTGAGTCTAACTCGGGGAGGTGATTATGGTACCTGAGTGTAACTCAGGGAGGTGAGTATTGATTATGTTATTGTTGATTATGGTACCTGAGTATAACTCGGGGAGGTGAGTAATGATTGTGATAATGTTGATGATTGCACCTGAGTATAACTCAGGGAGGTGAATGATGATATTGATGATAATGATGAGTATGATGATAACGATGAATAAGATGATATTGATGATAATGATGAGTATAATGATAATGATGAATATGAAGATATTGATGATAATGATGAGTATGATGATAATGATGATTTTGATGATTAATGATGATTATGATGATTGTAGTGATATTGATGATGTTGTTGGTGTATATGATGATGGTGACGATGTTTTATATTTGATGATAGAATGAGTTATATATGATGATGTTGTTTACATGAGGGTGAGGATAGGGTAGTCTCCTATGTGTATGTATGAGTAGTATTCTTTTCCTCACCGTTACACTGTGGCTATTTTACAGGTGATGATGATGACACAATTGGTGTCGAGTGTTGAGTAAAGGGAGGTATTGCTCTGGTACATGTGACATCAGGGCACATCATTGGGGGTTCTTCAATTATGTTATTTTTTCAGTTAGGAACAATTTTATAGACTTCTCTGTAATTGCCTTGCACGGATAGTAGATGTTCTTGTTATTTCTATTTTGGGAGATTCCGCTGCTTAAGTGTTTTGAAAACAGTCGATTGCTATTTCCAATTTAAATTATTTTACTTTGAGGTAAATGACGTTTATACAATGAGAACTGTGAACCTTTTTACCCAGTGTGGAGTGTCATTTTTATATATTTCAGATTATTTAATGTATAAGAATATGGGGTAGAAGGGTGTCACATTAGTTGGTATCAGAGCCTAGTTGGTTCACCGGCCTTGAGTTATGAGTTTACTATGCTTTTGTGGTGTTAACCTGATTGATTGATTGAGTGAATTGTGTTGCTTTGATTTTGATTGTTTGTTTTATTTCCTTCCTCTTCTAATTTACCTGGTATGTTTGTTTACCCTTTCTTTGATACAGAAAGAGTAATGGCTGGGGGTAGGAACGATCGAGCGATGGTCGATGCCTTAATGGCGATGGCACAGGCTGTTGGCAACCTAAACCAACATCATGAGACAGATTGGCTTGCACGGTTCCAGAGGATTCATCCACCTGCGTTTCGTGGGGGTTATGACCCCCATGGAGCCTCCGATTGGATATACGAGATTGAGAAGATCTTCAGAGCGATGGATTGCCTGATGCTTCAGAAGGTGACATTAGCAGCATTCATGCTATCAGGGGATGCTGGATTCTGGTGGCAGAGCACCTGTCAGAGGATGATCGATGAGAGCACCGTGTTGAGTTGGGATAACTTCAAGAAGATGTTCCTTGAGAAGTACTTCCCACATGATGTTCGTAACAAGAAGCAAATAGAGTTCCTTGATTTAAAGCAAGGGGATGGCACTGTGGCAAGCTACGCGTCCAAGTTTGAAGCGCTAGTACGATTCTGTCCTACCTATGAGGGAGCTGCTAATGAAGAGTCAAAGTGCGTAACGTTTCTCAGTGGTCTTCGCCCAGAGATCAAGCAAGTGTTCAACTACCAAGGGATAACACACTTTCATGAGCTGGTGAACAAGTGCAGAATCTATGATGAAGACAACAGGGCAAAGTCGGCACATTACAAGAGTGGAGGGCCTTTGAGGAATCAGAATAAGTTCCAATCAACTCCCAAGGGCAAGCCGTATTCTCGCACAACAGGAGGCTCCAAGTTTGGAGGTGGCAGTGGAGGTGCAATGCAGAAGAAGAGCTATGTTCCGACGACTAGTCAAGCGTCCAAGGATGGAAGCGGGGGTGCTACCACTCCCATTACTTATTTCAAATGCGGAAAGGAAGGACATAAAGCAAACTAATATGGAGATTCAGAGGTTACCTGCTACATCTGCAAGGAGAAGGGACATATTTCTCGTGATTGTCCTCAAAAGAAGAGGCAAGGAGCTGCAACAGCAAGTGGAGGTACTAGTGGGAGCGCCAGTAAACCTCAGACTACTGGGAGAGTCTTTGCCTTGAGTGGTACTGAAGCTGCTCAATCCGAGGACTTGATCCAAGGTACTGGTTACATCGCGGGTAATCCTTTAGTTGTTTTATTTAATTCTGGTGCGACTCACTCTTTCATATCACATGCCTGTGTGTCTAAGTTAAATTTTCCTGTTTCTTCCTTGCCTTTTGTATTGAATGTGGAAACACCAGCTAGTGGGTCAGTTTCTACTTCTGATGCATGCTTAAACTACTCTGTTTGTGTTAATGATAGAGAATTCATAGTTGATTTAATTTGTTTACCTCTAAGTCAACTAGACCTTATTCTGGGAATGGACTGGTTATCTTCCAATCATGTCTTTTTGAACTGTGCTGATAAAACTATTGTGTTTGGTCACCCTGTTGAGAGTAAGAATAAGGACTTTATGACTGCCAATCAGGTAAAGGCGTCTCTGAGGGAAGATGCCTAGGTTTACATGCTTTTAGCTTCTTTGAAATCTGAGAGTAGTGTTGTTGTTAGTGAGATACCTGTACTATGTGAGTATCCTGAGGTGTTTGCAGATAATGTGTCTAGTCTACCACCTGAGAGAGAGATAGAGTTTTCTATAGACTTAGTACCGGGGACAGGACCGATTTCAACTGCACCTTATAGGATGTCACCCATAGAGTTAACAGAACTTAAGAAACAATTAGAGGACTTTCTAGAAAAGAAGTTTGTGAGGCCTAGTGTGTCACCCTGGGAAGCGCCTGTTTTGTTTGTAAAGAAGAAGGATGGTAGCAAGAGGTTATGTACAGATTACCGCCGGTTGAATAAGGTAACCATTAAGAATAGGTATCCTTTGCCTAGGATAGATGACTTGATGGATTAGCTAGTAGGGGCATGTGTGTTTAGCAAGATAGATCTTAGATCAGGCTATCATCAGATTAGAGTCAAGGAAGAGGATATACCTGAGACTACTTTTAGAACTAGGTATGGGCACTATGAGTATCTGGTAATGCCTTTCGGTGTGACGAATGCTCCTGCAATTTTTATGGATTACATGAACAAGATTTTTCACCCTTATTTGGATAAATTCGTAGTCGTCTTCATAGATGATATACTAATTTACTCCAAAACTAAGGAGGAGCATGAGGAACATTTAAAGGAAGTGCTTCAGATTCTTAAGGAAAAACAACTATATGCTAAGATGTCCAAGTGTGAGTTCTGGTTAGAAGAGGTAAGTTTCTTATGTCATGTGATTTCCAAGGGAGGTATAGGAGTAGACCCTTCTAAGGTAGAGGCTGTGCTTAAGTGGGAGGCTCCGAAATCTGTAAGTGAGATTAGAAGTTTCCTTGGTTTGGCTGGGTACTATAGGAGGTTTATAGAGGGGTTCTCTAAGTTAGCCTTGCCTTTGACTGCGTTGACTAGGAAGGGGGTTGCCTTTGTGTGGAATAGTAAGTGCGAGTCTAGTTTCCAAACCCTTAAGGAGAGGTTGACTAGTGCACCAGTGTTAGTGTTGCCTGACCTTAGTAAATCTTTCGTAGTGTACTGTGATGCATCTAAGATGGGTTTAGGTGGAGTGTTAATGCAAGAGGGAAAGGTAGTGGCCTACGCTTCTAGGCAATTGATAATCCATGAGAGGAACTATCCTACCCACGACCTAGAGTTAGCAGTCGTAGTGTTTGTATTGAAGATGTGGAAGGCATTACTTGTATGGTTCCAGGTTTGAGGTTTTTAGTGACCATAAGAGCCTTAGATACTTGTTTGACCAGAAAGAGCTGAATATGAGACAAAAGAGATGGTTAGAATTTCTTAAGGACTATGATTTTGAGTTGAGTTACCATCCCGGGTAAGGCTAATGTGGTAGTTGATGCCTTATGTAACGTCCTAATTTCTCAATTCAAGAATAATGCTCGTTGGAAACACTATTCCGAATTTCTGAAATTATTTTCGCGTCATCTCAAGTATCGTCATCCAATCAAATAATTGCTTAGGCAATCCAACGCTTGCTTAAAAACGAAATACATCAATTATTCAACATAATTCATAACAAATACATGCCACTCTGTGGCTCTCAAAAGTAATCCAATTCTGGACGCAAATCTAATTTATTACAACATGACATAATTTAATTATATCTAAATGTCCTAGAGGTCAATCTAGCAGCTGAGGAGCAGGAGAATCTACCAAAGAACTCCAATCTCTTTATCCATTGCTAAACAATTCTTCCTGCAACAACTGAAATATAATTCCCATATCGTGGGATGAGACTACGTCCCAGTGAGCGTAACAAGTGTGTGGTGTGGGGAAAACAATCAAGAATCATCACAATTACACATATCTATCTAGAGCATCATGAATAAATGAATTACACATAATATATCATCATTGAAATAATGTTTATGATGCAATGCATGACTGTGAGGTGTTGTTACCCGACACCCGGGGTCTTTACACTGTAACGTGACTGTGATGAGCGCTCGACCATGTAACCAAGGACTGTCGTCCAGGGCTACCTATGATTAAGTCTTAAATAATGTTTAATTTTCATTTGTGATTGGGGACCCCATCTCCCTCTTGGCCATGAGTTCGATGTGGTTACCCCGTCTTTCTTAAATAATTTGCCCGAAGGCCTGTGACTGTGACGGTCAATGACCCTGTGATAGCCCGAAGGCTCTGTGATGGCTATAAGCCCTGTGATAACTTAACTCATCATTCATGACTGTGATGGCCAAATGATGAGGACATCAATCATGCAGACAAAAGAGTAGGGGGGGACCCATGACAAGGGCGCAGTCTAAGGAGGCAAAGGAGGCTTTATCGCTTGTCATTAAAGAAGTTCAACTTCAATTTAAGGAGGACATTAATGGAACTAACCAGTTCACTAATTGCACTCAACTTGAGGAAGATGGCTTCAAGGATGAATTGACAGTTGCATTTAATGCAACTAACACTTAAAGTCCCTTCAAGGAAGATGATGAAGCATGGTGGGCGCCTACAATTCACCATATAGGGGCGGCCAACATGTGTTTTTTATGCTGATTTGTTTTTATTGCTTTCAATAAAGTTTGTGGATGTTACAAAGACACAACACATAAATTGTTTAGTGGTTATGTTTCTTGTAATTTGACGGTTACAAAACATGGATTGATGACCATAAATCCTTGTCTACTAGCCGTTGGAATCAAGCTTGTAAGGTGTGGATGAATCTAGCCAATTTTAGAGCTACAAGGAGGCCTCTTCCTTCTCCAAAGTGGGCGGCCAACATATGACATCAAGGCTGAATCAATTAGCCTAAAATGTAACCTACAAGCACATAAAGAGAAGGAGACAAGTCATGAAGAGGGAGGTTACAAATTGAAGGAGAACCTTGAAGAATAGGGAGGTTATGTGCGGCCAACTAATGGCTGAATCATTGGCCATCAATTTCATATTTTTTTAGGGTTACAATCTTCATTTTATTGCAGCCACATGTGACAAAATTCTGGTTGGATTTTTGCGGCCAAATGAGCTTGTTTAGGTAGAGTTTATTTTGCTTGTTTAATTAATAAATAGGCTTTTGTTTAGGGTTGCATGGGAAGTGTGTAAGGGGCAATTTGGGGATGAATTAGGCGTGAGAATGCAGCTGGTGCATGGCCTTTTATCACCTTGTAAAACCCTATAAATACATGCTTCGTGCATGCAAGAAGGGACAGATGAATTATGCAAATTTTACCTTACCATTGAAAGTGATTTTCTTTGTTTAGTGAAAGTGATTTTCTCTAAATTTCGTGCTAGTCAAGAGTGAAGATATCAAGGGTTCTCTTACCTTTGTGTGGTTATCTTCATGGGCTTATCTTTCAAACTCATGAAAGTGTGACGTCCAATATCTATCTTTCTTTCTTCTACGTTTACTTTTGTTGTTCAAAATCTATATTTTTCCTATACGTCATACTTGATTTCTAAGTGATTTATTTATCAAGTTTTCTAAAGATTTGAATATTGTTTTGGCCAAGTTACTATTTGTTAGTCTTCTATCTCCTTCATATCGTTGCTTATTTTTATTTGGTTATTAGAAAAAGAAAAGAACGTGACAAAATAGAAAAGAAAAAGAAATATCAAAGGAAAAAGTATAAAAAAAAAGGAAATAGAATTGTTATCAAGAAAGGGTGTTGATTATTCAGAAATTTCTAAGGTCCACATAAAATAGAACCTCAAGGTTCATATCACCAAAGGCCCATGATTCCATAATAAAATATTCAAGGTTCATAATACATCATCATTATCTCAACTCATAATCCATGACTGTGATGGCCAAAGGCCCGTGATTTCATAATAACATGTTCAAGTTCATACACATAATCACTCAAGTCATCTACCCTATGGTTTTGCAATTCTAGACAATCCAATCATCAATACATTCATAATTCCTAAACTTATCTCATACATACATCATTATTCCATGGAAGAAAGGGAAAAAAATAGGGGATCATGCTGTGAGAACAATCAAGACAAACAAGTGAGAGTCACACCCCACCTGAGAGTCGAGAAAACGGAGAAAGAACGGAGAGTAGATAGCGTTGAAGGAGGAAAGATTGATGAAAAGACTCGATCTTGAAGAGTAGAATCGTTCTTGGCCTTTGATGGGAAATTCTCTCACTAGAACCACTCTCTCTCTCTGAAAATATGAAAAAATGGGAGGAAGAACTGACTGAAACCGTCCAAGAACGTGTTTTAAAAATGCTAGAAACTGCCACTCGCTTAAGCGAGCCAAATTCGCTTAAGCGAGTTTCCCAAATTCTTCTTGTCCCCGTGCAATTCGCTTAAGCGAATTTTCGTCCAGAGAGCACCCCAAAATGCTTTGTTTTTTCGCTTAAGCGAATTGCCATTCGCTTAAGCGAATTTGATAGCACACAAAACTGCAGTTTTTACAGCATAATTCGCCTGAGCGAATTTTCATTCGCTTGAGCGAATATGAGTCTGTTTGAAGGTGCAGTTTTCATCAAAACCCTATCATATAACCTATCATTATAAGTATTTTTATTTTATTATCATTATTATTTTTATTATAATTCTAGATTTCTAAATTTTTGGGAGGTTACACCTTAAGTAGGAAGTCCATACATGTTAGTTCCCTAATGATTAAGGAGATGGATCTTTAACCCAATTTAGGGATTTGAGTTTAGCCTGTAAGGTGACTTCTAAGGGTGTGAGGCTAGGAATGACTAGAGTAAGTAATGATTTGTTGAAAGATATTAGTAAAGCCTAGTTAAATGATCCGTTTTTGATAAGTAGGCGAGAGGCTTAGAAGGAGGTAATGGTGGGAAGTTTGAGATAGGTACCGACGGGGTAGTTAGATTTGGAGACCGGGTGTGTGTGCCTAGTGAACCTACCATTAAGCGTTTAGTGCTTGAAGAGGGCCATAGAAGTAAGCTTAGTTTTCACCCCAGGATCCACTAAGATGTATCAAGACTTGAAGAAAGTGTTTTGGTGGCCTAGAATGAAGAGGGATATAGAAGAGTTTGTGAGTGCTTGTCTAGTGTTCCAAAAGTCTAAGGTAGAACAATCCAAAGCCTCAGGATTGCTCAACCCTTAAGTATACTTGAGTGGAAGTGGGATAGCATCTCTATGGACTTTGTAGTTTCCTTGCCTAAGACTGTGAGGGGCCATGACATCCATTTGGGTCATTGTGGATAGGTTAACTAAGAGTGCGCATTTCCTTCCCATCAACATTAAGTACTCCTTAGAGAAACTAGCTCAGTTGTACATCAGTGAGATTGTGAGGTTGCATGGCATACCATCTAGCATAGTTTCAGATAGAGATCTCAGGTTTACCTCTAGATTTTGGGAGAGTTTGTAGCAGGACTTGGGGACCCAACTTAGGCTTAGTTCAGCTTACCACCGTCAGATTGATGGTCAGACCGAGAGAACCATTCAATCCTTAGAGGATTTACTTAGAGCTTGCGTGTTAGACCAAAGGGGTAGTTGGGATAGCTCTTACCTTTGATAGAGTTTACCTATAACAATAGTTTCACTCTAGCATAGGTATGACGCCTTATGAGGCATTATATGATAGGAGATGTCGAACACCCTTGTGTTGGTGTGAGCCGGGTGAGAGTATTGCCTTAGGACTTGAGATAGTGCAACAAACCACTGATAAGGTTAGGATAATCCAAGAGAGGATGAGAACAACTCGGAGTAGGCAGAGGAGCTATGCTAATAAGAGAAGGAAGGAATTGGAATTCAAAGAAGGAGAACATGTATTCCTGAAAGTCACTCCGTGGACTGGGGTTGGTAGGGGCATTAAAGTCTAGAAAGCTTACACCTCGATTCATTGGTCCTTACCAAATTCTCAAAAGAGTCGGCAATGTTGCCTACCAGATTGCTTTACCACCACACTTGTCAAACCTTCATAATGTATTCCACGTTCTCAACTCCGGAAATACATTCATGATCCTTCGCATGTGATTGAGTCGGACCACCTTGAGATTAAGGAAAACCTGACGGTGGAAACCATGCCGGTGAGAGTTGAGGATCGGAGGGTGAAACAAATTTGAGGTAAAGAGATTCCTTTAGTTAAGGTGATCTGGAGAGGACCTACACCCGAGAGTGCTACTTGGGAACTTGAAGAGAAGATGAAGGAGTCCTATCCAGAGTTATTCGCTTCAGGTAAAATTCGGGGACGAATTTTCTTTTAGGAGGGGAGAGTTGTAACATCCTAAATTTAATTAAATAAAATAAAATGAAATAAAATAAATAAATAAGTGAGAGGAATAAGAAATAAATAATAGTATTAATATTATTAATAGGTTGTAATTAGGATAAAGCTATTTCAAATTTAAAAGATGATAAAGGGGGAGTTGAGGTTGGGCCCAAGCCCAATTAGGCATTCTAGTAAGGAGGGGTTGTCAGTTCACCCTAATCCTTATTCGTATGATCATTAGAGAGCGAAAAGGCTAAGGAGGGGGAGAAACCAGTCTCAAGAGGAGGTTGCTGCAGAGTGATCATCAGAACCAAGAAAGGGACTTCCCTGCTGATTGATCGATCTTCACTAAGGTACAGTGGGGGAGAGGGAATTGCTTGTATGTACATGTGGGGGATGCTTGGGTAGTAATCTAAGATTTTAATTCGTATGAATGATTGATATATTGAGTATGAATAATGGAAACTATAGACCGATGATTGTATGTATGATTCTTGACGAATCTGAGTGGGATTGAATGAAATAATATGAATAGAGAAAATGGGATTAAATTAGGGTTTGATGAATTGGGGTTTGATGGGAAAACCTTGAAAAACTGTTAAAGATTGATACTCTTGTTGAGTTTGATGAATATAAATGCATATAGATGATATTTTGATGAAAAGGATTGATTAGAGATTGAATAGAGAGGTTTGGAATTGGTAGAGATCGCAAGAACTGCGATCTGCGTCGCGGGTAATCGATTACCAGGGTGTTCTGGGCAACTAGGAGGGCTGTTTGCTCGCAAGTAATCGATTACATGGATGCTGTAATCGATTACCATAGAGTTGGTTTGCTGGTAATTGATTACAGAGGTTTGTAATCGATTACCAAGGTAATTGCTTACAGGTAATCGATTACCAAGTGTGGGTAATCGATTACCAGAGACTTTGTTTGCGAGTAATCGATTACAGGAGAATTGTAATCGATTACCAGTGTGGATTGGTGAATCCTTGTGATGGATGATTGGCTCATATTGAGTTTGATGTGTTATTTATGATGATAATGATATTTGTGATATGTATAATGATTTGATGATGATGATTGGTGAATATGTATGATGATATGATGACTGGTACTTGATGTTATTTTGATGATAATGAGATTTGGTGATATTTATGATGATGATGATTGGTGAATATGTATGATGATACGATGATGGTGATTGATGTTATTTGATGATAATGAGATTTGGTGATATTCATGATGATTTTGATGATGATGATTGGTGAATATGTATGATAATACATGATGATGATGAATGGTGCTAATTATAATGATTGATGATGATGATGTTGGTGTTGTACTTCAGTCTAACTCGGGGAGGTGAATATGGTACCTGAGTATAACTCGGGGGTGATTGTACCTGAGTATAACTCAGGGAGGTGATTGTACTTGAGATACACAAGCCCAATGAGGGGTGGGGTGTAGCTCAGGGAGGTGATTGTACTTGAGATACACAAGCCCGGTGAGGGGTGGGGTGTAGCTTAGGGAGGTGATTGTACTTGAGACACACAAGCCCAGTGAGGGGTGAGGTGTAGCTCAGGGAGGTGAATGTTGTACCTGAGTCTAACTCGGGGAGGTGATTATGGTACCTGAGTGTAACTCAGGGAGGTGAGTATTGATTATGTTATTGATTATGGTACCTGAGTATAACTCGGGAGGGTGAGTAATGATTGTAATAATGTTGATGATTGTACCTGAGTATAACTCAGGGAGGTGAATGATGATATTGATGATAATGATGAGTATGATGATAACGATAATATGATGATATTGATGATAATGATGAGTGTAATGATAATGATGAATATGACGATATTGATGATAATGATGAGTATGATGATTTTGATGATTAATGATGATTATGCATGATTGTAGTGATATTGATGATGTTGTTGGTGTATATGATGATGGTGACGATGTTTTATATTTGATGATAGAATGAGTTATATATGATAATGTTGTTTACATGAGGGTGAGGATAGGGTAGTCTCCCATGTGTATGTATGAGTAGTATTTTTTTCCTCACCGTTACACTGTGGGCTATTTTACCAGGTGATGATGATGACACAATTGGTGTCGAGTGTTGAGTAAAGGGAGTATTGCTCTGGTACATGTGACATCAAGGCACATTATTGGGGGTTCTTCAATTATGTTTTTTTTTTCAGTTAGGAACAATTTATAGACTTCTCTGTAATTGCCTTGCACGGCTAGTAGATGTTCTTGTTATTTCTATTTTGGGAGATTCCGCTGCTTAAGTGTTTGAAACAGTTGATTGCTATTTCCAATTTAATTATTTTACTTTGAGGTAAATGAACGTTTATACAATTAGAACTGTGAACCTTTTTACCATGTGGAGTGTCATTTTTATATATTTCAGATTATTTAATGTATAAGAATATGGGGTAGAAGGGTGTCACACCGCTTCCATATAATTAGGACAAAGACATTCTATGCAATAATGCAACAAGGTGTTAGCAAATAGGAAGGGTCTTTCTAGGGTACATAAAGCACTTAAAATGGTATATGGTATATACTAGTTTATTTGAATCAATACTGCCGAAAAAATGGGTTAATCCGATCGGACCGGTCTGTAAAAGTCCGTAAAAATATAGGGCTTAGATCTTTATTTTAGAATCCCGAATAATTCTCGAACTTTTTGGCCTAATCCAATAAAATCTGCTACAAATCTGCAAAAGATCGTGTAGCCCGCAAAACTTGTAAAAAAAATCAGGTCTACCCACAAAAACCCGTAAAAATATAGGGCTCGAGCCTTTATTTTAAAAATCTAAATAACTCCCGAGCCTTTTAGGTCCGACACGCAAAAACTCACTACCTACATCGGTCGAGTATCATGAATTGTCACTCTAAAGTAAATCCATGATATACATATACATACACACACACACACACATATGAGTGGGGATCAAGTTACTTGACTTAATAACTTTCTCTTAATATTAATTTTTATGAGTCCAACCATTGATTGAAAGTCCTCATTAAGTAGACCAAATCTATAAAGATTCATAAAATTTAAAAATCATTTGATACTTCATCAAATAACTTCAATTTAACGTATAATATATTTTTTCAAAATATTAGTAATTATTGACTATAAAATTACATACCTATGAAGGTCCGATTTATCTAAAATTTGGTATGCACGATCATCATGTAAATATCACATTATTCAATGGTTAGATTTGTGAAATTCCTATTATAGAAAAAGTTATTAAACTGAGTAACTTATCAAGAGTTACTCTCCCATCACACACACACACACAACCAGGATCCGTTGACACCAGGTGTCAAACTTTAAGAGTTACACCACTTAACAACTTTTTGTAAAATGAGAATTTGATCAATCCAACCGTTGAATTGAAAGTTCTTATAAATTAGATTAGAATTATAAAGTTTCATATATAAAAATAGAAAACTAATTGATACTTCATCAAATTAATTTATTTTAACATATAATGTTTTTAAAATATAATTAAAAGCCCACTATTAGATAACATCCCTGCGAATGTCCAAATTATCTGAAATTTGATATACATGATCATGAAGGTAACATAATGTGATTCAACGGTTGGATTGGTCCAAATTCTCATTTTACAAAAAGTTATTAAATGATGTAATTCTTGAAGTTTGACACCTGATGTCAATAAATCCACACACTCTCTCTCTATACATATATATATATATATATATATATATTCGCAATACGTTAACTTGGTGAGTGAATGTAATATTTTCGAATACGGTAGAAGACACAAATATTTTTCAATAATAACTTTCCCCATATTTCCTATTAGATAAATTGAGTAGGGAAATTAAGGGTATGCTTATTACAATTTTTAAAAATGATTTTGAAAAGTGTGATAATTTTTTATGTTTTGAATTTTTTTTTACATTTCTTTAGAGTTTAATAGGTGGATTGTCCCTGTAAAAAGTTTTACATTATTATACCACTACAAGAAATTCACCTTTTAGTGATGGCCAAAAGCCGTCGCTAAAAGTGAAAAACCATCACTACAATCTATGTAGTGACGACCAAACGAACGTCGCTAAAAGGCTCGTCGTTAATGCAAATAGCGACGAGCAAAATAGGTTGTCGCTACGTAGAGATGACCATGTCGTCGCTAACGACATGGCCGTTGCTACGTATTATTGTTATTTTTATATTTTTTTATCTAGTGACGACCATGGCCGTCGCTAATAATAATTTTTTAAAATTATAAAGAAAAATACAAAATACTATATAAACACATCGATAGAGGAAAAAATATGTATTTAAAAAATATATATATACAAAGATTGTTAAAAACATAATACAATAAAAGTATAAAAAAAACATAATAAAAAAATCAATGGTGGCAGCAACGACGCTGGTGTTGTGGTGGGGGACGATCCTCATCCTCATCCAACGGCTGCTTATCCAGGGGCGTCATCGTAGTGGGGTGCGGCTGAGCTTGAGCCCCCAACAACTAGTGCATTTGTTGTTGGAGTCATGCAAAGTCCTCCTCCAATTGTGCAACCTTCACTTCAGCCCGGCCAGCCTGCTGCCTTGGCTTCACGACTTCCTGGCGCAACGCTTCCTTAGCCGAATGTCGTGACCCGGACCCGTCACTCCCGCTGGTATGAGCCCGAGACTCCTGAGTGAGGCTGGTCACAACCGGAAGAATGTTGGTTGACAAGTCCACGGTGCGATAACAGCGGCCTCAGGTCTTGCACCCCCGCATCATCCTTCCAGATTTGTAGCTTGGTGGACCCATCAAAGCTGGAGTTGTCCCTCATGTATGACTCCACCTCCCTTAGACGGTCCTGTTAATTTGTCTGTCGAGTATAGGTAAACGTATAATTAGTTAGTTATATATTCAATTGCAATATATGAAATTATATAAAAACACTGATAAGCACAAACTTGGACTTACATAGGTGGACCGTGCTCGGTCATCTACCCAGCCACCACACTTTTAATGTGGGTGGCCACAAAAAATTCACTGGGCTCTACCTCCCACCCAAGTTGTCGAGACTACACAGAATAATTACATAAATTAATTATTTTAATAACAAATACAAAAATAATACATAAGATTGCTTGTTTATACATACCATATCCAACGCCACCTCATGTTGGGGCCCTGCGGCCTGTGGTGTGGACTGCTCCCACGCGTTGAGAAGCCCGATTGCTCTTGTTGCGAGTGGACTTCCCCTTGAATTCATCAGAGGCCCAATAGGCCAAAAGACCCTCCCAGGCCTCCTCACCACACCAAGTGAGCCTCCTCCCAGCCCTCCGGGCCTTGTTCATCATATCTTGAAGGCAACAAGCAATCCTCTGCTCGTACACCTTCTTGATTTGGGCCTCATCAGAAGGGTACCAAGTAACTTTGCTCTGAAAAAAGGGTAGTTATTAGAAAAATGACATAACTTAAGGAAAAAATATAAAGTGTTTATGGTTTTTATTTACCGTAAACTCGGCCCACCACTTGTCTCGTACATCCTGCGGGGTGACCACCCACAGGTAGTTAGGACCCCCGGAATTGCGAACGAATCGCATGACCATGGCTGCGATGGGTGAGTTGTTAGGCACCTAACTGCAAAATAAACAAATTCAATATTAAATGTTAAAACAATTAAATATTCAATATTATAAATTCAAAAGAAGTAAAAAAAATAACAAACTCATCCCTTGCCAAATGGTTGGATAATAACCCTACCATGAGGATCTAGCTCATGGGGTCGGCTGGAGCTGGCACCCTGGAACCGAACTGGCTCCGCATCAGACTGAGGGTTAGCGTCCTCATCCATCTCAGCTTGAGCGTCCTCAAGGTCCACCTCGGGCACAAGCATATGTGGAAGCTCCTCCTCCACCACTGTAGGGATCTCATGATATCTTGGTGTCGGGATGAACCTCATTCCGTCGAATGGCGACAGGTCAGATGCAGTAGGTATACCAGTAGCTTCAGGGGAGGAAGAAGAAGACTGGAGGTGGGCCACCGCAGGCACTGAAGTAGATGGCAGATCCCGCAGCTAATCAGGGGTTAGAGGGGTTAGTCCTCTCCCGATGGGCGCGAGTTGCCTGTGCAGCCAGCTCGCCCTGAGGGATGGACCTCCCTCTAATAGGTGGGACCTTCTGTACACATCTACCACGTATACGAGGCATTTTTTTTCTTAATTTTAATAAGTTTAAATTAAATATTAATAAACACACTATAAACTATATACAAATTATATAAATTAAATAATTATATAAATTATAATTACTAATTACTTCTAATCTATAAAATTATATAAATTAATAATTACTAATTACTTCTATTTTATATAAAATATTTCTTATAGTGAATTATATTAAATAACATACCTATAAATATATCACATTAAATAAATTAAACAACATACCTATATCACATTAATAAACTAATAAAACTAATAAATTATTGATTATATATTAATAAACTAATAAACAACATACCTAC
Source organism: Sesbania bispinosa (assembly GCA_026901365.1). Classification (NCBI taxonomy): domain Eukaryota; kingdom Viridiplantae; phylum Streptophyta; class Magnoliopsida; order Fabales; family Fabaceae; genus Sesbania; species Sesbania bispinosa. The sequence continues at coordinate 292,975 of QLOH01000777.1, read as the reverse complement.
TAAAGCAATGTTTAAAACTAATAAACTAATACCTATATATATCACATTAATAAACTAATAAAACTAATAAACTATCGATTATTCATAAACTAATAAACTAATATCTATATCACATTAATAACTAATAAAACTAATAAACTATTGATACTAATAAAATAATTAAAACTGTAATTACTGGTTACGACGTCGAAGAAGGAAGAGGGAAGGAGGTGCAAAGGGGCCTACGGACAACTATTTCAGATTCTGATCGATTCAAAACGAACCTATGAAGGAGGGGGAGTGCTTAATCAGTGAAATTTTTGAAAATGAAAGAGAGAGAGGGAGAGAAACACCGATTGAACGGAGAGGAGGAAAGGAGAGGAAGGAGGAGGAGGAGGAGGAGGAGGAGGAAGGAAGAAGAGGGGAGGGAAAAAGGTTTTTGCGCGTATTAGAATTTAACGTAGTGACGGTCAGGTCGTCGCTACGTTAAAAATTATCAGCCGCACCAAATTTTAATTTTAATTATAACGTACCGACGGTCACGCCGTCATCGCGCTAAGGCTGTCGCTACGGTTAATTTTAATATTTTAGAAAAAAATAATTATTTTTTAAGTGTAGCGACAACCTAACTGTCACTATCGTTGTTTAGATCGTCACTAAGTATTAATTGCACTGAGCTGCGTATTTAATGTTGTAACGACGACTTAGCGATGACTCATGGCGGTCACTATGTTCCCGCGTCTAAGTGCATGTTTTGTTTAGCGTTAAAACATGGTAAACTCACGTTTCCAACGCTAAAAATAGTTGCGTTGGAAAATCTAAACTTGAGTTTGGTCAGTTCAACGCTAAACCAATGATTTCTTGTAGTGAGCATATTATTAAATAATAATACAAGGCATTTTTTTACGTTATAACGCATACTGATTAAAATTCTTATTGGGATGGTTTACTTAATTTTAAGATTAGTTTTATTTAAAGTCTGTTTGGAGTCGTGTCAAAACAATGTAAAACTTGTTTTGAAAATATAAAATCAATTTTTGAAAAACTGAAAATTAAATCACTTTGATTAAAGGCAAATTATAATTTACACAAATTCATTTTCAACCGTTAATTTTAAAATTAATTTTCTCTAATTGTAAATTAAATAGACGTGTAATGAGTTGAGTTGAAGTAAGTTAATGTCAGTTTTATACAGATCACCGTAGGATTTTTTTGGAGTTATTAATTTAAGTGATAGTATGTGTGTGTGTATATATATATATATATGGTGAAGAGAGTTTAATAATAGAATGGTAGAGTTAATGGTTAAATTACTAGTCTATTATTTAAAAGGTTCGTAAGATAATGAGGGCGAAATATTCCATTTTTCAAGAAATATCACAGAATAATATTTTCCATCACATCTCTCCCTTTTCTTACTTTAAATTAAAAACTCTTAAATAGATCTATTTTTTTCACACTACTCTATAACTAATTATCTGCTATTCCATACCAATCAAAACCTAGCTTCTCCTCTTGGTAATTAATGAAAAAATAACAGAGAAAAGAGAAATTAAGCAAAGAAAGTGCATGATTGGAGGGACTGAACTGAGTACCCCATTAAAAAATCAAAATAAAACAAAACAGTGTGGCCCTCCGCCAACAGTAAAGGGAGTTTTAAAAAGAATTTAGAAAGAATCCAGCCACCGTAATTCTGCTTCTTTTAACAACGGAAAAGTCACGGACCCAAAACCATAAAAATCAAACTCAATTATATATAATATACAAAATTGTGTTCAATTCAATTTTATGATTACCATATATATAGATAATAGATAAATAAATAAAATTTCAAAAGATTTGATTGATATGGTATCTTAATTTACAAATAAAATAGAATATTCATACCCCATCCATCAAGCCATTTCAAGCGAGGATTTGTCGTTAGCAGAGTATATATATATATAAGAGGAATTACAAATTAACTCAACCAGACGCATCAATTCTTTCTTTGTTCTTGAAGATGGTTATTTACTTCTTTCTCTTTCTCACGTTATTGGAGTGGTGAATTATAAGGAATGTGGTGGAAGTACTCATTAATTGGAAGAATGGAGGGATATATCTCAGCAGGTGGAGCTTTTGGCCTTCAATTCGTACCCAATCTTCGTTTCAAATTTTGACATGGTGGACCTCTATCAAACTTTTTAGTTTATACCTGGAAAAGCAGAACCACACATGAATTATTTTGTCAAACATGTTTTTTTTTTACTTTTTAATAAATATGACCCTCAATTTAGTATTATTAAACTCATTAAATAATATAAAAAAGAGTTTAATATATATACACTATCAGTGTAAAGAAGTTTTACATAAATATTCAATAGTGTGTTGTCACATCATTTATTGAATTTAATAACACATGATATGTTATATTCATTAAATAATGTGGCAACATATCATTGGATGTCTCTGTAAATAAAAAAGAAACAAATACCTTTCAATTGTCTAAATCCATCAAATTACAAATTTGGTTAATTAGAGAAAAAGCTTGATGAGAAATAGGTACTCTCTAAAATGACCATCCTTTTAGCGACATCAGAATTGAGCTTCATTAACTAGAAATTTTGATAGTGCTAACTATCTTGCCGAGTAAATCCTCATATCAGTACTCGACTTTTTTAGCGTCATGCATTTTAGTCTCTGAGATTTTAAAAAGTCTTCGTTAATCCCTGACATTTATCTCCATCAGCCACTTTAGTCCAAAATGGTTGACGACGTTAAATGAGTTCTGACGTGTCACGTTAAGTGGAACTTTAGAGTTCCTATAATGTTAAGAATCATTCATTTTAGTCCCTAAAATGGTGTTGTGAATGGAATGACAAGTTCTTAGCAATATTGTGGAGAATAAAAAGTTCCGACTCTTATTAATTGTATCCAATATATTTCTATTAGATTTAATTAGTTCTAACCATTTTTTTCCTTTATAATTAAATAGTCAATATTTTCTAATGATGTTCCATACTGAACAAATTGAATTCTCACTTGTTGTATTATCTTCTTTGTGATTAAATATATATGAACGTAGAAATGTTTAGTTCAAAGTTGGTTATTTATCAATAATCCTTGACAACTAGTTGACACAGTCTATACTAAATCCAATGCTTTAAGTGATATATATGTTTATCTAGAAAATGAAGTTATATAATTTCTATATCTCTCAATAGGCAGCAAATTTAACACCGAAACAACTTAAAGATGGTAAAACATATCTCTAGTTCATTTTTTCTGAGTGCAATTTCTCAAATGTAAAACACGTCTCTATATCTCTCAATTAGATGTTGATTGTCACATTTGAGAAAGTGCGCTCAGAGAAAAGAAACTAGACTTATGTTTTACAATCTTTAAGTTATTTCAGTGATGAATTTGATGCTTATTGAGAGATATAGAAATTATATAACTTCATTTTCTAGATGAGCATATATATCACTTAAAGCATTGGATTTGGTACAGACAGTGCCAACTAGTTGTCAAGTATTATTGATAAATAATCAACTTAAAATTAAACATTTTTACGTTCATATTTAATTACAAAGAAGAGAATACCTGAGAATTTAATTTGTTCAATGCATAGAACATCATTAGAAAATATTAACTATTTATGAAGGGAAAAATGGTTATAAACTAATTAAATCTAATAGAAATATAGGTTGGATACAATTAATAAGAGTCAAAACTTTCTATTCTCCACAATGTTGCTAAGAACTTGTCATTCTATACACGATCATTTTAGGGACTAAAGTGAATGATTCCTAAAATTTACAGGGACTAATTTGAATCCAAAGTGTCACTTAACGTGACATGTCAGCACTAATTTAACATCGTCAACCATTTTAGACTAAAGTGAATGACGGGGATAAATGTCAGGGATTAATGAAGACATTTTGAAATCTTAGGGACTAAAGTGCATGACGCTAAAAAAGTCAAGCACTGATATGGGGGTTTACTCATATCTTGCCATTTGGAGTCCCTCCAAAACTGCCTAAACATTTTCCATAAGAGTATGACCCAAAATTACAAGAAAAACCTATGATAAATGCTCTAAGCTATTACGAGTGTGTTTAACATGTCTTTTTAGCTTGTTGAAAAGCCTATTGTTCTGGGGGTAGCTCGAATCCGACCACGTGTACGTGGGTTACCCAACCGCGTCGATCAATCATGCCTATCTGAGGATGACATCTGTCTGAATGATTGAACCATACCCCTGCTCGGATTTCGGACAACTCCTCACTCATCCACTGGGGAATCTTCATTCCGATTGACCTATGGGATTGATGCAGTAATCCCAATTGAGATTAGGGAACCATCATTGTGTACTGAAATGGTAAATTAAGAGGAAAATAATAAAGCCATTAGAGAAGAGTTTGATTTCTTGAATGATAGAAGAGCCATGAAACACATCCAAGATGAAGCAGCTAAGCGTCGGGCAACATTATAATATAAGAAGAGGGTGGTTCCAAGAAATTTCCAAGTTGGGTATCTCATTTGAGAAGGGTAGACATAGGCAATGAAAACGCTTCCCAAAATTACAGGTAGACGCTAATTAAACTAAAAGTGAAGCATCTCAGCCCGAGTTATCGACATATATAGCTTATTCTCGGTCCTTGGCCATGGCCAAGCTAGGGAGCATATATTTTGGGGGAGCCCAGATCCAATCACATGTATGTGGGTTATCCGACCAAGCCGATCAATCACACCTATCCGAGGATGACATTTGTCCGGATGATTTAGCCATGCCTTAGCTCAGATTTCGGACATACGTGGAAGGCCCTTAACGAGGAGCATTAATTGTCGTTGGCTGATGCAAAGACCCTTGCTAAAATGATGGAAACAACAACCAAGTCGCTAGAGTCGGCTCACATATATGGACTTGAAAACCTAAAAGCCTTGACCTACGTACAAGGAAAAAGGGCGGTTGGAGAAGGAGGCTGCGGATCTCAAGGCGAAGTTGAAACTTCCAAGGATCAATACTTGGAGTACCGCTCCAAGGCCGACCCCCAAACTTATCGACCTCGGACTATATATGACATTATGACCCCAAATCTGAAAACATACACACATGATATTTATAGTTGATTGCTTTTCCTATGAATACCCATTGCCATTTATTTTTGTGGTTGCCGGAATCGGAACTAGAGCCTAATTCTTCTCTTCTTACATCTTCCAACTTCTTACTCTTTAAAGCGTTGATGATATGTATGGTTGCTATAGCAACTGGATTCCATTATAGTCTCTTATTTCCAAGAAAGAATGATGGGAAAGGATAGGAAAACGCCGCAAGTCGCACCTGTTCAACTTATTTAAGACACAGAAGTTGTACCAACTTATTTAAGAGACTTGTTACATTTTTAAACTTTAAGGACAAGAACATGCCATGCATTAATATATGACTTCAACTACTTCCAACCCATTATTTTCCAGTCGGATCTGCTTCGTGTGGGTTGAGTTTCATTTGAGCCTCTTTTAGCTTTTCCTCGTGGAATTAGTTGTTACACCCCTTCTTATAACTATTCTCTCTTCCCTCTCATTCACATATTTCCCAACATTACAGGTAGACACTGATTAAACTAAAAGTGAAGCATCTCAGCCTGGATAATGAACACATATAGCTCGTCATCGGCTCTAGGACATGACCACTGTAGGGGGCATCTATTTCAGGGACAGCCTGGAGATGACCTCGTGTACACGGGTTACCCAACTGAGTTGATCACTCACGCTTATCCCAGGATGACATCTGTCCGGATGATTGAACCATGCCCTAGCTCGGATTTTGGACATACGTGGAAGGTTTCGTGACACCTATAGACTTAATATTGTATATGTGTCACCCTCCTGGAGTTAGACACATATTTACACAAATCCTCTCTATTCCTGAGGAGGTACCAACTGGTTTTAATATCTTTGAGATGATGATACAATACCCAACCAAACCTCATAAAGTTTCTACGTACGCTCTATCTTCATACCCTGTAAATACATGCATGCAGGGCACTTTCAGGTGCATCATCTTTCCATATATTAAAACACTGCTGAAATATACAGTGATTTCTGGGTTGAGTGTCGTCGCATGTATCCCTCATATTTCCCTATGGCTGGAGAGCTTGGAGGATTGGAGGAGTTGGAGCTGCTAGAGATCCTGGCTTTTATGACCCGTTTGGATGGTCGATGGAGAACACTTGTTAAGTCATTTCAAGCTTGTTTGATAAGGTAACATTTTTCAATAGCTATTAGCATTTAATGTTTTAAATTTTTAGCTACTAGTTGAAATTATTTTTTACAATTTTATCTTTACAATTTTTCATAATTACTAAATTTAAAGTTACAATTCCATAATTAATTATAATCTTATTTATCATTTTACAATTATAAGCTAGCTAGTTTTACCTAACTTCCATGGCAAACTCACAATCTCTCAATGTGTACATGATAGTCTACAGAGGGCCTTGGTGTATCCCAAGCAAGTTGAAACTAGGCATGACAATCAAATCCGAACCTGTGGGTACCGCCCTGACTTTGATGTGAAAAAACCAATTTTGACCGGGTTTAAGTAAAACCCGCCCCGATCTCGCCCCGCCTTTAATGAGGATGGGGAGGGTTTGGGGGAGCAAGAACCTGCCTCACCCCTGCCCCCGAACTCGTTCCGATATACTAATTAAATAATTTTATCAACTAATAGTTAAATAATAAATGTAAACTTATATATTTTTCTTAAAATATAATATAGTTCTTAAGTTTCTTTTTTTTTATGATTATCAATGTCTATATTTACATATTATTTGAATTAAAATATATTAGATATATGGGTGGGGATCAACTTACTCCCGAAGTAACTCTAGGTAAAGTTACTCCGCTTAATAACTTCTTATCAACATTAAATTTCATCAATCCAACCGTCATATTAACAATTTTCATTAAGTAGATCAAACCGACAAAATTTCAAAAAATTTAAAAATCATTTGATATTTTATCAAATCCCTTCAATTTAACGTGCAATATACTTTTTAAAATATAAGTAAATGTTCACTCTAAAATTACATACATATGAATGTCCAATTAATCTAAAATTTGGTGTGCATAATCATCATATTAATATCAAATTAATCAACAGTTAGATTTGTTAAATTTACATTCTATAAGAAATTATTAAGTGGAGTAACTTTGCCAGAGTTACTCCTGGAGCAAGTTGATCTCCACCCATATATATAACTTATTTAAAAACAAGTATTTAAATTATAAAAAATAGAGAAAAAAACGAAAAATAGAGAAGGTGAAATATCCGCGGGTACGACTCGTGGGGATGGAGTTGAATTTCATAATTTCATACCAGTTCTCTTTAAATCTGAACTTGAACCCACCCCAACTTTTACATAAATCAGAACGGTGAGATCGAGCAAACCTCACCCCGACCCGCCATTGCCATGCTAGTTGAAACCAATGTCATGCAGCGCTTTTGTCGTTCTACGTTTGTGACTAGCTTCCCATCTGTTACGTTCAACACCAAATTTGTTTAATGTGCATTCCATAGCTTCAAAAAACACTGCTTCATTGGCCTACTCGTGTATTAACAAGTACATTGATTTGAGGGATAAGGTCTTACTTCGAGAGCGATCAACTACAGGTATCTTTGGAGGTTTGATCGTTAGCGACATGTTTATAGTAAAATTGATATTATTTTCACATATGAACCAGTTTGATAAACTGTAAAATTTGTGTTTAACTAAATGTTATTATAATTTTAAAAAAAAATTTAAAAAAATAACTTTACTTTCAAATTCAATAAATTAATTTTGGAAATACCCAACTAAACATACACCCAGACAAATCTAACCCAACTAAGGACACTCCCGATACGAAGTACTTATATGTCCCCGAAATTATTAAAAATTATTGTAGTATAATGTATATGAGATTTAAAAATAAATAAAGGATGAAAATGAGGGTACAAGAGGTATCTATCGTTAAACATGGCCATGAAATATTTGACCATGTTAAGACCCTCCATTTATTGCCCATCAGAACCGCATAATGATAATAGAAAATACTCCACGCTATAATACATCCGTGTTGAGCACATTCCATCGTGAGAGCACAATAAACCCAATAAAAAGAATGCGTGTAAGAAGGAACAACCCTCTGAGGTTGAGGGAGGAAGAGAGTGGCTGAGCTAAGAGAAAGAGAGTGGAGAACCGCCGGTGGTGAATGGTAAACCTGTCACGTCGAGAGGGGCCACCATGTGAAATTGCCAATACTGTGCAAAATGCAAATGCCCATTCTCTTCCCTCCTCTTCTATTACTCCAATTAGATTTTTGTTTAATGTAAAAAAGTAAATCATTTATTTTTTCACTGATGAACAGAATAAATGTAATTATAAAAAGAAAAATATACATTAATTAAAGATCTTATTCGTGATAATATATTTATTTCCACTTTCTCTTACCTACGTCAGCAAAGCAACCCTTCACCCTTCTCAGTCTTATTCATTCATTCAGCTGTGCTTTTTTACGTCCCATCACCAATCTCTCTCTCTAAAAAATTCTCAATATTTTTTTTCTCACTCCTTAAATCAAACCAAACCAAACAAAACGCTCCTCTCCTCCCTTCCTTCTCACGAAAAAGAGAACAAAAACCAGAAACTCTTTCCCGTGAAAACATCATCTACCGCAAACTCAAACAAACACTCATCATCCCTTCCATCACTCTCACTCTCATCCAAAAACAAACAGTGAAAGAAAGAACGAAACACACAGATCATACAGATCAAGCAACAAAAAACACAAATTGAACCTACCTTAGTAGGTTCTAGAAGCTTCTCGATCATGGATTCAGCATCAGGGGGAGCACCACCCCCATCCAATACCTCAGAAGGTCCATCAACCGTAACTGCTTCCGCTTCTGCTACAGTTACAGCTGTGAAACCAGAGGCATCATCACCACCTGCTCCACCGAGCCGTTACGAGTCGCAAAAGCGTCGAGACTGGAACACGTTTTTGCAGTACCTTCAGAACCACAAGCCACCATTGACGCTAGCACGGTGCAGTGGCGCGCACGTGATCGAATTCTTGAAGTACCTCGATCAGTTTGGGAAAACCAAGGTTCACATATCCGGGTGTCCTTATTTCGGACACCCGAATCCTCCTGCCCCTTGTGCCTGCCCGTTTAAAGCAGGCGTGGGGCAGTCTTGACGCGCTGATCGGGCGACTCAGGGCGGCTTATGAAGAAAACGGAGGCCGCCCTGAGTCTAACCCATTCGGCGCGAAAGCTGTGAGGATTTACCTTAGAGAAGTGAGGGAGAGCCAGGCAAAAGCTAGAGGAATCCCTTATGAGAAGAAGAAGCGGAAGAGGTCTACCGTGACAGTGAGTACAGTGTCGGCAGTGAGTAGTAGTAGCGGTGGTGGTGGGAATAATGAGAGCGGTGCAAATACTGGTAACGGTGGTGGTGGCACTGGTGATACTAGTGTTGGTGGTGGTGGTTCTAGTGCTAGTTTAGCTTCAACTACTGCTACAACTAATGTTACTACTACCACCACTACCTTATAGTAATAATTTTAATTTTAATAATTTTTTATTAATTTTCCCCTATTTTTTTTCCATTGCTCTATTATCTATCTTTAGTTTTAAGGAAATTAATTGTGATTACGGCTTATAATTAATTAAGTTAAATATTTATTATGACAATTTTCCATCAACAAATTTAGGTGTAATTAGTTGGTTACTTTTCATGATCATTCTTCTTCCTTTAGAACTAGGCTTGTCATTTCATATGTTTGCTTCTGTTTTGTTCTTTTGTTTTTGGTTTTGATATAAAGGAGGATCGGGTGCTCTTTAGTGAAAATTCAATGCAATATAGTGAAGTTATAATTAATAATCCCTTTTGCTTGAACTTGCTTTGGAAATTGAATGAACTTACTGCCAGAATAGACAACTCCAAAAGCATTTCACTTTCATTTTGAAGTCATTCCTAGTTTTTCTTCCTGTAACCTTTTTTGGGGTTTACTGTTGGAGGACGATGGAGTAGTGTACTGAGCTTAATCACTGTTTGTATATTCTATTCTCTCCTCACTATAAAGTTTATATTCCTATGATGCGGTTAAGGAAACGAGCAAGCCACATCATTAATTCCTCTTCTTTCATAATGACATTTCATTTTTGTCTCCACCACCTGGTGAAGCTCCCATTCAGTGGTTGTGAAGAAAGAAAAGAAAAGAAAAATCCCAATGATGTCTTTATAATTGTCATTCTGCAAAACAGTGTATAGTTACATAGATGGAATTGAGTCAATTGACCTCCACATTATGATTATAATCATAATTATATGTTAGAAGGTAGATAATCATAATTAACTAATTTCCCCAATTTCATCCTTGTCTTGTTTTAGTGGTGCTGCTGCTAGTAAGAAAAGCAACAACATAGGAAGGTCCAATACTTCTTAATCTAAGACTATACTATACTCTTTGACACCACTGTTCATCTGGTCCCCGGGACTCTATCTTGGATCTGCTGGGCTCAATCTATATCAGCAAAGATGCACACGTGCGCTTATTATTTCACAACATTTTTTTGCAATTCTGTTTCAGGTGCCCCCTTTGCAACTTGATCTATAAGATTTTTTTTTTTGGGTTTCTGTGGTTTTGTTTTTCAGTTTTAGAATTTTGGCTTATTTTCTTTCTATTTCGTTTCTGGCCGAGGTAGGTTTTGGGATTTTAACTCTATTCACCACCTTCCATTCACACCTTACCATTTTCTCTCTCCTATGATACCTATAATTGACATATCTTTCCGTGATAACAACACCTACTAAAAGATATAGGATGCAAGCATCAATGAAAAAAAGTGATGCCTTGTGATTGCTACTCTTATTTTATTTGGGTAACCACCACCTAAGTGTGAAAAGGATCATTGGCCAACCGTCCCTTACATTCTATATTTTTGTTTATATTGTTATTCATTCATTGGTATTATATGATAACACAGCTACAATTATGTTCTATTTGTTATTATTATAGCATAGACCCACCAGCCCCCTCCAAAACAAAAACACACTTGATCTGAATTTCAATTTGGACCCATATCCACTAAAATCATGATTCATCTACTCATGATAATGTACCAAAATTATTTCTTTGTATTACTTTTTTGTTTGGTTCTTCTTTTTCTGGCATTATTTTTTTCTTTCTCTCTCCATAAAGGAAAAAATATTCATACTCTTGCATTTAACAGGAACTTTCGCTTTCTGGCCTTTTGTAGAGCCACATAATAATTTCGTGTAGGGAACTTTATTTCTCACTTTCTTTTGTTTTTTTCTTTTTATTTGTGCGGTGGCCACTTTAACCATTTAGATTTCTAGAAAGTCAAAAAGAAAAAAAAATTGGATATATCCCTTCTTTTTTTTAAAATAAAAAAATGATACATGTGTTCTTTCTTCCTCCCCCTGTTTTTTACCCTCTGTCTCATCCCAATTTTACCCTCAAAATATATAAGATACGATGAAATATGCATTGTCCTGTTTTTTGTTTTGTGTTTTTAGATTTATTCCAACAATAGGTGGGTCAGGGAGTTCTGAACAGAAATAAGTGCAAAGGAGCAATATCACAAGGTTGATCAGGGGAAGAGAATCCCACTTAGGCTCTGAATTTTTTGCCTCTTTTGTCGCCACATAAAATGGCATAGTAGCACCCTCTGCATTGGCCATTGGATCATACACACTTCATTTATGAGAGGGGTGGGGAAGAAGGGGTTTTCTGGTGGGTGGGATTCGGTTTAGATTTAGGAGGGGGGGTGTGGTGTGTGGGGTTGGTTTTTTCCTTATTCTTAACGCACCTGCTTCTTGTGATTGTCTGAGACAAAGACCATTTGAACAGTGTCATTATTGACGTTATGGTTTGGAAAAAGAATATGTACTTGAAATCAAATTTTGTATATATAGCTTTAGCATTGGCCTAAGGAGGTCACACCCACATGCCCTTGTTTATAGTCACACAAATAAACGGAGGATACAGTAACACGTGGGGTATAGTGTCCCCACCATGCAGCATTTTCAACCATATATTTTACATACACATTTTTTGTTAACAATTAATTACTGGTACCAAAATGGATGGGGATATGGCTTGTTTGGTAAAATAAAGATGTAGCGTTCTTAGAACACCTGATAATGAATTAAGATTAGTAAGTGTATGTTTGGTTTAACGTTGAAAATTGGTTAAATTCAAGTTTGAATTTCTCAATATAACTATTTCTAGCGTTGAAAACGTGAGTTTATCATATTCTAAGGTTGAATCAAATATGCTCTTTGACTGTAAAATATTTAATACTGTAAATGTAATCAATTTCGTAATTTCTAAAAATTAACTATTATATATGGCTCTTAATTTGAAGGACACTGGTTAACATGACAAAAAAAATTGCAGCTGAAAATTAAGGGCCCTCCACTCTATTGCAGTAGTACGGTGCAGCTGACCCTTGTTGTTGCCTTTTGCATTGCAACTTGGGAGGATCATCAATCATTATGTATGTATCTTTATTGTTTTGCAAATTGGTCAGTGAGGTGTGGTGGCCTCTGGTTTTGCTCTTTTTTGCATATTGTGTGACAGTAAAAAGTTTGAGGGTCTATTGCGTGCAAAACATTACAGTACTCAACCCCTGCCTTTGTCTCTGAGATGATAGATTTCCCCCAATTCTGTGTGTGCAGAGAAATGCTAATTTGATGTGAGGATATATAAAGCGCAGATTAATATCCATTTGGGGGGACAAATGGGTGGAAAGCTTGTGATGACTCAAGAAATCAAAGGACTAAATCCAATAATTGAAATTTGAAAGGATGGAAAAAGTGCTGCCTATTATTGGGGGTGGGGTTGCATTAGCAATGATTTTTTATTAACAATGGAAAAAGTGCCGTTTAGAGTGATTTTACATTGACAATGATATACCCCACACACGATTACTCGCATCACACATAAATTTTGAAGTTATATATATGGTTTTATTTTATGAGTATATATAATTGGTTTTATTATAGTATTAGTGGTGGTGGTGTTATTAGCATATGCGGTATCCCACGTAATGTAATGTGCCTAGTACTAATACATATATGTGTGATGTGTTTGGGTAGACACTGCCAATTTGACCCGATTTTATATATTTGAATCGGGTCATGGACTTGGTTTGAACATGATTTGATCAAAATGACAGATGTTTGGTGTAATTGGGAAAAAATTTGAAAAATTCACCCGATGACTTGATTCGTGTACTCGATGTCTTGACCTCATGTTCATCTGAATACATGTTTGCTAAGTGATTTCATTTTTTTAATATACTATCCCTTAAGAGATTTCTGATCGTACAGTTTAGTCCACGAGAGATTCAAAATCCCAAAATAGTCCCTGAGAGATTGCTCCATCATGCAAAATGGTCCGAAACATTATTTTTCAAGACTAATTTGCATAATTTTTAATGTCTAAGGGACTAATTAATTTGCACTAATTTTCTTGTTTTTCAAGGATTAATATGCATTACAGGGACTATTTTGCATGACGGAACAATCTCCCAGGGATCATTTTGGGATTTCGAATCTCTCAGGGACTAAACTGCACGATCAAGAATCTTTCATGGACTAATTTGCTAGTATAGTCCATTTTTGTTTTGTTAAATTTTAAAAAAATCATTTTTTATTAAAAAACATGAAATAAAATGAATAATGATAACAAAAAATAATAGAAAAAAATTTGTCCCACCTCCATGATACATTCTAAAATCTAATTTTCCAAAACATTTTCACAAATCACAACACAACCCTAACTTCTTTTGAAAACTACAACGAAAGGGAATTAAACTCTCTAATTACTGAAATCTTTCCGTAGGAAAAAGATAGATTTACACAAATGTATGGATTTCACAGAATATGAAATTCACACATGAGTGTGAGTCTATCTCTCTACTATTGAAAAATTTGAGTATTGGAGAGATCCAGACTAGCTCCAACAAGAGACCAAGTCATATTAGCACCATATGTGGTGCTCTCTCCCAACCAACATCTGCCAAACAACAACGGCCATGCAAGCAGCGTGTGGCTATGCAAACTAACCTGAAGACATCTTCCATTCACAAGCAACGGTACAGTTTTGCTTGCAAGTTGGTACTGTAATACTGTTAATTATATGGATTCAGGTGGGGTATTCGTATATATATGATCGTTGTTGTCTTGTTTGACCATTATCTCTGACACAAGGACTAGGTCACCGAGAGGTTTTGCTGTTTAGAATAGAGCAGGACATTGAAATGTTGGTTTTATCATCTCCGTTGACAATTCTTTTGGTTTTGGTTGTTTAAAATTTATTATATTAATTTTTACGTGGACACTATTTATACATATTATGTTTTTTTTAAGTAATTTTATATTTCAATAAGAGTTTAATTAGTATGTAATGACAATGTAAAAGAGTTTTACACTGATATTTAATCATGATTCTTCATTTATATGACTTTTAAAATATTAATTAGTAAAGTCAACAAATTCACCATAAATCAAGGGTTGTGATTAATTGTCAGTGTAAAATTTTTTACACTGTCAATGCACAATCCTTTTTCTCTTTCAACAAAGCAATTCTATGAGAGAACGGTAAAATGGATATCACAAACTACCACACCTTTATTATTTTAATATTTTAGTTCAACTTAAAATATTATTACATATTCTAATTTTAAAACAAGAAATACATACAACAATTAATTTAATTGTAATTTTTTAATTAATCTGGTTATAATTTTTTTATTCATCTGGTTGTAATTTTTTTATGAATTTGGTTGTGATTGAGGATTTTTTATTAATTAGTAATTTTTATTAATCTGGTTATAATTTATGGCTGAAGATTTATTTTTTTCCCAACTGATTTGGGTTTCAACTGTGCAAAAACTTTTATTTTTATTCTTTTTTTATTGCTAAGAACTCTCCAAGCATAGTTTTTCCACAAGCATCACACTTCTTAAAATTAAACACTCCCCTATGAAAACCTAATTTTGTCCAAAAAAAAAATTTAATTACATTTTAATCCATTGGTTATATTGTAAATAATTATAGTTAGCTAATAATTTCGTTAACTATTAAATAGTGAGTAGATTTTTTTTAAATTAAAGTTTGTGTAATTATAGTTTTGTTTAAGTCTATTGTCATTCAAATTTTTTTTGAGAAAAAAGGTTTTTTTGGGCTGATAAGCCTTGTTTTCTTTTCTTTCTTTAAAAAAAATCAAGCCAGTAGGGGTCAAACCTATTTAAGACAATAAAAAAAAAAATTGACCTATCTCAATTTTAATTACTATTAAGTGTTGGTTTGTTTTATACTAGTTAATTAGAGAGGTTACAAATGTACTTACGCTATGCCAAAAAAGGCCATTAAGGGCGCTCCCGTGCACCATAAAAGGGCGCTTCCGTGCGCACTAATAGAAACTGCTCTTGTTTGGTCGTTAAAAGGAGGGCGTGCCCAGAAACGCTCTGACGGAAGTCAATAGAGGACGCTTAAAAAAACACGGAAGCGCCCTCAGCATAGTGTCTATTTGGGAGGCGCTTCCTTGGAGCGCCCTGGTCCAAGGAAGCGCCCTCCTATTATTTTTTATTTTTTTTTAATTTTTTGCATGTTAAATGAATCTGGGAACACAGTAATCGATCACAATAGTACAATAATCGATTACCAGAGAGTTTTCTCATGATACATGAAATCTGGAAACCATGTAATCGATTACAATAGTTTATGTAATTGATTACCAGAGTTTGGCAGAGAGATTCCTCTGTTTATACAAGTTTTTCCAATTTATCAAACACCTATAAAACTCCATACCAGCAGCCAGAATTCATCCTTGAAACTAATGTAAAAAAAACAGCAGCAAAAAAAATAAAAAATAGCAGCACACAATAGCTTGAGTTGAGCATGATACCAACACCTGCAAAAA
This sequence comes from Sesbania bispinosa, assembly GCA_026901365.1. NCBI lineage: Eukaryota > Viridiplantae > Streptophyta > Magnoliopsida > Fabales > Fabaceae > Sesbania > Sesbania bispinosa. The sequence continues at coordinate 277,021 of QLOH01000777.1, read as the reverse complement.
CGCACCTTGCACAAACATAGAAAAAAAATCAGAGTAAGAAAGATGATAAAAAAAGCAGAAAGATACGCAAAACAAATAGAATGGAGATGAACAACGACTGTAAGCAAACACCGCGCCGAGTCTCACCACGAAGGAAAGATAGGAGCAGCGGCCACGTACCGTGCTAGGAAGGGGAAGATGGAGAGATGTGGGAGAAAGAAGGAGACAGGTGGACCGAGAGAGAAGAAGATGAATGGGGAAAAATCCAATCTTCAGAAAAACAGAGAAAAAAATTATAAAGAAATAGGAAGGATGAGATGAGAGAATAGGGAATCGTGAAAAAGAGAGATAAGGGGGATGGGTGATGTGGACATCAGTCAAGCAGTCAGCAGGTTAGGTGGGCCCATGACAAGGGCGCAGGCTAGGAAGGCTAAGGAGGCACTACAACTTGTCATCAAGAAAGTCCAATCTCAAAGCATACAAAACATTAATGGGAGTCCTCAGTTCATTAACTGCACTCAAGTTGAAGAGGATGGACCAATTGATGGAGAGGCAGTTGCATTTAATGCAACTACCAGTTGAAGCACTTTCAAGCAAGTGAGGTGGCATTGTGGGCGGCCACATATGACAAATAATGGGCGGCCACCTCATGATTTATTTTGCTGAATTTTAGTTTTTATTTGCTTTCAATAAGCTTGTAGGAGTTACAAGACACAAGGTGTTAAGTTTTGGTGGTTATGTTTCCTATTTTGTTGGTTACAAAACATGATGATAATTGTATTAAAATCATGTCTACTAGCCGTTGGAAGGAAGCTTGCAAGGTGTGCATGAACCTAGCCATATTTTGAGCTACATGGGAGCCTAAAGTCTCATCAAATTGTGCGGCCACATGTGTGTATTTTTGGCTGAATAAAGAGTCATCAAGAGGGGCCAACAAGGTTGTAAATGGCTGCATGAATGACCATCTAAGTAGCGGCCAACATTCATGAGTTTGGAGTTACAAATTGAAGCCAAACTTAATCACAATGGCTGTTTTGGGCGGCTACATCATGGCTGAAATCAAATGGCCAATTATTTCATGTTTTGGTGGTTACAAATCAAAAAATAATTCAGCCACATGTGCAAGAAAAGTTGGCTGGTTTTTGCGGCTATACAAGCTAGGAAAAGACCTAGTTTCTAGTTAATTAGTTTACCACTTTCCTTATTTATTTTTGTAGTAAAAATTATGTATGCATGGGAATTATTTGAGGGGCATTTTTGGGATGAATGAGGCGTGTAACCCTAGCTGGTTGCATGACTAATGAATCACTTGTAACTCTTATAAATTCATGCTTCATGCATGCAAGAAAGGTTAGATATTTTATGCAGAAAAATTATTCATACTTTGAGAGTGTTTCTCTAAGTTTCTTGCTAGTCAAGAGTGAAGATTATCAAAGGTTCCATCCTTTGTGTGTGTATCTTCAAGGACTTATCTTTCAAGTCTTGAAAGTGTGACGCCCATCCTTACCTCTTCTTCTTTCTTCTACGTTTTACTATTTTGTGTTCAGAACCAGTATTTTCCTATACGTATTACTTGGTTTATGAGTGAATTATTTATGAAGTTATTCAAAGGGTGAATATTGTTTTTTTTGGCAAGGTTACTACTTGGTTTTCATTTTTATAAAAGAAAAAGAAATTATCAAAAAGAAAAGAAAAGAAAAAAAAGATACGTACGTGACAAAAGAAAAGAAAATAGAAATATTGAATTTTTAGTAGAAAAGTGTTTGTCAAGAAAAGTGTTCTTTTATCCAGAGTTTTCTAAGGTTCATATCATTTGGTCATCAGAGCTCCGGTTATTAGAATTTTTCTGAATTCTTTTCTTAACAAATACTATTTTTCTTCTTAGCTTTTCTTGTTTTATTATTTTTTTTTCTGACTACACGCAGGTGGTGAAATTCTTTGATTTTATCCTCATTGGTGTGGTAAGAAACCCAAGAGAAATAGAGTGGAAAAAGGCAAAGAGAGTTACGTCATAGAAAAAAGCCAATATTGTGTGTAAACACGAGAGTGGTGAGTTTCTAAACAGTTAAATTTTATTTGCTTTCTCTATTACGTGTTCTTTGTTACTATGGCAGAAAGGAAGGTAGAGAATCGTGATCTCCAGCTACAAATTACTACTATGTACCGGCAATTGGAGAACTCCATGAAGCAACAATATGACGAGCTGCATGCTAGGTTGGATCAATTGGAGGTCAAACCACAACCTGAACAACATGGTACAGGAGAAGAAGAAGAAAGATCACCTAGAGATGGAGGAAAAATTCAAGGGGTCAAACTGACTATACCACCTTTTAAAGGTTGTAGTGATCCAGAAGCCTACTTGGAGTGGGAACTCAAGATTGAGCATGTTTTTGCCTGTAATACATACACAGAGGCGCAAAAGTGTTCTTTTATCCAGAATTTTCTAAGGTCCATTCTAAATTGAACCTCAAGGTTCATATCATTTGGTCATCAGAGCTCCGGTTATTAGAATTTTTCTGAATTCTTTTCCTAACAAATACTATTTTTCTTCTTAGCTTTTCTTGTTTTATTATTTTTTTTTCTGACTACACGCAGGTGGTGAAATTCTTTGATTTTATCCTCATTGGTGTGGTAAGAAACCCAAGAGAAATAGAGTGGAAAAAGGCAAAGAGAGTTACGTCATAGAAAAAAGCCAATATTGTGTGTAAACACGAGAGTGGTGAGTTTCTAAATAGTTAAATTTTATTTGCTTTCTCTGTTACGTGTTCTTTGTTACTATGGCAGAAAGGAAGGTAGAGAATCGTGATCTCCAGCTACAAATTACTGCTATGTACCGGCAATTGGAGAACTCCATGAAGCAACAATATGACGAGTTTCATGCTAGGTTGGATCAATTGGAGGTCAAACCACAACCTGAACAACATGGTACAGGAGAAGAAGAAGAAAGACCACCTAAAGATGGAGGAAAAATTCAAGGGGTCAAACTGACTATACCACCTTTTAAAGGTCGTAGTGATCCAGAAGCCTACTTGGAGTGGGAACTCAAGATTGAGCATGTTTTTGCCTGTAATACATACACAAAGGCGCAAAAGGTAAAACTTGCTACTACTGAGTTTTCTGACTATGCTCTCATTTGGTGGAACAAATTGCAAAGGGAAAGGCGTAGAAATGAAGAACCTTTGGTGGAGACGTGGATTGAAATGAAAAGAATTATGAGGAAACGATATGTTCCCTCTAGTTTCCAGAGAGACTTGAAGCTGAAACTGCAAAAGTTGTCCCAAGGAAGTAAAGGAGTGGAGGAGTACTATAAAGAAATGGAGATGATCCTCATTCAAGCCAACATAGAAGAAGATCCTGAAATCACTATGGTACGTTTTTTAAATGGTTTGAATAGTGATATTAGAGATATTGTGGAGTTACAGGAGTATGTGGAATTGGAGGACTTATTGCATAAGGCTCTTTAAGTAGAGCAACAACTAAAAAGAAAAGGAGCTGCCAGGAGGAATTCTAACAATTTTCCTGCAAATTGGAAGGACAAAATTAAAAAGGATGTGGCTGAATCCTCAAGCCAAGCAGCATCTAATCCTCAAGGTAAATCCACTAATAAGATTGTTGAACAGGGTGCAAAAAAAGGAAGGGATGTGACTTGTTTCAGGTGTCAAGGAAGAGGGCATTACGCCTATGAGTGTCCTACTAAGAAGACCATTCTTCTTAAGGACAATGGTGAATACACAAGCGAATCTGAAGATGACAAGGAGGAGCCCAGTGATGATGATACGGGTGATGATGTGGGAGAAGTCTACATGATTAGAAGACTTCTAGGAAGCCAAACCGTGGGCAAGGAGGTAAACCAGAGGGAGAACATCTTTCATACTCGATGTTCAATCAATGGTAAGATTTGCTTAGTGATTATTGATGGTGGTAGTTGCACTAATGTTGTTAGTTCCAGATTGGTGAACAAGATGGGTTTGGACACAAAACCACATCCTAGGCCATACAGACTCCAATGGCTTAGTGAAGGAGATGAAGTACAAGTGCACAGTCAAGCTGAAATTCCTTTTTCTATAGGGAAATATCAAGACAAGGTGCTTTGTGATGTGGTTCCCATGGAGGCTAGCCACATACTTCTAGGGAGGTCGTGGCAGTTTGACACTAAAGCTATCCATGATGGCTTTACCAATAAAATTTCTTTCATGTATCATGATAAGAAAATTGTTTTGAGACCTTTGTCACCTAGAGAGGTTAGTGAGGATCAAAATAAATTGAGAGAAAAGATTGCTCAAGAAAGAAAGAGTGAAAAACGTGAAAAAGAAGAGAGCCAAAAGAAAAAGAGTGAAATTCAAGAGGGCAAACAACTTTGTTTAGCAAAAGAAAAAGAAGTGAGGAGAGTGTTATGTACAAGACAACCACTTTATTTGTTGTTTAGTACTAACTATCTTTTAACTACTAACACTTTTGATAAATTTGAATTGCCTTCTATAGTTAAATCTCTTTTGCAGGAGTATGAGGATGTCTTTCCAGAAAATGTGCCTGATGGCTTACCACCTTTGAGAGGAATTGAGCATCACATAGACCTCATTCCTGGAGCTTCATTGCCAAATCGGCCAGCCTATAGGAGTAATCCTCAAGAGACTAAAGAGATTGAGAGACAAGTGAGTGAGCTCATTAGCAAAGGATGGGTGAGAGATAGCATGAGTCCATGCGCAGTACCAGTCATTTTGGTGCCAAAGAAAGATGGATCATGGAGGATGTGTTCTGATTGTAGAGCCATAAACAACATCACCATCAAGTATAGACATCCAATTCCCAGGTTAGATGACCTTCTTGATGAATTGTATGGTGCATGTGTGTTTACAAAAATTGATTTAAAGAGTGGCTATAATCAGATTAGAATAAGGGAAGGTGATGAATGGAAAACAACCTTTAAAACAAAATATGGTTTGTATGAATGGTTAGTTATGCCTTTTGGACTAACTAATGCTCCTAGCACTTTCATGAGATTAATGAACCATGTTTTAAGGGAATTCATAGGAAAATTTTTGGTTGTGTATTTTGATGATATTCTTATCTATAGCACTTCTTTGGATATGCATGTTAATCACTTAAAATCTGTTTTGGATGTGCTTAGAAAAGAGAATTTGTATGCCAATCTTGAAAAATGCATATTTTGTACCAACCATGTTGTTTTCTTGGGATTTGTTGTGAACTCGAAGGGAGTTCAAGTGGATGAGGAAAAGGTGAAGGCTATTCAAGAATGGCCAACGCCTAAAAATGTGAGTGAGGTGAGAAGTTTTCATGGCTTAGCAAGTTTTTTAGAAGATTTGTTAAGGATTTTAGCACTTTGGCTGCACCCCTAAATGAAATTGTTAAAAAGAATGTGGGATGTAAGTGGGGGGAGAAACAAGAGGCAGCCTTTGCTGCCCTCAAGGATAGGCTCACACATGCGCCTATTTTAGCCTTACCAAATTTTGCAAAATCATTTGAATTAGAGTGTGATGCTTCTAATGTTGGAATTGGTGCTGTTTTATTGCAAGAGGGGCATCCAATTGCTTATTTTAGTGAAAAATTAAATGGACCAGCACTTAATTATTCTACTTATGATAAGGAATTATATGCTTTGGTAAGGGCTCTTAAGACTTGGCAACATTATTTACTTCCTAAAGAATTTGTAATTCATAGTGATCATGAATCTTTGAAGTATTTAAAAGGCCAAGGAAAATTAAATAAAAGGCATGCTAAATGGGTTGAATTTTTGGAACAATTTCCATATGTCATAAAGCATAAAAAAGGAAAAGGAAATATAGTTGTTGATGCTCTTTCTAGGAGACATGTCTTGCTTGCTATGCTTGAAGCTAAATTATATGGACTTGAATCTTTGAAAAGCATGTATTGTGATTATATGGATTTTTCTGATTTGTATGAGGCATGTATAAAAAAAATCAGAAAATGGATTTTTAAGGCATAATGATTTTTTGTTTAAAGGGAATAAATTGTGTGTGCCTAAAAGTTCCATAAGAGAATTGCTTGTGAGGGAGTCACATGAAGGGGGATTAATGGGACATTTTGGAGTGCAAAAGACATTAGAAATTTTGCAAGATAATTTTTATTGGCCAAATATGAAACGTGATGTTCATAAAATATGTGACCAATGTAACCCTAGCTGGTTGCATGACTAATGAATCACTTGTAACTCTTATAAATTCATGCTTCATGCATGCAAGAAATGTTAGATATCTTATGCAGAAAAATTATTCATACTTTGAGAGTGTTTCTCTAAGTTTCTTGCTAGTCAAGAGTGAAGATTATCAAAGGTTCTATCCTTTGTGTGTGTATCTTCAAGGACTTATCTTTCAAGTCTTGAAAGTGTGACGTCCATCCTTACCTCTTCTTCTTTCTTCTATGTTTTACTATTTTGTGTTCAGAACCAGTATTTTCCTATACGTATTACTTGGTTTGTGAGTGAATTATTTATCAAGTTATTCAAAGGGTGAATATTGTTTTTTTTTTTGCAAGGTTACTACTTGGTTTTCATTTTTTATAAAAGAAAAAGAAATTATCAAAAAGAAAAGAAAAGAAAAGAAAAAAAGATACGTACGTGACAAAAGAAAAGAAAATAGAAATATTGAATTTTTAGTAGAAAAGTGTTTGTCAAGAAAAGTGTTCTTTTATCCAGAATTTTCTAAGGTCCATTCTAAATTGAACCTCAAGGTTCATATCAATGGGGGCAGCTAGGGTTGGGAGTGTGAGTGAGAGTGTGGGAGCTTTAGACGCACGCGGGAGGGGAAATTTTAAATAGAATTGGATTTTTAATTAGCAAGGAGGGCGCTCACATGGAGTGCCCTATTAAAAAACACGGAAGCGCCCTCAGGAGCGCCCTCAATTCCAGAATTTAAAAAAAAAAAGAAAAAATTTTGGTGGCAAAGAGGGCGCTCACAGGGAGCGCCCTATTAAAAAACACGGAAGCGCCCTCAGGAGCGCCCTCAGGAGCGCCCTCAATTCCAGAATTTTAAAAAAAATTATGGTGGCAAAGATGGCGGCGCTCACAAGGAGTGCCTTATTAAAAACACGGAAGCGTCCAGGAGCGCCCTCAATTCCAGAACTTTTTTTTTAAAAAAAGAAAAAATTATGGTTGCAAAGAGGGCGCTCACAAGGAGCTCCCTAACTTTTACCTGTAAAGGCGCTACCGCCCAAATTTTAAGCGCCCTCATTTTAAAACGATCATTTTAGGCGCTAACTAACATGGGAGCGCCCTTAAGCTGGTGCTCTTATATCATAAATTTGGCATAGTGTTATACCCAACAAAAGTATTTGTTCTCGAGTGCTTTCAATTGAAAAACAAATAGGCTCTAACTTATTTATACTTCTACTTACTGAGTGTTTGAATCCGAGATGAACAAATATCCAACTCCCATTCATTTCCAATGGAACTCATTAATTGTTTTTTTTGCTAAGCAAAGTGAAATGAAATTAAAAGGAGTACAAGGGGTACTCCAACCCATAATACAACCATTAGTATGAACAATGCAATACACCTAGCCAGATAAACCAAGCACCCAAAAGAAATTAAAAAACCCAGCTTGAGAACCTTAATATCGAACCTAAGCATAATTTTAGCATAAACTCCCGAAAACAAATATAAGAGAAACAAGTTTACAAACTAAAAAAAGCACTTCCAACGATATACAAGGTTAGGGCCTGTTTGGTTTACGAAAACATTTCCTGTTTTCACTCTGTTTCCTGTTTTCTGAAATTTTACAAAGGAAAAACTGGAAATGCTGGAAACAGCAAATTTTTGTTTCCAGCATTTCCAGTTTTTCCTTTGTAAAATTTCAGGAAACAGGAAACAGAAAATGGAAACAGGAAACGAAAATGCAAACCAAACAAGCCCTTAATATAGCCAATTCCACAAAATAAAACCGTAGAGATATCCCTCAAGGTCCACCCAATCCATCATAATAGAACCACCCGAAACAACATAGATACTTGAAGCCTGAACATAAATCAATGTACCCTGTACTGCGGGTTAAGACAATTAGCAGGTTGCTCAGACCAACAAGAGAATGGATAACAAAACTCAATATCTTTAGCTTTCAACCATTTCCAAGAACGCAATTTAATCAACTCTAACAATTCAAGAGGAGTTATAGAATTATTAGAGAAAACAACTTCATTTCTTGCCAACCATAGACTCCAGATAACTGTTAGCCAAATCACTGACCACCTATACTGAGTTTTCAAGGTACAACTTGGCATCCCCAAGAACTGCTCAAAATGAGCAATAAAATTAACATGATGAACAAAAACAAAACCACACCATTGCACACACATCATCCAAATCTGGTAAGCAAATGGACATTCAAAAAATAGATGAGAAGAAGTCTCTACACCGAGATTGCACCATACACACCCTGCAGCAGAAAGATGTAAGATTCCCCTCTTAACAAGATTAATTTTTGAAGGTAACCTGTCTAGCAACACTCGCCAAACAAAACAGGAAACCTTGGAAGGTACAAGGGAGCACCAGATAAATCTATGAAGAGGAATATCAGCAAAGATAGAATCATTTCTAATTAAATGATATGCTGATTAAATGATATGCTGATTTGACTGAATAGTAGCCCCCTATATAAGTTGACCACCTCCAAGTGTCTTCATTGCATTCATTAACCTGAACAGAACTTAAATTCAAGAGCAACAAAGATAGTTGAGACAACTCCCATTGAAACAATTGCCTCCTCCAACTCCAAGCCCACCCAAAATCCTCCTCTCTACTCACTAACATATCCGCAACAGACACATCTTTATTATTAGTAATAGAAAATAATCTCCGGTAACGCACACAGAAGGGAATAGAGATACACCAAGGATCTTTCCAAAAAGAAGTACCCCTCCCATTTCCCACCATTCTAACACAGGCATTAGAGAACCAGTCACAAGATATATTCACACCCTCCTCGATACTCCATAAATCCAACCACCACCTAGAACCACTCTGTCTCCCTCCTCCCCTACTCAAAGAACCTACCTCATATATAGATGATAACACTTTAGTCCACAAACTATCCCTCTCTACTAAAAGACGTCATCTCCACTTCCCTAAAAGTGCCAAATTAAAACTCCTCAGAACTCTCACCCCCAACCCCCCATGTTTTTTATCTTTGCATACCTCATCCCAAGCAACCCAAGCTATTTTCCTATGCTCATCATCCTCACCCCAAAGGAAATTTTTAAATAAAGATTCAAGTTTAAAAATGATACCTGTGGGAGCCTTTTAAAAAGAAAGGAAGTAGATCGGGATTGCATGAAGAACAGATTTCAAAAGCACTAATCTACCTCCAAAGGACAATAGTTTTTTCTTCCATCTAGCCAATCTTCTTTCCACCGTTTGAATCACCTGATCCCAAGTTGAGTGGAACTCATTAATTGTAGCTTTAAACCTAGCGTGAGTTAATTCTAATGTTTTTAAAATCGAACCGGCAATTGAACCGATAAAGGAACTGATTCATGGTTCGATGGTTGGACCGTGGTTGAACGCGACCGGACCGGTAATGATTAAATATATATTTTAAACATTAGATTATATTTTTAAGTAATAAAATCATACAAAATCAAGATAAATAATATTATAAATTAATATAATTAATCTTATTATATGTGTTATAAGGTGAAAAATTAATAATAAATTGTCAAATAATATATATTTATGTTTAATATTTCAAATTTTATCTTTATTTATCTCAAAAATATTTTAAATTAAATAAAAAAATTAAAAAAATTGATTTTTTTTTAAAATGGCCGGTTCAACCGGTGCTTTGACGCCGATTTTTGGCTGGTTTTGAATTAGTTCGATCGGTTTTTGACCGGTTCCGGAATCAACCGGCTCTTTTAGCATAATGGGCCGGAACTCAGACCGGTTCCCGATCGGACCGGTTGAAACTGGTTCGGTCCGGTTTTCTTAACATAGGTTAATTTAAATGTGATTTGACGATGAAATTCAAGTTGAAATTTTCTATCGTAAATATTCATGGCATTAGAAATGTTAGTTTAATATTTCAATGTTAAACTAAAATGCTCAAAATATACTAAATCAAACACAATCTTATTATGCATGACAATCAAAATGAAATATAGTTTCTAAATATGAAATAAAAATTATTGATCATCAACTTTAGGACATAACCTTCCTAAGGTGATTGCTTGTTCCTCCATTTTATTTTGATGAATCATCTACTTAAATTTTTGCTTAATAAATTCCAATTCTATTATTATAATTTATTATAAAATTACTTGACAGGTAAGATATTATGCAGGAATCATGAAAAAAAATCGTACAATATAAGGTATTGATATTAAATTTGTTTTTTCTTTTCTTTCCGTTATTGTAAAAAAAAAATCAAATAAATTAATTAGATATTACCTAAAAATGACATGACCGATTAATTTGAAAATATAAGTTTTGTATTTGTAGGTGAACTTTATGTGGGATATAAAGTGATTGAATCTGACTTCCATTACAGCCAAAGCCATTAGAAGTTTGAGTGGGATTAATCACACGCTCAAAAGGTACGGAATGATGGTCTTGAAGAATCAACTTGGATTAACCATTTTCGCATAATCATATCATTTTAATGGGTCTATCTATATCGTCAACCATTCCACATGTTTATTTTATTAAATTCAATATTTATTTTATTAATGATTGGTATTAAATTAATTAATTTTTAATTATTTTTATAAAATATTAGTTAAAAGAATATATAAATCTAAATCAATAGTACCGTATAATGTAAAAGTTTTTCCTTTTAACTTTAAATTGATAGATGCTTAATAAAATTAGCATAAGTTGTATAGTGTTCTGGTATAGAACTCGAACCTGAGCTTGAGTCTGTGAAGTGAACTCGGATCTGGATCTGGACTGCCGATGTTGGAATCCGAGTTATTCACAGATGGGGGGTGTACCTGCAAAGACACTCTGACGCCCAAGTCAGATATGTATAACAGTCAAAGTGATTGACCGGGTAAAGATTGCGTCCCTTATGATCTGTAAATGTTCTCTATTTATAGGGGTTTTCCTGTATAAATATGGTAAATGGACGCAGATATAAAAGGAGTAAGTTTGGCAGATACTGTCATATAATTATGGATATTATAATTATATATCATATATTTAAGGATACCATAATTATATACGGTATAATTATGGATATAATAATTATATTGCGCATGAGTCATGTTGGCTATTGGGCCTTAGGTTTAGACCGTAACATATAGCAATATTAATTAATCCACATTATTTTTCCTTACATCAAACTCAAATAGCCAGAGTATCATTTAATAAAAAAAATTAAATAAAATTATCCATTCACTTTTAATAACCAATAAAATATAGTGAGACTAATTAAGTGTACCAAATTTTGTTTTGTCTAGTTAGAATAATCGTCCTATTTTAATAGCTTTTTAATTTATATATTGGTCGTGATTTTCTAATCAATCAGTGGCTTATAATTTTATGATTTCAATTTTTGTTCAAACAGGGGCTGGTTAAATTTTAAACATTTAGTATAAGTATTTTTTTTACTTTTAAGATATCTATGTGCAATAATATATATATATATATATATACATCGGACATAAATATCTTAAATAGGTGTTAATTATAGGTGTCAATTGATCATATCCCTATATATATAAAAGTGAATATCAACTTACTCGGGAGTAACTCTTGACAAAGTTAGTTCATTTCATAAATTTTAGAAATATTTAATTTTATCAATCTAATTGTCATATTAAATTAAAGTTTTTATTAACTAGATCAAACTTACAAATTTTCATAAAGTTTAAAAAATATTTGATGTTCCTTAAATCATTTTAGTTTAACGTACATTATATCTTTTAAAGTATAAGTAAATATCAACTCTAAGATCACATACCAATGAATGTCCAATTGTTCTAAAATTTGGTGTATATAATCATCATATTAAAGGGCGATTCTAGGGTGGACCAAACAAAATTTGGTCCACCTAGTCCAACTTACATTTTTTCGCTTACAAAAGGTGAATAGATAATATTATTTTTTATTAAATAGTCTTTATATGACTATTTAAGTTTAATTTAAGGATAAATATGGATTTACAATACAACCTATGCTAACTTTGTTGAGGATATATCGATTTAAAAGTTAAAAGGCAAAATTTTACATTATATGGTAATATCGATTTGAATTTTATTATTTTCAAGTAATATTTTATAAAAGCAATTGAAAACTATTTTCATATCAATTATTAATAAAATGAGCGTTAAATTTAGTGATTATGAATTTAAATTACTACATTTTCACATTTTGGACCACGTGAACCATGGTCCACCTTAGACAAACCCCATATTAAATTCACATTCTACATAGAGTTATTAAATGGAATAACTTTATCAGAATTACTCTTGGAGTATATATATATATATATATATATATATATATATATATATATGTGGGTTTGTCTATGGTGGACCATGGTTCATGTGGTCCAAAATGTGGAAATATAGTAATTTAAATTCTCAATCACCAAATTTAATGCTTATTTTATTAATGATTGATATTAAAATAGTTTTCAGTTGCTTTTATGAAATATTACTTGAAAATAATAAAAATTCAAATCAATATTGCCATCTAATATAAAATTTTGCCTTTAAACTTTAAATTGATATATTCTCAACGAAATTAGAATATGTTGTATTATAAATTCATATTTTTCCTTAAATTAAACTCAAATAGTCGTATAAAGACTATTTAATAAACAATAAAATTATCTATTCACCTCTTATGAGCAAAATATATAAGCTGGACTAGGTGGACCAAATTTTGTTTGGTCCACCCTAGAATCGTCCATATATATATATATATATATTATTTAAAAATAACTAGAAGTTTGATGAGCAGTATATATATGCCCCTCAATCTGGATTTTTAATTTTAGTAAATATAAGAATAAACAAATAACAATAAAAAAGGAATCAATATATATAGTTATAAAGCTTAAATAACTGAGTGTAAGAAGCATAAGAAGCCAATTATATATACATATAAAATAAGAAATGTTTACAGTTATTTTATATATATTTAAAAAACAAATTATAGTTAAATAAAGAAATCCATTAAAACAATATAGGTATATATATAATATGTACCTTAACAGTACAGTGAGAAAGTGTAATATTGATCCGCGCTGATTTTATTTTTCAAACTATAGTAGGGTCTTAAAAAAAATTGTATGATAAAATATTAAAAGCAAATATAGTTTAATGAATACTAAACCTTTGGATATCAACTATATTCGCCTCCTGTATCTCTTTTAGAACTGAAGAGGTTTGAGTTCATTTAATAAGATATTTAATTTATAGAATAAAGTAAATAAGAGTCACCTAATTAATTGACCTTTATTTTTTATCATTTGAAAAGAATGAAAACGCACAGGAAAAACATTTTCAAATTTTTATAAAGTATTTACTTATATATCACAAAATTAGGGTCGACCCAACATTTAGTGAGACCTCAAACAAACCTTCATTTTGAGGCTTTAAATACATAAGGTGAAAGAAATGGACCTAAAAAGTTAAAATTCATTTACTAAGGATTGAACCATCAACCCTTAAGAAGGAAAATCAATTTCTAAACCAATGAACTATGCCTAATTATATTAATATTTTTAATTTTTTACATAAAGGATGTTACAAATAATGGGAGGCCTAAAGCAAGAGCTTGAGCAGCCTTACCCTGAGCCGGCCATGCACAAAATCCTGACTTCTTCTAGCTCTGGTTTCAAATTGAAGAATTCTACAAATTATTTCATCCCACAGAAATTAAACTATTGTTTAATTTTTTACAAGTTTAATGAAATAGTGGATATATACTTTTTATATATTCTCATTTTTTGGCATAGAAAATGATTGAGTATGTAGCTTGATCAGAGAATAACAATAAAGACCGCAAGAAAGAAACATCAATATATCAATATATAGCATACATCTTTCTCAATAGTTGGAGATTACTTATAAATTATGCAATTAAAAATTTTAATCGAGATCTTTTTATGAGCTGAGCTGTCATCACAATCATTGATGACGTATCCACTCTTCTGTCCTAACTCTAGCAGCCACACCTAAAGAACTTTATTTTGTAGTATTAGTATTACGTAGTGTGAGTCCTTTGATAATTTAATTTCACTCTTCTTTGGATTAACAATGGATTTATACTTCCTTAAAAAAAACAATTGATTTATACTTATTTCTTTTAAATGAGAATATCTATTTATTATGATATCTAGTGCGGAGTAATTAATGGACCTCACTAACGCTGCCACAACGGTTAGCGACAGCACCGTTTACTTTTAACAAGGTAATGAAGAAAACTGCGTCCTTATTACTCCCTCCCTCCCTCTAGTCCTCTTTATAAAAAAAAGTTTGACACTTTTTAATAGTCCTCTTTATAAGATAAAGTTTGACATTTTTCAATGGTCTTATTTATAAGACAAAGTACACAAATTTAGAAACATTTATTGCTTTTATCATATTTGCCCTTGTTGACAATTAAAGGTTTCAAGGTGACACAATTACTATGGTAGTGATATTTAATTTTAAATAGGGGTAAACTTATAATTTTATAGACTAATTTCTTGAAAATCAACTCATTAATTACTTTTCTTAAGATGTGTGTTTTCGTCTGAATTGTATTATAAATAGGACCGGAGGTAATATTATATTTGGGTTTAATTTTATAAACTTATGAGGTTCGTGGGAATAATAATATACAAGAAAATTAAACATAAGCAAGAGTTTATTTTGAGACGTGTTATTATTAACGTGATTGAAACAATATAATAGAAATTGTTGGTTCGTATTTTTTTTAAGTAAAATAATAAATAATTCTACCTGTAATTCTCTAATAAATTAAAAAAATTAATAAATATACACTATCAATATAAAAAAATTACTCCCTATAATATATATTATTACCATATGTTTATTGAGTTTTTTTAATAATATATATAAAATGTTAATTATATTTATTATATGATGTGGTAATGCATATTAATATATTGAAAGTATATATTTACATTGATTTCAAAAATTAAAAATTATATTATCAAAAAATTTAAAAAAATTATGTATACGCACATTAAATTCTTTTATACGTAATACACTAATTATTTAATATTACTCTTAAAATAATTAAGAATATAAGATGGTGGTGGTGTATCATCAGAGAGTGACGACTATATATTTAATATTCACCCATAACGTATGTCACGGGTCGTTATTATTGTAGGACTTTATTTAATAGGGATAAGACGTCAATGTGGAATCCAATGGTGTAGTCCTATACTCCTATAAGGGAATTTTCCTACTTAGTCCACAAAAATACAAAAGGGGAGTTTATCTGTACGTTCCCTCAACCCATTGTTCAACTCAGTAGTTCCTACACTTAATCAAATAATTCTATTTTATTTCATCAAATGTATGATATTACTCTCAGATTAAACTAAAAGATGCTCTTCAATTATGGAATATGATGTATTATTAGTTTATGGCAAATGCTCATTTCACACGAGAAAGTATAATGCTCTCTCTCACTCATGTCTCTCCTAATTAATAGACTTTTTAGAGGCTCATATATAGTTTTAAATTATTTTTTAACTTTTGCGTTAGTCATGTTTTGTTGTCGTTTTCTTGATGTTAGCTTACCGTAATTTATTGTAGTTTTCTTTTCTCACCGTGTCTTATGATCTTTTACTAATGACAAAGGCAGCAAACCAATTTTTTTCCTTCGTTTTTTTTTTTGTTGATTTCTTTTATATACAGTTAAAGATTGTTAATTGTAGTTAAATGTAACTTCCAACGTGTAAAAAAGTGTCATATTTTCAAATTGTGGTGTGTTACACGTACATAACACAGTGCACACACTGCTTTTACCATTGTGCCACAAAAGCTCAATCAAAGAAAAATAGAGAGAGAATGCGGCGGTTTGTGCACAGGGGCGGTGTGGTAAAAACAGTGTTAGCACTATTTTCATGTATGCCTAACATTTTCCTTTCAAATTCAATATGGACACTACAAGAATTTCATCTTTTAGCGATAGGACTGTCGTTATTAGGGGAAAATCGTTGCTATGATTTTCATAGAGACGATCTAGCGATGACCACAAGGACGTTGTTTAAATGTTCATCATTAATCTGTAGCGACGAGCAAAAACAGTCGTCACTACGTAGCGTCTGCTTGCTCGTCGCTAAAGTCGTCGCAATGTTGAAGGTCGTCGCTAAGCCGTCACATCGTAGCGACGACCCTTGCTAGCATTTATATTATTTTTAAAAATAATTTATAGGGAAAAATATGTTTTTCATCCCTATAGTTTCGGTCAATTTTAGTCTTCATCCCCATACTTTAAATCTTGTGTTTTTTGTCCCTAAACTTTCTAAACCCCCAAACTGCGTGGTCCCTGCTCGTCAGTGAGATCTGTTAACCTGATGAGCTGACTAACAAAAGTTATATGTCAGCCTCAATTGTGAGTCCCAAATAACTGACTGATCATCTAATTAACTTTTGAGAAAAATATGTTTTTCGTCCTTGTAGTTTCGGTCAACTTGGGTTTTTGTCCCTATATTTTAAATTCTTGGTCTTTTGTCCTTGTACTTTCTAAACCCTTAAACATTAGTCCCTGCCGTTAGTTTGGACCGTTAAACTTGTGACATGGCATGCTAGACAATTAACACGTGACATGCTAGGTACACGTGGCATGCTAGGTAATTGACACGTTACAGGTTTAACGGACCAAAGTAACGACAGGGACTAATGTTTAGGGGTTTAGAAAGTACATGGATAAAAAACTAAGGATTTAAAGTATAGGGACGAAAACCCAAGGTGACAGAAACTACAGGGACGAAAAACATATTTTTCCCTTAACTTTTTTATTAATTTTTAATTATTAAAATAATCCTAATTGCTAAATTAGGGTTTTCACCTTAGCAATTTTACCCGACAAAAAAATCCAATTTCATAATTATGGTTATTTTAATAATTAAAAAATAAAAAATATTAATTACATGAGTCAGCTATTTGAGGCCCACTACTGAGTCTAACATGTAATTTTTGTTACCCAACTCATCAAGTTAACAGATCTCACTAACGGCCAGGGACCATATGGTTTGAGGGTTTAGAGTGTTCAGGGACAAAAAATAAAGGATTTAAAGTACATGAATGAAGACCAAAGTTGACTGAAACTGTAGGGACAAAAAACATATTTTTCCTTAATTTATAACTAGTAACGGCCATGGCCGTCACTAATGATTTATATTTATTTTTTTAATTTATATATTTATGGTTGAATTGTTATAAATTTTTTATTTATTTTATAAATTTTACATGATATTTGTTAACGATGTAAAATATAAAGACTTGGCACTATTACAGTCCGTTGACGTGTCTATTTAGATTGACGTGCTATCACAGTGGACTTTTTAATTTCTGAAATTATTTTCCCCAAAATTTTTTTAATTCTTGATTCCAATATTAATATTAAAAAATTAAGAATATTGGAATTAATAATTAAAAATAATTGGGGGAAAATAATTTCAGAAAAATCCCCTATGGTAGCTATATATGTTAGCCTAAATAGACACGTCAACTTACTGTAACAGTGTCATGTCATCACTTAACAACACAAATTAACGACAAGAATTAAACTTGGAAACGGAAAATTAATGAGGGACTAAATTTAGGTGAAAAAATTTATAGGGACTAAACACAAAATTCACTAATTTTTGAGGAACTAAAAACATATTTAAGCCTAGAAATGTTTATATATAGCTTGTGCGTTTTTTTATTTTTTACTTTGGATGTGGTTTTCCAAAGCGAAAATATGCCAAATCAAAAACACCTTTTTTTTTTATGTCAATGTTGAGAGCATTAAAAGGTCTGTTGATAGCATAAATCTCAAGATAAGTTGGCAGGTAGTTTTTTTTTTCTCGTGACAAAGAAAATCAATATATTCTAAACCAATCAAACATGGAAGAAAAAAGAATTTTAGTTGTTTTAAGTTAAAATTGTTTGTCTTTGAACTCACATTTAAATTAGGTACGTGATAAATTGTAATGTTTAAGTTGAGTTGTAAAATGAGAAATATTTTTAAACATAAATCATTTCACTTTAAATCAACATTTAAGCAAAATTAAATTTATAAAATTAAATTTATTCAAACCCAAATTTACAAACATCTACTCAAAAACAGATTATAATTGCTAAATTGAAGAGCATAAAATTTGTAAGATCATGGTTGTTTTTGTCCAAAAAGTTTGGATTAAGAAGTCTTAAAAGCAACCCAATGACACTTACAATTACAACCAAAAGGGTACTATAGTACAATTAAATACAAAAGAGAGATCAATACAATAACGCATCTTCAAATAAACACTAATCCTATGTGTGGTGAAAATAAGGAAATAGAGAGGAGAGAAGTGATGAGAAGAGAAGTGGGAATGAGAGAAATAGGAAAAGTTAGGGAAATAGAGAGAAGAGAAATGATGAGAAGAGAAGTGAGAAAGAGAGAAATAGGAAAGAGAGAAATGAAGAGAAATAGGTTGTTGGGTGTGAGAGAAATAGGTAGGGGTGAGCAAAACCTAGCCCGTCCCACGGACCCGTCCCAACCCAAGCAATTCGGGCCGGGTTAGACCCTGTCCCACATGAAAGATTAGGGTTTAA
Organism: Sesbania bispinosa; assembly: GCA_026901365.1. Classification (NCBI taxonomy): domain Eukaryota; kingdom Viridiplantae; phylum Streptophyta; class Magnoliopsida; order Fabales; family Fabaceae; genus Sesbania; species Sesbania bispinosa. The sequence goes on along the minus strand of QLOH01000777.1, from coordinate 258,298 downwards.
TCGGGTCTCATTCAATAACCCGGTATCGGGTTACGGACGAGTTCAGGTTAATTTTCGGGTTGCCCAACCCGTCCCATATATGTATATATATAATATATAACATTTATAATTTTATATTACTTAAAGGTTTAACATCATTTTAACTTTGTAGAGATTTTTTAATTTAACTTTTCTCTATGATAGAGGCTCTATCTACTTGGAAACACATTCCATACATAAAGTTATATAATAATATGGTGATATTTTTCTCATAAAAATATTTGAAAGTTCATAAGAAAGGAAAATATTAGAATTTAGAGTTTGTGGACAAGTTCGGGTTTCAAGTAATCTTGTACATTGTCGGGTTTTTTCGGGTTTATGGACGAGTTTAGGTCTGAAAATTTGGCCTGATAAAAATTTAGGGTCGGGTATGAGACGGACAAAGCCCGTCCCAACCTGTCCCCACGCTCACCCCTAGAAATAGGTATGAAATGAAGAGAAATAGGTTGTTTGGTATGAGAGAAAAAAATATGAAAAAATGATTATTAAAAAAAATCGATTTTTTTTTAAGAATCGATTATGTGACATTAAAAATCGATTTTTATGACATTGAGTAACATAAAAATCGATTATGTGTACATGAAAATCGATTATTTATGACATTGGGTAACATGATAATCGATTATGTATACATAAAAATCGATTATCACCTATCCACTTCTTATTTCTCTCCATTTCACTATAACATTGTAGAGAAATGAACAGTGTAATCATTTCCCCTCATTTCCACCCATTTTCCTCCTCACCAAACACAACATTTCTCCCCACTTCCCTCCTCCCTTCTCCACCAAACAGGAGAACTTTCCTCCATTTCTCCCCACTCCCCTCCTCCCTTCTCCACCAAACAGGAGAACTTTCTCCATTTCTTCTCACTTCCCTCCTCCTTCCCCACTTCACCTCCACCAAACACAGTATAAGTCACACTTTGTTCTAACCTGGCCTAAAGATTATTAGATTACTTTCTAACTTAATTACTTTTCCAATTTCAGAAAATTCTATCCTTAAGCCTTTGTGTAAATTTTACACAACACTGCCCTGATTTCACCCTTTTGTCTTCTACTGGCAGCTTGGCTCTTGTAATTGGTTCACTCTGTTACCAGGAATAATAATCACGGGTAAACGTTCCCTCTGTTGATGACATTGTTGATTGATGTGCTCCTCCAATTTTGACCTGAGAAGTTATTGAAATTCTTCAATTTTAATGCTGGGAGGCCCCTTAAAAAGTTTTAAATTGGTTAGAGCTTTTTAGCTCCTGGCTTTTGTTTTTAGTGAGAGTTTCTATGGATAAAAAGTTGGATGTATTTATTTGATGCTTGGCAGTAGCACAAAGGGAAAAAAAAAGAAAAGAAAAGAAAATCTGGAGTTTTGCTCTGCTAGGGTTTCGGTTCCGTAAGACTATAACACATGTTAGAATCATGATTTTAAATTGTAGTTATATATAATCACATTGTAGTTGTTGTTGGCTGATGTGGTTTGATTATTACAGTGAATACAATTCGCAATCATGACCTGATGCAATTGCTATGGTCACCACAACTAAGATATTGCGGCTACATTACATGGTGTGACCCATAATTTAAAATCCTGATCTAGGTGTTAATCAAGTAACTTTTGCTATAGGATTTAACTAAAAATGAAGAATTTAAATGATTTATATGAGGTTAATGGTAAAGTGTGTTGAGGATTGAAAATCTTAAATCGACATGTATATATCCCTAATTCATGTTAAAAAATAGACAATAGTACTAAACAGTGGTTGGTTGCCGTGAAAATGGACTATAACCCAGGCAAGCTTTATCTGTAAGGTCAGTGGTTCACATCATGTAATTGTCACTCTTAGGAGAGTTTTACCTAACCACCACCACCGACCCGAGGATTAAACTCACAGTTATATTTGTGGAGATTCCTCGTCAGAGATAAAAAAAATAGATGTCAATAGAACCTATTGACAAAATATAATATTAGTTTTTTCTTTTTAATTTCATGGAAGTATGACAATTCAGATTATCCGGTCCAATCCGATGCGGGTAGCGGATTTTCGTGGATCTGATTAAAAAATCTGGAAGTTATTTATACTTTAAAATTAAAGTCTTAAACCCTATATTTTTACCGGCATTTTGAGGGTAGTCTATTTTTTTGTGACTTTTGTGAGCTACTCGGTCTTTTTTATGAGTTAAATGACTTTAACAAATTGAACTAAAAAATCTGGAGTAATTCTAGGCTCTAAAATAATGATCATACACCCTACATTTTACGGCTTCTACCGGCCGACTCATTTAATTTTAAGGGATGTATCTCTCATCCCTCTTCAATTAATCCTAGCCATCTCCCCCTTTTTCTATTAACCATTTCAGTGCTTCTTTGTGTCATTTGCCTCTAACCCAACTACTAAAAAGTAATAACCATTAAGAAAAAAATTCAATTGTACTTTAATCTGTAAAAAGGAAATTAACATAAATGATATTATATTATTATATATACATGCACGTACTTGTTAATTTATCGAGAAGCATATAGTTACTTCCCCTATGTTTCACAGAAGAAGTAACAATATTGGTTGGAACGGAATCTGACTTGTCACTGCATCTGAGAATTTCCCTGAATTTGAAGGAAAGCAATTTAACAAAAGAAAGGCAGTGAGTGAGTGTTGGAATTTTTGGACTTTAACGCCAACAGTAGTGGTCGGTCCTATTTATGAGCAGCAAACAAAGTTAATTGGTATCTGAGGATTCAGCAAATGCTAAAGTAATTGTATTACTATTACTATTTCCCTCAAAGGAAAAGCCCAAATTGCAAATTGCATGATGGATGATATTGGTATAAATGATGTGGTAGCTGGTCAGTGAAGTGGGTCCAAACCCCTTTGACAAACTGTTGTTTGAGTCACCGACAGGGATATCTGGTCCCTAGATTTAATTACTGACACGCTCTGTGTCTCTGTTTTTGATATTCATGCACAATTTCATAATTTCCTTCAAGTTTCAGGTCCAGATTGAATCACCATCTTCATGTTTAGTTTTAATCAAGCCCCTCTTGCCATAAGAAACCAAAGCAATGAAAAAAATCCAAGTGTACATCAAGTTGGGACTCTTAGCTAGATTTTAAAACCACCTTCAATCCAGTCCTTCTTGTCGCTATTAAAACAAAAAATGAAAATAGGAGAATTTGTTTTTTTGGAGATAGAATTAGATTCTTGTTGTTCTAAAGAAATTACTTTAATATGTACGGATTTTTTGTAATGTTTTGGTATATATCAAGTAGAAAAATGCTGAACAAGGGTGGGTTTAATGCAATAACATTTAATTGAATAAATCATGTAAAAAAATATTAATATGTTAAACATATGAGATTTTCTCCCTTGTATTCAGGACGGATTCAAGGGGGGCAAGCATGGGCTTTAGTGTCCCCTCCCCCAGTCTATCACATACATATTATATATAAAAAAGATAAAATATTATTAATATATATGTAATAAATAAAAAAATTAATATTTTTATTAAAATTTAGACACTTTAAGTGATTTCTATCAAACAATTTATTTGATACAGATATTATTATTGATAAGTTTTATAACATGAATGTATTATATGTATAACTTAAATAAAAGATATGATAAATTTGACTGGTATTTAATATTTATTATGAAAAAAAATTCGGGCCCCCGTCCATCTGAATCCTGGATCCGTCCCTGCTTGTATTATCTCCTCTCTTGTGTAAGGTTTTGTGTGATCCTCCTCCAACTCTTCTCTTTTTACCTAGCCAATGATTAATTGTGTGTTTGATTTTCAGACGATGTTACATAGATGAATCCAAGTAAACGTTGAGTGTTGACTCAGATCTACGTTTATAACGCGATTTTGTGTGAAATCAAATATATAGCGTGTTTGATTTACCCTAAAATCACGTTTCAAAAGTTGATACAGACCAACATTATAAAGATGAGCTTTTGTCCGGATCTACGTTTGAAATGTGATTTTGGTATAAACCAAACACACTAATACACTAAATGTGTGTTTAATTTATCCCAAAATCACATTTCAAAGTGGATCCGGACAAACGCTATTAAAAGTAACTTTTGCTCGGATCTACATTTGAAACGTGGATCCAATATAAACCAAACACACCATAAGTCTCTAATAAGTATGTGTTTGGTTTACACAAAAACCACGTTTCAAAATCCACATTTAAAACGTGATTTTAGTGTAAATCCAATAGATTATTAATCATTCAAACTCTATGTCTCGTTGCTAATTTTTTCTTTCTCTACCCTTCAAACTTTCAAGGAAAGAGGCATATTGCAAAGAATCAATGATTGCCCTGAAGTGTAAGATATGCAGGAAAAGTATACATGTGTTGATCGGAATAGAAAATGCCATATACAAAATGCAATTTGTGTTTTCCTCTCTAATTGGAGCCACTCCAAACGTTTATCATTTATAGATCAAGAGCCACCTAACTCAAGATAGATATCAAGGAATAACGGATGTTGATAGTGATCATCAATCTGCCTTTCAAATTCAAGGGTTAAGAATAAAGAAAGGAAGTAAAAAAAAAAGAGAAAGAAGTGATAAAAAAAAACTAGTAACAAAAATTGCACTTGTTGCTATCAATCATTTCAAAATTCAAAGTCGGTGTGTAAAATCTTAAAAGCACGAGATCCTTCACAAAGATTGTTATCTTGGTCCCACTATATAATTACTAAATTCAATAACAAAGATTGCTGACAACGACTATATATATGTATGGTAGATGAATGAGATTGACATTACTTTGCAAGGTAACACGCGATAATTTTGAGTGTCTTAATATCTAGCTAGTCTTCTTTGCTTGTGCTTAACTCTTTTCGTAGTGTACCTTCTTCTTCTGGGACCTTGTTCCCCTTACGCAAAAAATAAAATTCAAAAGTCGACTAGATTAAGCCATATTTGAAATTTTGAATCACTTGAAATCAATATAACTATAAGTTCTCATAGCAAAAACATATGTATGGAAAATTTTAGTGCACGAATCCAAAAATGGGTAATTCATGTCTCAATTGCTACGAATCAATTAATTTTTCCTCACTCTTTTGATGTTGTATTGTGATATATTCAAGATTGTAGTTCTTAATCCAATCTATCAAGTTGAGGGACCCAGATTCATGCTCAACTTGTCCAATTCAGACAGTATATGTTCATGAATAGAACATACTCACGCATACATTTATTACCTTTAACAAGCACATAGTACACTTGCATTACAATAAGTGAGCATCACAGTTTTCTTGTTTTTGGAATGTGCCTGTCGACTGCAGCGTTAAAATAACAGTGAGTGGGATTCTGTGACCCTGAATGAGGAATTTTTTCTCTAGGTAACTTGGAACTTGGAATTTACTACTTGGAAATTGGAATTGAGCTTTGAAAGAGGCCACTGAAATCATGTAAAGAGTGAAGAGTTCAAAGTTTTGTTTATATTCATATCTAGAAGGAGCCCGTTAATCTAATTGGGTCTTGGGCCAACCTGTAAAATGACATAAGGTTAGAAAATCAAAATCATGTAGACCAAAAACAAAAGTTTGATACAAAAATAAAACATTAGTTCAAAAGGAAGATTGATGGCCTTTTTCTTTTCCCACCCCTCTATCTTTTTTCTTTCAACAAATACCCTCAGCACTTACCCTTTTTTTTTCCTCTCGCTTGACAATCTCATCCTTATTGTGATATTGGTCCGGGAATATTGTGGTTATCCCCACCTAGTAATGATAAAAAAATTATTCATAAATGTGGATATTCGCAGATAAACTAGGGATGATAATGGGTAACCTCTGGGCAGGGTACCACGGTGCCCGTCCTTGTACCCGCATCCATACTCGCGTGGGCGGTAATTTTAGTGTTCGTCCCTATACCCGCTGGGCACTTATATGCCCATACTTGCGCCCATTACCCGCACTTTTATTAAGTGAAAAATTAACAACTTACTAAAAAAATATTAATTTAAGAAAATTATATCTTAATTAAAAAATTACTCAAAGATCCTCTAAACATAATTTTTAAATATTAGCAGCAATAATTTAATTACATTGAAACACAATGTGTTAATGTTCTAAAACACAATACATGATCTAAAATTCAAATTTTTTATTAAATATTACAATATACTTTCACGTCATACTATTTTATAAACTTGGATATCATGTGTTAGAATTGTCCAAAATCTATTAAAAATGATTATTAACATTAATTAGTCATATATTTAAAATAAAAAAAACACAAATAGATAGTTTTAAAAATATATTTTTAATTTGTAATATATTATATATATAAATTTTAAAAATATGTATAAATGTATTAGATATTTTAATAAAATTAATATATTCCTATAATTATATATGGTAATATTTATTAAATAATTATATATATAAGTGCGGAAATGGGGCGGGTTGGGTATCATAGTGCCCGTACCCGCGCCCGTCCCAATGAAAAAATGCGGGCTATTGCCCGTACCCGCGCCCATACCCGCTTTTGCAGGTTTTTACCCTACCCATTGCGGGTAATTTTTGCGGGTACCCATAGGGCTTGGGCTCAATTGCCATCCCTAAGATAAACTCATAAAGATACTCACACATATATAAAATGAGTGGGATGGGTATTATATTACTCACTCCGTGGTACACACATATTCTTTAAAATATATTTTTTATTTGACCATAAAAATATGTTTTCTATTAAACTTATTCAAAATATTCAAATTTTATAATTATTTTATAACGAGATAAATTTTATTTTATATAATTTTATAATGATATTTTTAATATGTTAACCTATAATGATATTTGTACCGTCATAGAAGTATGGACCCATGCCGACCTCCGCCTTGGGCCTCACCTAGGTGGCCTGCACCGTCATAGAAGTATGGACCCATGCCGACCTCAGGGCCCATGCCGACCTCCGCCTTGGGCCTCACCTAGGTGGCTTGCACCGTCATAGGTGGCTTGTACCCTCTTTTCTTGCGCCTCCAACTAGGCCTATTTAAAATTCAACCAGGACCCGAGTTGGGCCTCACCTAGGTGGCCCATCAGTAGACTCTATAAATAAGAGGGTCACATCCTTAACCTAGGTATCTGACACATTCTCACTCTAAGGACTAGGTTCAACGCCGCTTAGGTACTTGAGCTCGGTCCCTAGAGGCTTTTTGAAAACAGATTAGCGCCCACCGTGGGGCGGCGGTAAAACTCTTCCCGCCGACCACTTGACAGCGATGACTAGTATGACAATGACGAGGAACACCCGCACTAATGGAACATGAGGGGAAGGAGCAGGAGATGGAGACGTTGTGCTGTTACGCCAGCTAATGGAGGAGATGCGTGAGTTGAGGAGACAAAATGATGACTTGCGAGAAACGGTGTGATGACAGGAATTGCACAGGATCTAGAATTGAGCAAAACAAACCAATTAGAACCAAAAATTAGCAAGTAATTCACGAATTATAGGTGTTGGGCAGCAGCTATAATTGCGTGAGAAAGTGCAAGAAAATGAAGGAAAATGAAAGAAAAAGTGAAGAGGAAAGAAATGGAGGGATGCCACTGAAGCAGGAATCCTCCTGCAGCAGATAAGTCCAATCGCCAGACGCCACTAATTCAGGAGAATTAGATAAGTCTCACCATGGTTTAAGCAACAACCACCAAGCCTCACTCAACTCTCAAGAGAGGAGAAAATTTGGCATAATGCCTTTACTCTAAAAATGATGTGTGTAAATACAAGAGAGGAGGCTCCTTTATATAGGAGTGAGGGTGAGAGGGGGCGGCCAAGTGAGGCTCTACAAGGGGGAGAAAAATAAAAGATGGGTGAATTCCCATCCTAAATGGGATTTGAACCCATGCCCCTAATGACTTATGGCCTAGCTAAGCCTTAACCAATAAAACCCAAAAATGCGCCCCATGTTACATAGGAAATAAAAGATGAAATAATTTTCTATCCTATGTGGGATTAGATCCCATGACCTCCTAAACCTTGTAGCAAAGCAACCTACTAACCAATAAACCAGTATATGGGCGCCCAAGGTAGAGGAAAATTACAACAAATAGAAATGTCCTAGTCTAGGGTGGTGCATAGGACCATGTGTCCTATTCCTGGGTCAAGGGTGTCCTTCTGTAGGGCAAGGGTGTCCTTCTGTAGGATAGTATCCCTAAAAATGTAGGACACCAATTTTCCCATCTCTTCCTTAATCTTCTTAGCACGTCCTCTAGTCATTGGTCCAGTGATGTCCTTGACTGCTTCAGTAGGAGGCTGCTGGTGTGCCATGTCATCATCCCCTCCCCCTTGCGAAGGCTTTGACCTCAAATCTGGATAGTCATCTCCTACATCAAAAAGAGAGAGATCAGAGACATTGAAAGTAGCACTTACACCATACTCACCAGGAAGATCAATTTTGTAGGCGTTATCATTCAAGCGCTCCAAGACTTGAAAAGGTCCATCACCCTTAGGAGAGAGTTTGGATTTCCTTTCATTTGGAAATCGTTCTTTGCGGAAATGAACCCAAACCCAATCCCCAGGCTCAAATATCATTCGCCTACGCCCCTTGTTGGCATTCTTTGTTTGGGTGGCCAATCTGCGCTCAATGTTAGCCTTTACTTGCGCATGGAGTTTCTTAATGAATTCGGCTTTTGCTTTACCATCTTTATGCTCCACAAAAGAAGAGTTAGGAATAGGCAAAATATCAAGAGGAGTCAAAGGGTTAAAACCATAAACAATCTCAAACGGAGTATGCAAGGTAGTAGAATGCTTGGTCCTATTATATGCAAACTCTATATGAGGTAAGTATAAGTCCCATGATTTCAAACTCTTTTGCACCATAGCCCTTAATAAAGCGCCTATTGTCCTATTGACAACCTCTGTTTGTCCATCAGTTTGTGGGTGGCATGTGGTGGAGAATAGTAATTTGGTGCCTAGCTTATGCCATAGTGTGCGCCAGAAATGACTAAGGAACTTAGTATCTCTATCAGACACTATACTTCTAGGAATGCCATGCAAGCGTACTATTTCTCTAAAGAAAAGATCAGCAATTTCTTGTGCATCATTTACCTTTTGGCATGGAATGAAACGTGACATCTTTGAAAAGCGATCCACTACCACAAAGATTGAATCCTTTCCTCTTTGGGTCCTAGGTAACCCTACAATGAAATCCATGGTTAGATCCAACCAAGGTCCTTCAGGAATAGGAAGAGGAGTGTAGAGGCCATAGGGATTTACCTTTGATTTGGCACTTTTACATTTTATACATCTATCACAATGTGCCTTAACGTGTGTGCTCATGTGTGGCCAATAAAAGTGTTCTTGTAAAATCCCTAAGGTCTTGGGTACACCAAAGTGTCCCATAAGCCCTCCCTCATGGGCTTCCTTAACTAGAAGCTCTCTAATGGAGCAATGGGGAATACACAACTTATCCCCTTTGAAGAGAAATCCTTCATGCCTATAGAATCCATCCTTTGCCATTGTTTCACAGGCTTTGTATTTTTCAGCAAAGAAGGAATCATGCACATATAATCCCTTTAAATTTTCGAAACCAAGTAGTTTTGCATCTAAGGTAGCAAGCAAACTATACCTCCTTGAAAGTGCATCAGCCACTATGTTGGCTTTGCCTTTTTTATATTTGATGACATAGGGAAATTGTTCAAGAAATTCAACCCATTTTGCATGTCTTTTGTTAAGTTTCCCTTGTCCTTTGATGTACCTTAAGGATTCATGATCTGTGTGTATCACAAATTCTTTAGGTAGGAGGTAATGTTGCCATGTTTGAAGTGCCCTCACCAAAGCATAAAATTCTTTGTCATAGGTGGGGTAATTCAACATTGCACCCTTGAGTTTCTCACTAAAATAGGCTATAGGATGTCCATCTTGCATTAAGACAGCTCCTATTCCTACATTAGATGCATCACATTCGATTTCAAAGGATTTAGAAAAATCTGGAAGTCTTAAAATGGGAGCTTGCATAAGTCTTTCTTTGAGTTCCTTGAAAGCATCCTCTTGTGCTTTCTCCCATTTAAAACCCACATTTTTCTTAACCACTTCATTGAGAGGAGCAGCTATTGTGCTAAAATTCTTGACAAACCTCCTATAAAAGCTTGCCAACCCATGAAAACTCCTCACATCTCCCACGGATTTTGGGGTGGGCCACTCTTTGATGGCTTTGATTTTCTCTTCATCCACTTGCACCCCTTGGGAGCTAATGACATAGCCTAAGAAGGTGACACTTTCTTTATAGAAAATACATTTTCCAAGGTTTGCAAATAAGTGTTCCTTCCTTAGTGCCTCAAGTAATTCTCTAAGATGATTGATGTGATCTTCACGGCTTTTGCTATAGACAAGTATATCATCAAAGTATACAACCACAAACTTGCCTAAGAAAGCTCGAAGCACATGATTCATTAACCTCATGAATGTACTTGGTGCATTAGTTAAGCCAAAAGGCATAACTAGCCATTCATATAGCCCATATTTGGTCTTGAATGTCGTTTTCCATTCATCCCCTTCCTTGATTCGAATTTGATGGTAGCCACTTTTTAAATCAATTTTTGAAAAGATGCAGGCTCCATGTAATTCATCAAGTAAATCGTCCAATCTTGGAATGGGATGTCGGTATTTGACTGTTATGTTATTAACAGCACGACAGTCAGTACACATTCTCCATGTACCATCTTTCTTTGGTACAATAATAACAGGAACAACACAAGGACTTAGAGATTCCTTAACCCAACCTTTACTAATTAATTCTCCTACTTGTCTTTGTATTTCCTGGGTTTCAACTGGGTTAGTCCTATAAGCTGGCCTATTGGGTAGAACAGCACCGGGTATAAGATCTATTTTGTGCTCAATTCCTCTAATAGGTGGTAATCCACTTGGGATATCCTTCGGGAAAATGTCCCCAAATTCGGTCAAGAGTTCTTTTATGTTTGGAGGAAGATCAAGAGTGATCAAAGGATCCTCTTCTTCTTCTTCATTGGTTTCCTTACTAAGTAGTAGGAACCAAGGCTCTTCTTTGGAGGTTTCTTTTTTATCTTACTTTCTTTTACCAAATAAAACTTACTAGTTTCCTTTTCTAATTCCTTTTCTATCTCTTTAGACTTTTCTTCTTTTTCCTTGTCTATTAACCCCTTAAGTTGGATTTGGTCTTCCCTAATCTCTTTAGAGGCCATAGGCATTAAGGTGAATTTAACCCCTTGGTGGTGGAACTTATAGGTGTTGGAGTACCCATCATGTTTTACCCTTCTCTCAAATTGCCAAGGTCTTCCTAAAAGGATGTGTGAGGCTTCTAAGGGTACGACATCAAAGGTCATTTCATCTAGGTAATCCCCAATTTTAAACCTTAAGCTCACTTGCCTATCCACCATAATTTCTTCCTCATCACTCATCCATTGAAGTGTAAAAGGTTCTGGATGTGGGGTAGTAGGTAAGTTTAGCTTGTTAACTAACCTAAGGCTAGCTAAGTTGCTACTACTTCCTCCATTTATGATCACTAAACAAACCTTATCTTCAATTTGGCACCTAGTATGGAATAGATTCTCTCTTTGGCTCTCTTCTTCACCCAAAGGTGTTTCTAAGGCTTTCCTAAACAACATGGTCGCCCTTTCCCCTTGCCTCCTTCCTTCCATTCTCCTAATTGATTTTATGTTAAAACTTTTAAGGACCTTTCCACTCAACTAAGTGTTTACACTCAATGGAATGCGACACTCGTGTATGTCACTCTTTTTTTGGCTTTTTCTATAATGAGACTCTCTTGCCTCTTCTACTCGGTTGGAGGTTGATTGAAGTTGCAAAGACCAGATTGAGTCTAAGTCTTAACCCTTACCCAAAATAGAAGCGCGCTAACAAAAGAAAAGATCTACCGGAAGAGAATTAGAAATCCTAAGATAAAACAAAAGAATTGATATGACAAACAAGAAAAGCTGGCACTCAAACAAGCTTATACACAAGAGCAGACAGCAAAACAGACAAGACGGAAGAAATTGCAAAGAGAATTGTTTTTGGTGATTTTTGAAAAAGAGTTGTCAAAATTGTCTTTTTTAAGAAAAACAGCAAATACAACTCAAATACAGTATACAGGGAAAAGAAACAAAAAAAATTACAGTAAAACTGTCACTGTATTGTTGGGATATCTCTTTGTTTTGAATTTTCTATTTTTCTGAATTTTTTTGATTTTTTTTGAATTTTGACTCTTTTTGGGTGTCTTTTTGTCTTTTTCTTGGTTTGCACCCTTTTTTTTTTGCTTTTTACACCTCTTTTTCTATTTTTGGCACGTACGTAATCTTTATATTTTTTTCTTCTTTTTCTTTTTCTGACTTTTTTCCCAACAGAAAATTACAGAAATTTGTACACAATGAAAAGAAAATATACTGAACCTACTGTAATATTTTTGGAATTTTCTGACAGTAAACTAGTCCAAGTGTCCCAGAAAAGCAAAAATAATGAATAAATTGATTTCTAAAAACTGTAAAAACGTGATGGCAACTGATTTTAAAAAATGGCCAAAAAATTTGCTTAGCACTTCCTTGTTGATTATACAAGACCAGTGTGGTCACAGAAACGCGCTTGGTTCAATTTTAAGTTTGGAATTAAATTTGAAGGAAAATCAACAATTAGAATTTGTTGATCTTCATCCAATACTATGAACCAAAAAAGATCCTATAGGTGAGCGTTTTGCACAATCAAACAGGGAAAGTTCTAGGTAGAGATAGCAGTCAATCCAAATTTTCAATCAGAATGCCAATCAAACAGACATAACAAGAGTAGAATATGAACAAGACATAAGCCCAAAAAATGCGCATAAAATGGAAAAAAGAAGAAGAAAATTGCGCAAAATTAAATGACAAGAAAGTAAAGGGGAAACTGAAATTAAAAGGATTGGGAGGTCAAGAATGTAAATGACTGAAATGTAAAGGGGAAGCGGAAATTAAAAGGATTGGGAGGACTGAAAATTAAATGACTGAAAGTAAAGGGGGGAAAGCTGAAATTAAATGGGATGGGAGAAGCGGAAATTAAATGGCGGAAATTAAATGGCGGAAATTAAAGGCGGAAAGTAAAGAGATGATATATGGGGGATGACAATGTAAAGGTGATTCGGAGAAAATGTAGGTGAACGATCTGCTGGCGCAAAAACCCTCTGAGATTTGGTTTTAATGACAACAAACCTATTGATCAAAATTAATGTTTTCTGTTCTTGAAGTTACTGATGTTTTGTGTGAGATCTTAGAAAGACAGGATTCATACGCTTAGCAAAGAACTCAGAAAGATCAGAAGAACCACAAGCTCAGACTGAGATTGAGAGGCTAGCACAGATTGAGTCTGATAGTAAGCCTCAGACTTATGATGAAGATAAAGATCAGCCTGAGATTGAGTAATTAATGAAAGTCCTTCCTGAGATTTAGAAAGATCAGAATCCTATTGTTAAGAAGCATCAGACTTCAGAATCATTTGGAGTATAGGCAGAGCTTAGAAGTTCTATATGCTGAAGGTAATTTCAGAAGAAGGCCTCAATACATATCCTTTATCAGAAAGTATTCAAGAAGCTTAGAATGGTTTAATATGAAGTTAGCCTAAGTTGAGAGAGGTGCACATTAGAGTTAAGTCTCAGCTACAATCAGAAAAGTCTCTACTAGTAATGCCAATCATCAAGACAAGTTAAGATGAGACGCTGACTCAAGCATGAAGATGCTATCTCATGTTCAGATGCAAGCTCAGTCTAAAAAATCAGCTTAAGACCAATGCTAAAAAGAGATCTCAGCATAAAGCCTAAAGAGACTCAAGCTCAGCTTGAGATGCAAGCAATGAACAGATGATAGTTCAGCTTGAGATGCAAGCAATGAACATATGCTAGTTCAGCTTGAGATGCAAGGACAGCTTGAGACGTCGTCTCAAGAATAGACGCAGCCAGATGAGATCTCAACAGAGATGCAGAATCAGACTTGAGATGCAGTCTCAACAGAGATGCAGAATTAGACTTGAGATGCAGTCTCAACAGAGATGTAGAATCAGACTTGGGATGTAGACTCAAGTTGAGATGCAGAATCAGACATAAGATGGTCTCAGATCAGATGCAGTCTCAAGATCAGATGCAATCTCAAGTTCAGATGCAGACATAAGACAGTCTCAGATCAGATGCAGTCTCAAGATCAGACACAGAGATCAGATGCGGACATGAGACAGATGCAGTCTCAATATCATACGCAGAGATCAGATGCAGACATGAAACTCAGACTTGAGATGCAGACATGAGACTCAGACTTGAGACACAGAGACAAGATGCAGAGATCAGACTCAGCTCATCAGAGACGCAGCAGCAAAAAGCTAGTCAACGCAAGTACACTGTCACAGCAGAGACTGCACCAGAAAAGTACTGAGCTCATGACTGAAAAGTGAAAGTCAGCTTCTCTCTCTTCCAATGGCTAGTATAACGGCTAGTTAACGGCTAGTTTTTCTAAAGACTATAAAAGGAAGTCTCATTCTGATGAGACATGTGGTGAGACACAGTGAGACTCAGCAGAGATGCTGCTGCACAACCAGAAAAATCCAAGTCTCAAGTGAATCTCAACCTACCTACCTATGCTATCTTAGACAACATCTTGTAGTAGGTTTAGCTCTTGTTATGTACTGATTTGTATACACTCCTTGAGTGATTTAGAGCGTGATACCTAGCTGAGCTCACGGTTTATCCATACTTTGTATGTAGTCCAAGCTAGATCAATCACATCTCATCTCATCCCACCAAGTCTCAACTAAGTCAGGAGGTGCCTGAGCTTAGTGTGAGCGATTGTAAAGCCTGGAGAGGTACTGTAAAGAGAATACTCACTGAGTTGCCTGGAGAGGCAGTTGAAAACAAAGAATACTGCATGAGTTGCCTGAAGAGGCAGTTGAGAACAAAGAATACTTGAGACTCAACCAAGGTAGGAGTGCCTATGCTTGGTGTGAGGGGCATCCTGAAGAGGCTGTAAGAATACTTGTATTGACGGGTTTGTCAATAGTGGAAATCTCACGAGTTGTGAGGACTGGACGTAGCCCAAGGTTGTGGGTGAACCAGTATAAATCTCTGTGTGCATCTCTTCTCCTTATCTCTTTATTTATATTGTGCATCTCATGTCTCAAATCTGTTTGTTAAAGTAAACTAAGTCTATTCAGAGAAAACCAAGTATTAATAACTAAGATCTCATCTCACATCTCATCGTGCATCTCACCTTACATCTCAAGCTTATCTCATCTCAGATACCATCTCAACTTGAGATCAATAACATCTTATCTAACCTACTTGAGACTCCAAGTGTCAAATTTGAGATCACGTCTCAACATGAATTTCAGTGTGAATTTTTAGGAACAATATTTTCAAGTCTCTATTCAACCCCCCCTTCTAGAGACATTCAGCCAACTTCACGATCTTTGGAAAAATGAAGACAACAATGCCTCCTCTTACCACACTTCACCAACAAACAAGCAATTTATAGCAATTATATGTAGAAATCACTCAAGAACAGGTATGAGCAATTAAGAGACAATTTATCAAACACCTAGGGGGTGGGAATTAGCGGCCCAAAACAGCCCCCATCTAGCAAGATAAACACCCAATTCAATCAAGCAAACAAGACAAAGTAGTAGAAAGGCACCTCGGGCCCGGGAAATAGTCCATGTCCAAATTACAATGAAAAGAGGGATTGAATTACACTAAAATGAAGCAAAATTATGCACAAAAGAGGTGCAGCCACCACGCCCAAACAGCCACCAAAATCAGCCCCAAATTGCTCAATCCATCAAGCGTTGATACCAAATGATGACAGGAATTGCACAGGATCTAGAATTGAGCAAAACAAACCATTTAGAACAAAAAATTAGCAAGTAATTCACGAATTATAGGTGCTGGGCAGCAGCTATAATTGCGTGAGAAAGTGCAAGAA
Organism: Sesbania bispinosa; assembly: GCA_026901365.1. Taxonomy (NCBI): domain Eukaryota; kingdom Viridiplantae; phylum Streptophyta; class Magnoliopsida; order Fabales; family Fabaceae; genus Sesbania; species Sesbania bispinosa. The sequence continues at coordinate 242,346 of QLOH01000777.1, read as the reverse complement.
AATGAAGGAAAATGAAAGAAAAAGTGAAGAGGAAAGAAATGGAGGGACGCCACTGAAGCAGGAATCCTCCTGCAGCAGATAAGTCCAATCGCCAGACGCCACTAATTCAGGAGAATTAGATAAGTCTCACCATGGTTTAAGCAACAACCACCAAGCCTCACTCAACTCTCAAGAGAGGAGAAAATTTGGCATAATGCCTTTACTCTAAAATGATGTGTGTAAATACAAGAGAGGGGGCTCCTTTATATAGGAGTGAGGGTGAGAGGGGGCGGCCAAGTGAGGCTCTACAAGGGGGAGAAAAATAAAAGATGGGTGAATTCCCATCCTAAATGGGATTTGAACCCATGCCCCTAATGGCTTATGGCCTAGCTAAGCCTTAACCAATAAAACCCAAAAATGCGCCCCATGTTACATAGGAAATAAAAGATGAAATAATTTTCTATCCTATGTGGGATTAGATCCCATGACCTCCTAAACCTTGTAGCAAAGCAACCTACTAACCAATAAACCAGTATATGGGCGCCCAAGGTAGAGGAAAATTACAACAAATAGAAATGTCCTAGTCTAGGGTGGTGCATAGGACCATGTGTCCTATTCCTGGGTCAAGGGTGTCCTTCTGTAGGGCAAGGGTGTCCTTCTGTAGGGTAGTATCCCTAAAAATGTAGGACACTAATTTTCCCATCTCTTCCTTAATCTTCTTAGCACGTCCTCTAGTCATTGGTCCATTGATGTCCTTGACTGCTTCAGTAGGAGGCTGCTGGTGTGCCATGTCATCACGGTGGCTACCATCAACCAGGATAGGCAAGAGGATGAAGTCGAAAAGGAGAGCAGGGAAGGAGAGATGAGAGAGCTACGACAACAAAACCAAACCCTACAGCAGAGAATGACCGCGATTGACCACGGGAGATCGGTGGAGGAGGAAACTGATGGAGTTAAGTTGGGTGATAGGAAGAGGATGGGATGAGGCATTGCATTGCAAGCTGTTCGCTAGGACTATAGCGGGATCGACATTGATATGGTTTACGGTGCAGCCAACCGGATCAATCATCAGTTTCAACGATTTCACTAAGAAACTGATGGCTTAGTTCTCAGCTCAGCGATAGAAGAAGTGGACCGCAGGGAGGTTGTTTAGTGTTCGACAACAAGCGGAGGAATCATTGAAAGAGTATCTGGGTAGGTTTAATGAAGCTACACTTCTGGTCACTAATCCTAATCCAGAGGGGTTCGTATCGGCATTCGTGGAAGGTTTAAAGGTTGGACCTTTTAATGAGTCGTTGGCACAACGTCCTTCAACATCCATCGAAGAGATTCGATTGCGTGCTGAGTGTTATGGTAAGGGGGAGGAGAGTAATGCTGATAAAAGAGAGAAGTTGGCGAAGAATAAGACGATCGGGAGATTTGGCCCTCAGGTAGGTGAAGAGGAGGGTGATCAGAGATAGTTCGGCGAATAAATTAACTCCCAATTGGAATGGTCCTTTTCATGTGCATGAAGAGATCGGCAGAGATGCTTATAAGTTGGAGGAGCTTAATGGAAGGGTGATTCCGCATGAAGAGATCGGCAGAGGTGCTTTCAAGTTGGAGGAGTTTAATGGAAGGGTGATTCCCAGGACCTGGAATTTAAGTAATTTGCGTTTTTATTACAGTTAGGAATCATTGGGAGTCTATGATTAAGTATGTTGTTAGGAATTTTATACTACTTACTAAATTTGTTAGCACTCTTTTCTCTTCCGAGATGGAAGAGTTTTTAACAAAGCCCAGAAATATAAGAATTTTCCAGGTTGGTCATGTTGAAGCCGCCAACGAATTAGTGGGGACCGAGATGAACTCGACCTTATATTTTGAAGTCGCCAATGAATTGGTGGGGACCGAGATGAACTCAGTCGATCTTGTTGAAGCCGCCAACGAATTGGTGGGGGACCGAGATGAACTCGGCCGATTATATTGAATCCTCCAATGAATTGGTGGGGACCGAGATGAACTCGACCGATTATGTTGAAGCCGCCAATGAATTGGTGGGGACCGAGATGAACTCGGCCGATCTTGTTGAAGCCTCCAACGAATTGGTGGGGACCGAGATGAACTCGGCTGATTATGTTGAAGCCGCCAACGAATTTGTGGGGACCGAGATGAACTCGGCCGACCTTGTTGAAGCCACCAATGAATTGGTGGGGACCGAGATGAACTCGGTCGATCATGAGTTACGAGCTCAAGGAATTCAACAAAGCATCCAATAAGGTATCCCTTTACTTAAACTTAAGTAATTCTTTCAATTGTGTACAAGGCATTATTTCCATTCGATATATGGTGTTTTTTCATTATCATAATCAGCAGAGATCTCACAAGATCGGCCGAGCTCTTTGCCTAAGCAAGCTCAGATTCGAGCTCGGGGCTGGGTACCGTTATAGACACATGGTACCTAGGTGATATTCTCAACAGGGAGGTCTTACTTCGAGCTCTTCGCCTAAGAAAGCTTATCAAACGGACCTCCCCAGAAGGTAATTTTAATGTTGCCGATTTACCCTCTTTTGCAATTAGTTTCGCTACAGCACCTGCTGCTCTAGCTAATTGTCCACCCTGTATTTTTCTCTCTGCTTCCGATTTTCGTGCAATACCTTCTACGGCTTGCCCTGTAGGAGTGCCTTGACCAACCCCAGGTCCAATAGAAGCAAGCCCAACGGCCAACCCAGCAGCAATAACGAAAGCGACAGAAATCAGTGGATTCATGATAAGTTCCTCGTACTCCGAGCTCGGGGGGCTGTGTACCGTCATAGAAGTATGGACCCATGTCGACCTCCGCCTTGGGCCTCACCTAGGTGGCCTGCACCGTCATAGAAGTATGGACCCATGCCGACCTCAGGGGCCCATGCCGACCTCCGCCTTGGGCCTCACCTAGGTGGCCTGCACCGTCATAGGTGGCCTGTACCCTCTTTTCTTGCGCCACCAACTAGGTCTATTTAATATTCAACCAGGACTCGAGTTGGGCCTCACCTAGGTGGCCCATCTGTAAACTCTATAAATAAGAGGGTCACATCCTTAACCTAAGTATCTGACACATTCTCACTTTAAGGACTAGGTTCAACGTCGCCTAGGTACTTGAGCTCGGTCCCTAGAGGCTTTTTGAGAACACAACCCCATTGGTATCCCTACCCCATCCTAAATTCCATAAATTATTTTTGGAAACATTTGTAATAAATTACCTCCCAAAAGTTAATTTTTGAAAGTTTTTTCATTTGAAAGCAAGTTTATGAAAATTGCTTCTAACAAGTAATTTTTGGAAGATAAATTTTAAAAAATATTTGGGAAATTAATTTCTGGTAATATTTTTAAAATAAACATTTCCAGAAAATTACTTTTCGGAAGTAATTTCATGTGGTAGATTGAGATTGTTCTCTCTTTTTTTTTCCATAAACTGAACTTTTTTCCCTTTCCGAAAAACCCTCATCTTCACTCTCGCTTTTGTGCAACATTGCAACAACACATCTCCTTTGGGGTTGTTTTCCTTCTATGGCAGGGCTCCTCTCATTTTATGGGAGACCTCCTACCCTTTTATGTGAGTTTTACTCTCTCCTTAGTGAACAACTTTTTTCCCTTTTTTTCTTCATGTCCATAACCATCTTCCTCTCCATCTTATTCGACCACTTCTTTATCCTCCTTTCCGGCCACCACCTCCACAATCTCTGGCCCCTCCTCCTTCTCAAGATTTTTCCATTTCCTCTTCCTTCTTATTTTCCTATCGTTCTCCTATTTAACATATTATATTAGATTTATCTCTCTTAGCACTTTGCATCATTATTTTACCCAGATTTGCTGCCTTTATGCATCTCTACCAATGGAACTCAAAATTTACAACACTGATTTGCTCAATTTGTTTTCAGTTGATGTTGCAGATATTTTTGCTTTGAGTTGTTGTTAGGTGTGTGCCAATCAGAAAGAATAAAAAAAGGAAGAATGGTCTAAGGCTCTTTCAAGATTTCTTTGTAATAAGAGGTTTGTGATTTTGTATTTTTAGGACTACTAAAATGTTTAGATTCATGAGTCTGCTTGTTTTATTTTTGTTGTTTTGATTTGCAATGCACTGTTATAATATTCTTTATTCAGCATCCTATAAGTTTTGTAAGGTCATCTCTATAGGGACACACAGGAAAACACTAGAAGGGGGTTGAATAGTGTTTTTATAAACTAATCATTTTTATGGAAACATTTGTAAAAACTAAGTTCAGAAGGCTTTTAGACAGTAATTCTGATGCTGTTTGAAGCTTGTGTCCTTGTCTGAAGATTTCAGATAGAGGTTTTTGGGAAAGCTTTTCGTAAATAGTTTTCATAAGATTGCTTATAAAACTTAGTTCAAATTCATTCTTCTTGTTAGAATAAACAGAATGTGAAGAGTCAAGGGTAAGAGAAAGTACTCATCCAATTTATCCTGGTTCACCCCCAACTTTTGGCTACATCCAGTCCTCCCACACCGTGAGATTTTCAACTAACTTATTTCAGTTACAAGTATTCTTTGTTATCAACTACCTCTTCAGATAACACACCGAGTATTCTCCTTACAGGGCCTCTCCAGACTCCTAAGTATTCTTTTCTTTCAAACCTCTCCAGGCTCTACAACAAGTATTCTTTGTTACCAAGCCTTTTCAGGCTCTTACAACCTGTATTCTTTTTCTTCGAAGCTTTTTCAGGTTCTTTCAATCAGAGTAAATACAAGTGATTTGAACTCAAAAATACGTTCTTTGTTCTAGGTGTACAATACAAAATAACAGTGATTTAACATTGGATATGAAAATTAATTGTTGTACAATGAGATAAAACATAAGTAGAACACCTGACAACTTCTAACTATTACATATTGCTGAGTTGAACCAATCAACTTCTTATCTCTTAAGCTTAGCAGCTTTGCAGTACGCTTCTCAGAAGCCCTTCATCTCTTCAGTTTTGTTGCACTCCTTTTTAAAAACTTTAAGTGTGCATCCTTCTTGTGGTATTGTAGTATTTTAGCTTGAGCTCAATCTTGATGCTTCTCTTATGCATATCTAGTATATCTGTTACACTACACATCTTCATGCATGCTTGTGCTTTCTTTCTTTTGAATATTTATTCTTGTGCACTCGATCTCCTCTATTTACTTTCTCATTATTAATCCTTTTCTTTTTGAGAGCACATAGTTATAACTTAAAGAAATACTTTCTTGAGAGCTCAACAACTTTGAAAACACCCAATAACTTCTCACACTTGGTGAATCACCCAAGAGTATTTATACTTGAGCTTGAGAAGTCCATTAAATTAAAAGAGACGTTGAGAGATAGGATTTTCCTGTTGTGAATCCTTTCTACCAAAGGTACGAGATTGCAGCTCTCTTCCTGACTTTTGCAGCTTGACCACAACAAACTTTCCTTGTTTGGCTTGACGTTGAAGTTCTAGCCAAAAAGGTTGTCTCTAGTCTTGCCTGTCTGGAGTTCTGAGGTTGCATGTAGTTCTGATACTAGCTTTGACTTGCAACATCATGTGCCCTAGTACTTTAGACTGACTTAGTCTTCAAATGGGACCATCATCTGAGTCATTCTTACTTCAAATGGATCCTTGATCTTCAGAACGTGACCAACTTCAGATCTTAGTAGACTTCAGAAAAATTTCTTTCAGATCGATGACACACTTCATATGATATGTTCGTACCTGAAATGTTAATGCATTCACCAGTGAGTTTTAGAAGATATTAACTTAGTTTCTTTTAGGTTTGTATTCATTAAAACTTGAGACTCAACAATCTCTATCTCAATACTTTATTTTTTCACTATTCACATATCGTAAATAGATCCCACCAGTACACATCATCCATTTCTACTTTTTATAATTTAAGGACCTCTTCTCTCCATCTCAACATTTCTAAAAATCAACTAAATTGGTCCCACAAAATGACTCACACAACCTTACATTTCATTAATTATAAAATCTTATTAATGTTAACAAATAATTGAATTTCAAAACAATAAAATTGTAAAAAATAAAGAAAAATCATGAATAATTATTTTTTAATGAATAAAATATTTAAAAATTAAATAAATAACCAAACATGTGTAACATTAATTTATTTAAATTTGTAATAATAACCAAAAATTACATAATAAAATAATTCAATTTTGGTTACCGTCACACACATAATGTTCCCAAATTTTGGCTACCACTTAAGAGCCAATGTAAGAAATTATGAGAATGATTTGTGAAAATTGAGAGTGTGAAAAATTATAATTTTTTTTACGTAGGAAAGAGTAAAAAAAATATAAGTTGATTCTATTTATATACTACTTAATAATTAATTTTTTAATAGCGAACGGATATAAATTTTAATGTTAAAATTTTACCATTTCATAAACGGTTAATTGCAACGTTCATATTTTGAGGTGATGGAATTAAAAAAAAAAAAAAGGATCAATAACTTTACCCGCCGCACCTTACTCTTGGATGCAGACATGGATTCAACCTTTTCTATGCTCAAATATTGATTCTTATTTAAGGAGTAAACCCTCAAAATGGTCCCCGAAAAATATGGGGTCAGTTACATTGGTCCTTGAAAAATAATAAATTAAAAAAATGTCCCTGAGAGATAGTAATATCAGTCAATTAGGTTCTTATGTTAACTCCTCTTGTTAAAGTTAACAGAATTGAACTGCAAGTAAGTTCTCACAATGGTCCTTAAAAGATATGGAGCCTGTTTGGATGAAACTTCTACAGAAGTACTTCTAGGTGAAAAAAATAGAATGAATCAAAGAGGTCAAATGTGTTTAACTTCTCCATAAGTTAAAATTAGTCTTTGTAGCCTACCTACTCCAAAAGCTCTCTCATTTAAATTTTCCATAAATAACTAATTTCAACTTATGGAGAAGTTAAATGTATTTGACCTCTTTGATTCATTCTAATGTTTTTCACTTAGAAGCACTTCTGCAAAAGTTTTATCCAAACTGGGCCATGGGGGTTGATCACATTGGTCCCTGAAAGATAATAAATTGTAAAAACGTCCCTGAGAAATAATAACATCATTTATAAACCCTCAAAATGGTCCCTGAAAGATATGAGGTCGATCACATTGGTTCCTGAAAGATAATAAATTGTAAAAACGTTCTTGAGAAATAATAACATCATTTATTATGCTTTCCTTTTCCTCGTTGATTTCGTTTCCTTCCCAAATATTGTTGGTCGACCACCCAATACATGCATATGTTTCTACTATAATGCTCTACACACCTCTGGTCCGTATCTGCTTTTGTTGGTTTTCTGTCCCTTGGCTAATGTATCATGAACTCCAAGTCCTTTGGTTTCCTCTTTCACTAGAAGCTCATGTATTGCATCCTCTTCCTCTACAATCTAAGAATAAAAAGAAACTTCAAAACCTTTAAGGACAAAGAAAGTGCATGGGTCAAATCATCATCTTCTTGTTGAAGATGACTTTGAGGAAGCCCACCATCAAATGAATTCTGAAATAATATTCTGTTGAAGGAGGAGAAAACTTTAGAAAGCATAGAGCAATAGAAGTAAAAATTATATGGCAAGAAAGAGTAAAAGCAAAAGCTTCACATGCACATGAGTTGGATTCACAATTCACAACTCCCTGAAAATTCTCAATCAGAAGAAATGGACAATTTATCCAAAGCATCAAGCATGTGCCTCATTGTAGGTCTCTTATCAGGGCTGTTATGGACACAAGCCATCACAATTTTCAAAACTGCAATTATCTCTTCTTCCTTATCTGCAGTTTCAGCCAAGTATGGGTTTAATACGTCTGAGAGTGGTTTCTTCTCCTCAATGCAGAACTGAATCCATTGAACAAGGTCCATTTATGAGTTACTCACTTGGATAATGGGTAATCGCCCTATGATCATTTCTAACAAAATCACACCATATGAATAAACACCCTACTTCTGTGATGGCTTCACCACTTTCAGTGCTTCTAGAGCCTGATAACCATTTCCCAAAATATTAGTTGCAACTTCAGTGGACAAGCTCTTTTGTCGCTCTTGGAGTTTCTCTATAGCCACTCAGTTGGATTGCTTCTAGTGAAAGAGAAAACCAAAGGACTTGGAGTTTATGATACATTAGCCAAGTGAGAGAAAACCAACAATAGCAAACACGGACCAGAGGTGTGTAGAGCATTATAGTAGAAACATATGCATGTATTGGGTGGTCGACCAACAATATTTGGGAATGAAACGAAATCAAAGAGAAAAAAGAAAACATAATTAATCATGTTATTATTTCTCAAGGACGTTTTTACAATTTATTATCTTTCAGGGACCAATGTGATCGACCCCATATCTTTCATGGACCATTTTGAGGGTTTATAAATGATGTTATTATTTCTCAAAAACGTTTTTACAATTTATTATCTTTCAGGGACCAATGTGACCAACCCATATATCTTCCAGGGACCATTTTGAAGTTTTACTTGCAGTTCTGTTAACTTCAACAGAGGGGAGTTAACAGAATGACCTAATTGACTGACGTTACTATCTCTCAGGATATTTTTATAATTTATTATCTTTCAGGGGACCAATGTGACTGACCCTATATCTTTCGGCGACCATTTTGAGGGTTTACTCCTTATTTAAGTTTTAAGCCCCAAAAATTCGTCTCCATCGGCCTATATAAATTAAAAACCAACGCTGAAATTTAGGATCTAACTTATCATCACTCTTAAAGATGTTCTAAGTGTTGTTATGCATTTTCCAATGATATTTGGACAAAAAATAAAATCACATAATAGACCAAATAAGAAATAATGTGAAACCAAAATGGAATGAAAGTATCAAAAACCGTCGACAGCAGGATTCGAACCTGCGCAGGCAAAGCCCAACAGATTTCGAGTCTGTCTCCTTAACCACTCGGACATATCGACGTTTGCGTTTGTTTGTTTGTAGTTTGCATTAAAGCCTTAAACGTAAATGCAAGAGATCAGTGTTAAATATTATCTATTAAGGGTCTGTTTGGTTTACAGTTGAGTAGAATTGATTCTAGAAATAAATGGTTGAGATGAATGGTGCACGTTTTACGAAATACTTTGGACGGAAATGATTCAAAATCAATTTTGCAAACCATGGTTTTGTAAAGTGAAAATTTAAAAAGAAGTGGGGCGATACAAATGGTTAGAGTTTAGATATCAAATTTAACAGCTGAAGTATGAGATGAACAAAATAATTTAAAAAAAATAACAAATATGTGATAACAACTAAATATTTTATATCCACCGCTACATAATACAATAGATTCTTCACCCTTTTTTTAAGAGTAATAAAGAGTTTCTCTTTTTAAAATACATGTTTCACCACTAAAACATATCTTTCTTTATGTTTTTCAAGATATATCAAATAAAATACTTTCGAAAAAATTTATGTTAAAAGTTTCTTGTCTCTTTCTTTATTTCTTTATTTCTTTATTTATTTAATTTATTTTATTATAAGAGGGGCTAGGCCCAAAATAAGAAAAGCTATCTTTTGTTTTGTCAAAGAAGAAAAGCTACCCCAATTATACTATGATACATGAACTGAATGCAAACGCTAGAATGCTCCTCGGGGTAATGCAACCCAATTAAGAGGAAACTATGCACAAAATAACGCTAGAATACACGTTTTCCTTCCTAAACACATGTAACAAACTAACAATTTTAGATCCCACTCCTTATTCATCCATAGCAATACTATTGACCATAGCAGCATAGGGATGGAATTGACTATAAGTCTACAACCTTTCATTACCAGCTTTATAGCCACGGGGAATCATTTTAAACGACTATAGTCTTTGAGTTTGAGTTCTGGGTATGCAGCTGTGTTAAATACTCGGAGGGAGAACTTTGTCGCCCATAGAGGTTCTATCGGCTCGAACAGGATTGCCTTGCACAAAAAAAAAAGACTAGTCTTCTATGGCCCATATGACCCTCGGAATACCAAGAGGCAAGAGTGGACAATTACCATAGAAACATTTGGCCTGTGTTTGGTGGAATGAGAGAAAAAGGGAAGACGGAAATAAAAATGAGATAAAGGTGATTGACAGATTATTTGGTACTACTCCGATCTCAAATATAAGAAAAAAAAACTAACTCACGCTAATTAAGAAATGTTAGTTAACTTCATTAATTTTTCTTGATGTCATTTAAAAATGAATTGTATTATCTAAATTGCCCTTCATAGGAGACTCCAATTTTATTGATACTTGTTCCAAGTGGAAACACTATCTCTACATGGTTCATTAAATAGAGTCATTGGATAGAACAATTTGAATTTAAGTAAAGGATATTTTAGTCCGAGATCATTAAATAAGGCAAAGTTAGTTGAAACTTGCTTATATTTTAGACCAACAAAAGAGGATTTTTTTTGTTGCTTATATTTGAGACCGGAGGGAGTATAAGAGAAATATAAGATAAATAATAATGAGTAGTTGTTTGGTTAAATAAAAAGAGATAAAATAATAAACTTTCTCACATACATAACCTTTTAAAAATCGATTGTTAATAGCATAAAATCGATTTTTATGTATCATAATCGATTGTAAATTGAAAAAATGTGAAAAAGAAGCAATAAAAATCGATTTTCTGAAAAATAAAAATTGATTATCAAGCGGCATGCATAATTTCTACTATGCTTCTCGACAATCTTGAAGAGAAATAAAAAGTGAATAGACCTCACCTCTGTATCTAATCTCTCGCCCATTTCCTTATTTCACCAAACGAGGCAACTTTTACATTTTAGTGTCATCTCTCTCCTCCCTCTACATTTCTTTAACACTTCTCCCTTAACAAACAAAGCGTTGAGGTTCCATTTTCTGACAAAACTACTTTTCCATTAAATGTTAACATTTTATAATACTACCAATTTAATTTTTTAAATTTATCTTTTATCTTAAAATTTTCTCATTTTCCCTTGAATTTCATCTAGTTATACGCACAAATTAATTATTACCATCAAATTTATGTTTTATTGAGAATCAAGGTACTCTAGAAGTAATTTTCATCAAAGTCAAGCTAATAACATTTTTTTTATGAAATGTTTGAACCTAAAACCTCATGCTAAACTACCCAATCCCCTCTCACTAGGGTCGCGTGGGTTAACCTAATAACGTTTTATGAATATGCAATCTGAATTGAAAATTTTATATAAATAGATAGATCAAATCTATAAAAATTCATACAATTCACATATATAATTTTATTTTAACGTATGATATACTTTTTAAAATAAATATTCATTATAAAATTGCATCTTTATGAATGTCAAATTTTTCAAAAACTTGATGACAATCAATATGTTAATATGTTGTTAGGAGTTGGATTAATAAAATTCAATAATCATAAAAAATTATTTACCAAAGTAATTTGACAAGAGTAACTTAATTCCCACCCCTCTGTTGCATAATTTGCATCTTATAAAATACCATATTCACGAATTATTTGGCCCTTTATTTTGTATCATTTTATGTCTTTGCATATTTAACGCTTGCACCCTTTCTCGTTTCAGGATGGGCAGATGGTCAAACCTGTGGAACAATATTAAGGTATAATATGCATGCACATACACAACCATTAAGTGAGTATATTATACACAATAGAGTTTTGCTGAGAAAGTACCAACCCATCACAAGTTCTATTTGCACTTCTCTAGGGATCACTACAGGATAACAGAAACAAATTGCTTTTATTTAAATCACATGCAGCATTGGCACATCTATACTGTAACAGTTGACTTAATTTTTTCCTACATTGGCATCAGTCTATCCATATAGCTAACTGAATGCTTAGCCTTTGCTTCCACTTCTGGAGTACTAAGTTTTTGGGATATCTTTGCCTCGGTAAGCCTTACAGATATAGCTTAAGAAGTTTTTATAATCCTGCAGCAGAAGAAATTTGCAAATTCATTTGAATTTGAAGTACATTTTTAATTTCATTCATTTGTATAATGTAAAGCATAAATTTAATTGTCATAGATTATTTGTTTATTAGAGGTATATAGAGAAAAAATCAAAGTTTCAAAAGCTGGGAATGACATATATTTGGCTGGATACAAATTTGAAAAACTAACCTCATCGAGTGGTACTCCATCCACAACTACCCAAGGAACATACTTATGAGGACTTGAGGAGGCTTCAGAGCATTTGTTTCAATTCCATACTGTAGCTCCAACTGCATAAAGATGGTAATCGTTATTTGAGAGAAAAAGGAATTCATCCAATGGTTTACACACTCAAAACACATCTATGATATCTTTATTTACCATCAAGATATAATGTTAATATTCTGCAAGTTTAGCAAAATATTGGAAAAGGATTTTGTCCGATTATCATGAAGAAAGAACCATGTTAAGAAGCAACAAATTGGCAGACAAACAATGATATATAGACCCGGTCCGTCCATCATCATATCTTTGTCCATCATCACATCTTTGTTACTGTCTAGAGATAATGTCAACTACTGACATTTTGCATGTTAGGGAACATATTGAAAAAGGATTTTGCCAAATTATTGAGAATTTTCAATTTTCTCTAATTTTCAAGTTTCCACAAGTTTGTTTCATTTAGCAATGTTAGTAAAACTTCAAGGTTCATTAAAAAAACAAATACAAAGGAGAAAGGTTATTTAAAAACATTTAGAACATTTAAGTATTTTTCTTAATGACAGAACTCGATCAGATAAAAGCACTAACCCTGTTTTCCATATTCACTCCTATAACAATGATCAATAGGTTTTGAATCCAGACCCAGTTTCTCGAAACAAGATTCCCACTCTTTCTGCTTCTGCCGATATGCCAGATCCTCAACACAATAGATGAAAGGAAAATGCTTGCTCTGCAAAAATGTGAAAATTAAATACTTATACCAGTAATATACACACATACAAAGTATATGTTGTTATAATGAATCAACAGTAAAATCAGATTTACAACATTAAAATAACTAAAAAAAAGTAATTTTAAAACAAATATGGCCATTTAATTGCCCATTCCTTTGCATGCAACAGTAAACAGACACAGAGAGCACAATCCTAAGTTATTTCCAAAATTTAACTGTCCTTGGATAGATAATGGATTAACTAGTAACTATTCTTATTTTCTTTTTCAAATTTTAACTTGTCCTAATTATCATTGTACTTCTCATTCCAATTAAAGAAATAAGTAACCCTTTAAAAATGGTAAAAAAAAGGAATACAAGAAGAAGAAACATGCATGTCCCCATTTAGTTCACTCTTCACTATTTTCTCCGCTTCTCTCCCTACCAAAGGTGCAAAACAATTATTACCAGTTCAGGCCAGATACTAATTGCACACGCTTCAACGGTATCCAGCAAGCACTCATCGGGGCCATGCTGTAATCCTCATTCATGAATAAATATAAATCAGAAGCAGATTTTCGTGAATGAGAAAAAAGGCAAAAACACACATAATCACAGTTACGTTAGGAAAAGTATATATCAAATTAAGGAAAATGGGGAAGTTTGTTTTGTTGAGTTGAGAGTACCTGACAGTTAAAGGTAGTGTTGACTCTGAGCTTGGTATTACCCCAAGGAACGAGTTTGAGGTCAACGATTGAGATAAGGTCGTTGGAGAAGATTTTAGGGAGGTAATTTACGATGAAGAGTAAGGGCACAAGCTTTCATAGTACAGCTCTAAGGAAACCTTGTCATTATGAGATTGAGAAGGAGAGAAGAAGGCAGGGAAAGAGAGATATAAGATCAGAGAAAGAGAATGTGTGGAGGAAGAAACCATGATTGAATCTCAGGTTGGGTTTAAGGGTTGAAGAGAAGATAAGTGGGAGGGGTAAGAATAAAAAGAAGAAGAAGAAGGCTATTTTTTGCATGTCAAATTTAATTAATGAACATTTATTGTAAGTATGAAAATAATTTAAATTCCATTTCAATGATATGTTATTAGCATTTAATTGATATACACTGTCAGTATTTTTTTAATAATGTGACAATGAATATGTTATTAGGATTTAATATACATACACTGACAATGTAAGAAATTTTACACTATTATTCACTGATATGTTACCACATTATTTAATGAGTTTAATAACACATGAGGTGTTTTGCTCATTAAATAATGTGACAACACATTATTGGATGACAATGTAAAACTATTTTACACTTTCAATGTATACTAATTAAACTTATATTTTAAATAAAAATACATTGAAAGTCAACTTTTAGTGAAATGTATTTTGCATTAACTTAATATTCATAAATATGACAAATTGAAAGTTAGCTTTTATTAAAATAGCAATTAATGTTATTTTACTAAAAGTTGACTTTCAATGTATAATAATTAAACTCATATTTTAAATGAAAATATAAAACTTATTTATATTATAAAATATATACTCATTAATTGCTATTTTAATAAAAGATGACTTTCAATTTGTCATATTTATGAATATTAAGTTAATGCAAAATACATTTCACTCATTTTCTCTCTCTTGTATAAATGTAGTATCAATAATGTATAATATATTCTAATAGCTCTAAGCTGCACCAAACCAAATGATAGCTTCAGAGTTCTTTCATATATATTGTGGCTCTCTGATTTTTGTTCTGCCCACATTAACTCTGTTCTTTGCACTCTCTTTATATATAGAGACAGATACACACTTGTTTTGGCTGGGATATTGGGCCTTCTCCCACATGGCCAAATGCAACCAACAGGCCCAATAGAAGGACAGATCCGGAGCCCCGACCAGACTTGGCGGAAGGGGGTTTATGTACAACCTGATCAAACTTCCAACCACACCCGGATGGGTCGTATGGACAACCAAGTCATCCTTTCTACAAGCCCACACGTCACCTTAATTAGGCCTAAAAATCTCATTGTTGGTATACAAGTATGTCGTTTAAGACCCAGTAATTACTCCTTACCTGCTAAACCTCGAAATGACTTGAGCGTCAGAGTGTTTTTTTTGCAGGAACCACTATTCTCGTCCCGACTTCCCACAAGCATCCGAGATGAGGAGACCACACGAGCGGGTCCATCCCCGAGACGAGTTCATCCCAGAACATTTGGCGCTAGAAGGAGGGCCTCCAGCCATGGCAGTCACCACCCGGCAACAACACCGCAATACCCTCCCCCAACCAACCCCCAAAGGTTGAGCGAAAGATGTTTCCTATCATGAAGAAGGTTTCGGAGATAGTGGACAAGGCCCACCAGTAGAACCACATCCGGTCACGACCTCCCACCACATAAGGTTCCCGGACCCAAGGGACACCATCATCGCCTAGCAACAGCAGCGACTACAGGAACTCGAAGGCCGGGACAACATCCCGACACCCACACCTCCACCGATGCCGCCTCCGAAGCCGGACCCGGTTGTAAGACAACTAGAAGATCGGATCCAAACCCTGAAGAGATCTTTCGTGCAACCCCCTCCCCACCAACATTCCCACTTCACCCATTCGGAAGTCATGCAACCTCCACGTTGCTCCCACCATAGGGGCCGGATGGCTCAGCCCCTCTTCCCGCAAGCTCAAACTCCCTTTAGACATCCATTCGCCGACCAGCTTGCGTTGGCAGAAATACCTAAGGCGTTCCGCAACGCTCTCCCCATCAAATACTTCGTCGGGACCTCTGACCCTGACAACCACCTCGACACTTTCTGCAATGAGATACTTTTCATGGGAGCTCTAGAGGCTTTCATTTGAAGAAATTTTCCCCAGACATTGAAAGGAGAAGCCTTGGCTTGGTTTAAAACCCTTCCACCCCGGTCCATAGACCAGTGGGAGGACTCACACTCAGCTTTCATGAAAAGGTTCATCGTTGTCTCCGAAGTTCCCCACAACCTGTTCACACTAGCAACGTTGTGGAAGAGGAAGGACAAATCCCTCCGTAACTTCTTGTCGAGATTCTATAAAGAGTGTGCACAGATCCCGGACCTGGCCGAGAACGTTCAGCTCGAATGTGCGGTCACGACACTCCTTCCTGGACCCTCTTTCGCAGTGTCACTTGTAGGAACACAGGGAAACACTAGAAGGGGGGTTGAATAGTGTTTCTAAATATTTTAGAAAGCTTTTCGCAAACAGGTTCTCAAAACAGAATTTCAGACAGGCTTTTGGAGGGCTGTCTGAAGTTTTCAGACGGTTTGTAAAAATTGATGTTTTGTGCCTTTTAAAATATTAGATTAATTACTCAGACCCCTTGATTAGTTTAAACTGAATTTACAAGAGATAAGGGTAAGAAAACTTAGCCACAGAATTTATCCTGGTTCACTCACTACCACTTGTGAGCTACGTCCAGTCCCAATGCCAACTAGCAATTGGATTTTCTCTTAATCTTTCAAGATTACAAGTATTCTTTTACAGACAAGCCTCTTCAGGCTCTACAACCCAAGTATTCTTTTTCAGACAAGCCTCTCTAGGCTCAACAACCAAGTATTCTTTTACAGTCAAGCCTCTCCAGGCTCTACAACCAAGTATTCTTTTTCAGACAAGCCTCTCCAGGCTCAAAAGCAAATACAAATGAGAGAAATGCTTAAGCTCACAAACTATATCAGTTTTGAGACTTAAATAGTTACAGATTGTACAGAAATTACTGAGGTATGCTCAGAATAAAACAATATGTGTGTACAAAGATATAAATATTTATCAGAGTGTTGCAGCGAAAAACTTGCAGAGTTTTTGTTCTTTTTCAATTCTTCTCTTCTTTGATGGTCTTCAAGGATGGGGGTATTTATACCCAAATATTAGTCCGTTGGAGAAAACCACCGTTTGTGAAATACATGAATTTCGTTGTGAGACAACCTGTTGTATGCACAGAATATTCTCTGACAAATCTGACACATTGCAATTTTTTGCTCCTGCCAAAAAGCTGCTATTTGTTGTTGCTGCAATGGCTGCGTAGCAGAGGACACGTTGTGGCAGAGAACGTGCTTGAAATGCAACGAGGAGTGCCAGTTGTTGTAGCAGAGATCGTGTGTGATTCAAAATGAGATTCAGACAGGTCTTCACAAATTCAGACAAGAGATGCCACGTCATCAAGGGACTTCAGACAACCTTGATGCTTCAGACAGGGTGCACTGCTTCAGACAGCTTCTGCACTTAGTCTTTTTATATGAACTCTTAATGGCTCTTGCTGAAATCATAAATGAAAGATTTAACTTTATGAGAATCTATGATAAGTATTTTAAGCCAAATTTGCTATTCATTAAAACTTGGGAATATTTCTGTCCTAAAACATCATAAACCACTTTATGATATTTTTGAGACTCAACATCACTGTCCGAAGAATCGATCATCACCATGGAGAAGTTCAGGACGTGGTCGGCCAGATTCATTATGGGATAGATACACCTTGACAGGACCCCGGTGAACGCTGCCCCCCATAGGTCCAACCGTGATCAGCACCGTCGGGGAAACGACCGCCCTTTCCAGTACCGAGACTAGCCAAAAATCAAGGGAAAGTTCAACTGGTACACACCCCTCAACTCGGACCCCCCGCAGATGCCCAAAGAAGTAACAAATACCGAGTTGGGCAGAGCGGGCAAACCCCCTATCCGACAGAGCCTAGAAAGACAAAACTAAATACGACGCATACCATGAGGGGTATGGCCACACCATAAACTAATGCATCCGGCTCAGGGACTCCATAGAGCAACTAATCCAAGACGACCGTTTGGTCAAGTTTGTAAAACGCAACTGCAATCAAGGCGGCTACCGGAAGAATGACAATAAGAAGCGGTCACCCAGCTCAGTGGGAGGAGATCCTGGCGTCGACCACGGGAAACGTAGGGCCCACCTTCCAGCCTGAGATGAAGTCATTGCGATGGAGCCTCCAAATTCGAGACACCCGATAGAAACGCAAGCGGTTCAGCGCCGGGGGTTTTGCCGGGGGAGGGTTCTCCAACAACTCTCGCTAGCGACACTTACAAGAAATCTATGCATTGGAATCTGTGATCCCTAGGCAAGCCAGGTCGGTTCCAGATGATAGCCTTGTCATCTCCTTCTTGGAGACTGACTTCGCAGCAAAAAGAAGGGAACACGATGACCCGATGGTGATCCGAGCTATGATCGGCCATGCCGACATCGGGAGAGTCTTTGTCGACCAAGGGAGCTCAGCCGATATCATGTTCCTTAGCACTATGAAGAAGATGGAGTTATTTTAAGCATATCTTACCCCCTACCAGGGAGAGTTGGTCGGCTTCTCTGGCAAGAAGATTCGCCCAAGGGGATACCTGGACATCCAACTCCACATGGGAGATGAGGTAACCAACAGGGGGATAACTACCAAGTCTCTGGTGGTGGATTACCCCAACATCTACAAGGCCATCTTGGGCCGCCCATCTTTGAATGCCTTCGGAGCAATCATCTCGACACCTTACCTGGCCATGGAGTTCAGATCCCGAGATGACACGATCATCACAATCCATGGAGACTAGGAGAAAGCCCAAAAATGCTACAACCTAACCCTACAAACCAGAAAGTCGGACAATGTCCCGGTTCGCAAAAACCTCGATAGGGAGAAAGGCAAGGTTGTCATGATGATTGACCTAGATCCAGAAGCGGATGATAAGCTTGGGTTGTCACCTCTACACTTAGAGCCAGCTTGGAAGTGCAAGTCAATCTCGATATGCGACTTCGACCCGTTGCGGGTTGTGACGATTGGGGCGGAACTCGGAGCAGAAATCGAAGCAAGGTTAGTACTCAGCGACAATAGGGACTTCTTCTCCTGGACTGCAACCGATATGCTTGGTATCGATACGAACTTTCCCTGCCACCACCTCTCTGTGGACCCGAGAGCAAAACTGGTCGCCCAGAAGAAAAGAAGAATCGGACCCGAAAGGCATAAAGCAGTTGAAGATCAAGTCGGGGAACCCTCAACAAAGCATGCCCAAAAGACCCTTTCCCCTTCCCAACATCGATAGGTTGATCGATAACACAACCTACTATAAATGGTTGTCCTTAATGGATGCATACTCGGGCTACAACCAAATACCCATGTCCCCCAAGGACCAAGAAAAAACTGCCTTCATCACAGACCGAGGAATCTTCTATTG
The DNA here is from genome assembly GCA_026901365.1 of Sesbania bispinosa. Lineage (NCBI taxonomy): Eukaryota > Viridiplantae > Streptophyta > Magnoliopsida > Fabales > Fabaceae > Sesbania > Sesbania bispinosa. The sequence goes on along the minus strand of QLOH01000777.1, from coordinate 223,336 downwards.
TCGGATGATGCCTTTTGGGCTAAAAAACGTCGGCGCGACATATCAAAGAATGATGACCAAGGTCTTCACCGACAAGATTGGCGAAAAAATAGAAGTTTACATTGACGATATCATCGCAAAAACGCCATCCGGGAAGGATCACGTCAATGATTTGACCGTAGTGTTTAAGCGCCTCAAGAAGTACAACATGCGCCTGAACCCCCTCAAATGTTCCTTCGGAGTACCGTTCGGGCAATTCCTCGGCCTTATGCTGACCAACCAAGGCATAGAAGCCAACCCGGCCAAGTATGAAGCCGTTATCTAGATGAAAAGCCCAACTTGTCTAAAAGAGGTACAAAAGCTAAACGGGTGAATCACCGCGCTCAACAGATTCATCCCTCGGTCGGCCACAAGACCCATTCCCCTCTTCAAAACACTGAAGAAGGGTCGACTTTTGAATGGACTCCAGACTGCGAGCAAGCATTCCTAGACCTCAAATCGGTACTCACCTCCCCTGCAGTCCTAGCAAAACCCATCCCGAGTGAATCACTTGTGCTTTATGCTTGCGTGAGCAACCAAGCCATCAACTCGGATTTAATCCGAGAAAAAGGAAAGGAACAAATCCCCGTGTACTTCATCAGCAATGTTCTACAAGGGCCAAAGGTCCAGTACCAAAAGCTCGAAAAAGCCGCGCTGGCCATTGTCACCTCTACAAGAAGGCCCCGCCATTATTTCCAGTCACACCCCATCATAGTCCGGAGCGACTTACCCATCCGAACCATCCTCCACAAACCGGACCTCTTTGGACATCTGATCGACTGGGCCATCAAACTATCCGAGTTTAACATCTCCTTCGAACCACGAACAACCCTGAAAGCCCAGGTTTTGGCCCCTCATCACTGAACTAAGTCCCCTCGGGCTGACCGCAGACTTATTTTTCTGATGGGTCATCGAACAGAAAGGGCGGCGGAGCCGAGGTCGTGATGGATAACAAAGACGGGGTATGCTTAGAACAATCACTCCGTTTTGACTTCAAGGCTTCCAACAACCAAGCAGAGTACGAGGCCTGCCTTGTCGGGTTGGCCATGGCCCAGGAACTAGGGGCACAGAACATCACACTTTGCAGCGACACTCAACTAGTAATCTCACAAGTCAATGGGGATTACCAGGGCCGGGAACCCCTACTTCAGAAATACCTCAAAAAGGTCTGAGATGTCTCCTCAGCCTTCGATCAGGTTACATTTCAACACGTACCCCGAGAAAAGAATGCCCGAGCCGATGTTTTGTCCCAGCTCGCCAGCACGAAGAGGCTCGACAACAACAAGACCGTACTACAAGAGACCCTTTCTACCCCGAGCATTATACTTGATGTCCAGGTCCCGGTCCTAGAAATCGGAGATCTCAATGATTGGAGAAGGCCCTTCCAATTGTTCATAAAAAAAGGGCGAACTCCCATCTAACAACAACGAAGCCAAAAGAATAAGACACATGTTGGCCAAATTCACAATGATCAACGGGATCTTATACAAAAGAGGGTTCTCCTCCCCTACTGAAATGCATAGCACCCCCTCAAATTGGCTATGTGATGGCCGAGTTGCACGAAGGGAGTTGTGGTGGCCATACCGGAGGTCGATCCCTAGCCCGGAAAGCCCTGCGGGCAGGTTTCTTTTGGCCATCTATTGGATAGAAGTGCGAAGACTTCATCAAAAGGTGCGACGCCTGTCAGCGGCACTCAGATCACTTGAAACTCCCATCCGAAATACTGACCACTATGACAACCCCCTAGCCCTTCTTCCAATGGGGGATTGACTTACTCCCCCCTTTCCCCCTCGCACTAGGGCAACTTAAGTTCCTAGTCGTAGCTGCGGACTATTTCACAATGTGGTTCGAAGCCTTCTTAACAATCACGTCGGCTCTTGTCCAGAAATTCTTCTTTAGGAACATCGTCAATAGATTCGGGATCCAAACTTCGTGATCACGGACAACGGAACCCAATTCACAGACAAAGGGTTTAGAGAACTCCTAAGTGGTCTGAAGATCAAACACCACTTCTCCTCGGTCGAACACCCCCAGACCAACGAGAAGGCTCAGGCGGTAAACCGAGTTATCTTACGAGTACTCAAAATAAGACTCGAGGATGCTAAAGGAAAGTGGGCAGAACAACTCGATCACATCCTCTGGGTGTACCGAAACACCCCCAACTATTCCATTAGGGAAGCCCCGTTTCGGTTGACGTATGGGACCGAGGCCATGATTGACAGTTGTCGAACCTGCACAAAATTATAATTATAATTATCCGATCTGCAAACTACTTGTAGTAGAATGGTATAAACCGGGTCGAACCCTGAAGATCCACTCAAATTAATCCTTCTTTGGGGGGTTTTGATTGATTGGAATAAACTGAAGAAAATAAAAGATCAAGTTAAAAGCAAAGGTTGAATCAATTCAAGACAATATCAATCCAAGGAATTCAGAGGCTATTTTCATGGTAAATCATTGGTTATTAATAACATGCATTCAAGAGATCAAATCTATCAACTTAGAATCATGTGGAATCCCTACAATGATCCCGGATTCACTACTGAAATAATTTCCATAATTCAATTGATTAAGATTAACAAGATCAAATAACCATGAAATCTTATGTTAGATCCAAATCAATTTTGTAAACGGAACCCAATTGAAGTAAATAATTAAATGAAAACCTTCAATTTAATTGCTCACTCTATGCTTTTCATTCATTGTATGATGATTAACCAATCAAGAGTACAACGTACTTCAATAACAAATTTCATAACCAAAACATGTTAACCAATCAAGCTTTGATAAAAGAAATATGGAATTGAAGCAAGTGGAGTAGAAAAGCAAGGTAGATGTAATTCAATCAACATGTAAATGAAGATCAAACCTCAAAACCAAGATGAAAATAAGCTTGACTCCTTGAATTGAATAAAAACTTAGCCTTCCATGAAGACTTTACAAAAAAGATGAACAAAAGTAAATGAAATTCTTAGTAATTTTTACTACAACTTGGGATGCTCTTCTCCTTAGCAAGCCCTCCTATTTATAGGAGGGGAAAAGATGCCATTCCAAACATGATCACTCAGCCATGACTAAGCATTTTTTGTCCACAAATGAACTTATTGATCAATTACCTAATGCATTTGTCCATTACTTTGAATTATTCACCTACTCTAGCTATCATTCATCTACTTGTCTCCCACTTTCACCGAGCATATCATCCCCAATCTGGCAGAATACAAGAGAGTTGTCTTCATATGAAATCACGCTCTGGATCTTAGCTTTCAAATGCCGCTGGTTTGAGCCCAAAAGGAATTTGCTAGCCCAAGTTATGGCCCAATCATTGAGTGTTGGTCAGGTTTTCATATGATGCTGACTATTCCGTCTTCCAAGCCCATTTTGACTCACTAGCCATCCGATTTAGCTTTTGGGTTCTTCATAAAAGTTGTAGGGCTTTCTTTTATCTTTCCTACACTATACAGAACATAATTTTTAGATGTCTAGAACTCACGTTATGCTTGAAATACGAAAACAGTTTAATGCTGAAAAATGTAATTGAGCCCAATATGAACCTGAATTAGCATAATATGCTTATGACTTGTTAATTAAGCATAAAAAATGCATTAAAAGGTTAAATATGAGGGATGATTAAAGTGTATAATTTATATTTATCAATGATCCCTGTTGAGGTGGGCGAACCGTCATGGCGAAACTTTGATTTCAATCCAGAGGAAAGTGTGAAAGCAATCAGAGAAGAACTCGATCTTCTGGACGAAACCTGGGAAGTCACACACATTAGAGACCGGGTCCTCAAGGAACGACATGCACTCAAGCATGCCACCAGAGCCTTGGTTATAAGATTTCAAGTCTCAGACCCGGTCTTGCGCAAAGCCGACATTGGGAACCAGAACGCTCCCAAAGGAAAGTTGGCCGAGAATTAGGAGGGCCCCTATCGAATAACCAAGTCGATGGGAACGAGTGCTTATAAAATCGAGACCCTCAAGGGAGAACCGACTCCAAGGTATTGGAACGCAACAAATCTTAAAATGTATTAGAGTTAAAATATTCATCAATAGAAGCGGCCATTGAGACGACATCTTGACGTTGTGATATCATTGCTACGTATACTGATTTCATTACGAGTTTTCTCTACACAAATCCTAAGACTTCATCAAAATTAAAATTTGAACCCTGACAGCTCGAAAAGAGTCGTGACCGGGCTCAAGAAGGGGACTGGTAAAGTCGAACGAGTGAAACTCACCCAGTCCCATTCCGGAAAGAAGAATGCCAAAACCCCCTACACATCAACAAGCGAAGAACTCGTTCGATGTTCAGAAATTACGAAAGTCGCACCTGCGCCAAAAACTCGAATGCAAGGCCGATGCCAGGAAAGATAACGCATACTTTCTACGGCCTTTAATTGGGGACAGTTATGCCGTCAAACATCAGAATCGCACAAAGAACCGGTATCCACAATCATAAAAGATAAATCATGCTCGAAAAACTTAAACGAGGAGGGAGACATGCAGAAAAAAACACGTCGAAGAAATGACCCCAAGGGCCAAGATTAATACAAAATGTACGCCCCACACACGGGGACGATTTGGCAATTATCAGTATTACAATTCGGCGTAAACAATGAAAATCCCAAAGTATTTTACAAAAAGGTGTGCCCTAACATCCTGGACGACTTGAAACGTACAAAGACTTGAAATATACAAAGCAAAATAACTTTAAAAAAAGAAAAAGATAAGCCTCCTCCCAATAACGAAGCCGATCACCCCTCTCCCTCCCGGTACGATCCTTTCTCACCCCAATCGGATACCTACTCACCGGAATCCACACCGATCAGTTTACGGGCCAAGATATTAGCCCTGCAAATCAGGCCACGAAGGACCTCGAACTCATGGGACATCCCGTCTCGAACTAGGGCTGGGTTCCTCAGAGAGAGCTGAGCCAGGGCATTTTCAAAGTCCTCAGTCCTCGTCCCATTTGGCCTGGTGACGAGCGAGGTTCTTCTTGATCAGAGTCGCCACCGTCTTCTTATCCATCCCGGAATGACCCACCCGCTTTCTTGGCCTGTTCCTTCTAGGCCCTCAAGTCCTCAGTCGACTTCTTCGCCGCCTCCATCTTGGCCGTCCTCAGGGCCAGATCTTTCCATACTTTCTTTAGTTCAGCCTTTAGCAAAGTGTTGCTCTTTTCAGCCTTATCCTTGGCGGTCTTCACGATCTCATATTGCGTCTTATATATCTTCATTTCCTTCCCCACCAGCTTGACCAACACCTTCAGATCGGTCACCTCCTTCTCTAACTCATCGTTTGAACTTTGCAGCTCTTGGAAATGAGGCACAACAATCCCATGCAAATACATCATGAAGGCAGCCTACTGAAGGCATTGTTGCTCCACCACCTATAGGTGCCAGGTGAAGTTTACCTGAGAGTGCACATTCGCCACTTCTTCGTTGGTAAGGACATCCATCAAAGCCAGTTGGTCGAGATTGAAGTCGTCGTCATAAAGAATCGACTCCTCATCTTCCTCATCCGCAACCTCTTGCTCCAAGATCTCCATCTCGGTCTCTTCGCCCTGCTCTTCCTCCTCCTTATCCCGGGCAGCTGCTTTCTTCTTCTTCTTCCCCTTAGGGGAGTTGCTTTTGTTTTTCCTTTTCTTCTTATGGGTTGAACCCGATTTTGCCCCCCGTCCGGGGTCGCCACATCATTAACCTGGACCTGGGTCTAGGGGGAAGGAGGAAGATCAACATTACTGTCGACATCATTATCCACAAGATCAAGGTCAATCTCAGGCTCCTCGATCACATGGTTGACTTGGGCCTGGGCGGCCTGTAGTGCCCCCATAGTTGCGTTGGCCATAGAAGCTAAAAAGGAAAAAAAAAGCCAATTAAGAAACTTCACTAAAACTTAAGGAAAAACACAATGACTGACTTCAGAGAAACCTGTCTACCTATCCAGGATCTGACGTTACGTCGAGGGCCCTCAATAATAGTTTTTCTCTTAAAAGACCCTATCTCGGCCACACACATCCACGAGCCCTTTGACCCTCTTATCGGCTGGGGTCAGGCTGTCCTCAATAACCTCGTAATAACTCGGCTCATGGTCATAATGAATAGAACTCCAATAGATATGAACTCTTGGGGTCACATCGGCGGGGTCGTCGCGGTTAATCCAAAATGGCATACAGCTCGTGGCAGGTTGTATCCGAAAAAATTCTTTTTTGAATGGGATCTTCCCCCGTTTAGCCGAGTCTACAAACGAGGAGATCAGCTTCCGGTTCGTATGAGCGCAGAGACTCACCCATGACCTCGAAGTCTCCCTCTTATCACCCTTTTGATATTTCCTCAACACTTGGAAATAATGGAAAAATAGGTTGACAGTCAGCTCCAAATGAAATTCCTTTAAAATTAGCTTGAAACAGATGATGAAGGCCCATGAGTTAGGATGGAGCTGAGAGGCGCGCAGTATGCAAATACATAAGGACCTTCTCTTGGAAGTTCGACAACGACAGCATCAGCTTTAGCTTCGAATGCTAATAATTGTACGAATACATGGATCGTGTATTGGTCTCGGACAGCTCACATACCTGGGCCCCGGCCGGGTGAAGGACGGCATCATAATCCTAGGCATGGGCTGACTCATAGAACTTCAGATTGACGAGCCGCTCTTGGACTGGCACGGGTGCATCTGGCCTATAAATACTAGCAGTACCTACTTAGACCTCGGGCACTGATGGGTTTCTGGCAAGCGAACCACAAATCCAGCAGTATAATAGTAAGTAAGATATCGTTTCCACAGGGAATGAAAATTTATGTAAACTGAAATCGTATTTATCAAGGGAAATAACAGTTTAGAGTGAATATGTTTGCAAAAGTGTAAATAGCAGGAAAGATCAATGGGAATTAGAAAGGTAGAGTTAGAGATACTTTACTTGGATTAGGATTGAACTTCATCTCATCGCACCCTTCATGTATGTAAAGACTATCTATTATTTTAGGTTTACTCTATAATACTGTAGACAAAACTCTATTGCTAAGACCCCGAGTTACCAGCAGCCTCACACACTCAAAGGTAAACTATGCGGCCTCTCCCAACCGACAGACTTACCCTCGGCTTATTTCGCTCTATTTTGTTCAGTTTGTAAAGACTTAATTGAAATACGTGACCTACCAAATGAATGTATACCTTCGCTAGAATACTGTCACTACCCATCGCTCATTAGATATACCCATCTCTCGCTTCCTGGATTCACAATCAATTAACTCTTTGCTATCGGAATACCAAGCCCTAATGGTCGGATGCCCCTTCAATTAGAGTATTCACACTACCCATCAATCATTAGCAAAACACCCCTTTTCGGTCAAAGTGGTAACCGAGTCCTCTTATTCAATCAGAGAGTGAGTTTCTTCAGAATCCGCTCCCTCACTCTCGCTCCTAGCCAGAACTGACCCAGTTAAGACTAGCCTATAACTCCAGGCGTAAACCGCGGGAATTAGGAATAAACACGGAATAAGATTACCAATATTACAGACAGAGAGCTCAAAAATAATAAAATAGAATTTACATACACTTGGGGATAGAATCAATTACATTCAATCCTACTGGAGAGTTAACTACTTGAGGTAGTCATACACACCACCGAAGATGTTGTCACCATCTTCAATCCTTGTGAAACACTCCTCCTCTCCTAATCTAAACTTAGTTACATTACATAATCACTAGACGAGATTACAATACTATACTCCACACTGTCTAACTCGTTCTCCTTTTGGACTGACGCAAGAGGTTCCTATTTATAGATTAGGAAAGACAAAGCAAATTTGGGAAGAGATCCTCTTAAAAACAGCAACTGGGGAGCAATTTGCGTGTTCTGCGCTTCAAGCTGCGCTACAACGCAGGCTGTAGCGCAGGTTCCAGAGAGTTGCACTTCACCTGCGCTATAGCGCGGGGTGAAGCGCAACTAGCGTCCTGCAGCTTCAACTTTCCTCTTTTATTTCTTGATCTCTCCCCGAGACTGGTTTTCACCCGTTTGTCCTTCCTTGTTTCCCTTTATTTTCTTATATATTTGTATTTATTGTGCAATCCTTGTTTATTTGGGAAGCTTGTCTGCAATATCTTTGATTGATTGGCTCTGATCTCCTCATTAATGATTCAAATCTGCTTCAAATCTTTAATTAATTATCTTCAATCAATCTCCAATCTTGCATAAATCCTCCTCATTTAATGCCATTTAATTTCTGAATTAAATCTTTGCAATAATCCTACAAAAATCAGCAACAAATCCATTAAAATAGCATCAAATTCAAAAATAGGATTAATAAATATAAATTATTAAATATTAAATAAAAAGGGATAAAAATGGGGTAAAATTGTCATTTTGTCCTTGATAAATGAAATAAAATATATACTAATTTATCAACTATTTTTCACTTATCAAATTCCCCCCAACTTAAATTCTTGCTTGTCCTCAAGCAAGAGACCTCTTTGCAGTCACAATCAATTCTATTCCCCAGTGTATTTTCACAAAAACAAAACTAATTCAAGGTAATCATCCGTCAACTCCTTCCTAAGCAGAAGTCACTTCTGAACCATAAGAAAAAATCAGAATCAAGAGATATTACCAATCAACAGTCAAGATAGGAATACAAACATCAATTAAACTTTCTCAATAATAGCAATTAAAGCAGTAAGTGATAAACCAAGGAAATCTCTCATTCTCACGGGTAAGTGTTTTCCTCAATCATTTTCACCCACTGTTGAACAACTAGAATTGATAGTCGTTTCCAAGGTCTGAACCTGCAAGCAGTTAGTATGGATCAAAAGGTCTTTTTTTAGGTTGTAATGAGGTTGGGTTATCAAGAAATCATGGTTTTTCTGGATATTCAAGGAACACTTTGAATAGAGAGCATCTTGTGGTTATGCTATGGAACTTCTCTCAATTCACTTAATGGTCACCCTTTTTCAGCTTTGGCCTCTTTTTTGAAGAATTTTCTCCCCCCCCAACTTATTTATTTTCCACACTTTGTGCAGAATTTTTTTTTTGTATACATAACATAAAGAACTTATTTTTGGTGGGGGAGAATCTTTCCTTTGTGATTCCTTGTGCCTTCTCTTGGATTCCTTGTGACCAACCTCTTTGTCAATCTCTTGTCCCATTTTGTTGTAGTGCACCTTGCTCTCTATCCCAAGTGTTATGGGACATGGTATGATCATTGATCATTGATAATGGCTGGGGTGCATCAAAAGAAATATTAAAGGCTCAAATGGGCAATCAATAATTGGAAATATTAATGCATGGTTGGCTATTTGGCACTAAGCAGAATATTAGAATCACAAAATTGTGCCTTTGTCACTTCCATACCTTCTACAAGCAAGACAAGTTTCAGAAACTCAAGCAATAACAATTGACAAGCAGCGGTGAAAAGCTCTCAATATAAGTGTTTAAGTGTTTAGGGCTCTCAGCTCACCGGTTGGGCTAAAATTTCCTTGCTAAAGCACTTAATGGATTTAATTAACTAACATGATAGGTTATCTTGAGAAGTACCCTACTCCTAACTGATTATGGAATTAATCATAAGACCCTATCATCTTACCTAGATTGGTTAGTTAAACTACTTATTTACAGAGAATTAGAATAAATTACTTTGATTCCTAAGCTCCTAAAATATATACACAACTAAAAAAAAAGAATAGTATAATGGAAATCAAGATGGATGAGTATTATTGAAAACTATAATTGACAAAGAAAATGCATGCTCACATGCTTATTGAATGATGAATGAATCCTAATATCCTAAATCCTAATGTCCTAAAATTGAAAAACAATTGCAAAATTGCATGTCCTAATGTCCTAATTGGAAAGAAGAGGAAAAGAAACCACCAATTGAAACCACCAATTGCTTTGCTTTATTCTCTTTAATCTTCATCCTCTGAATCTCTTCCCCCCTGTGAAAATAGGCCTGTCCCCAGGCCAGTTGATATGAACCTTAAGGTTCGAATTTGCTGGACCTTAGAAATACTAGGCTGAACTTGCACTTTCTTTGATAATGAAATATTTTTCTTGAAACATCACGTTTCTTTTTCCTTTATTTTTCTATTTTTTTATTTTGATTTTCTTTTCTTGAACTTGATAATATAAAAACAAGATAACAACTTTTCTAAGCAAGAACTTTGACTCAGCCTTTTTAAACTTTGAATTGTAAATCTCATACAACCAAGTTTCCACGCAAGAGAGTAGGATTCTTGTTTAAGAAAGAAGAAGAAGAACGTAAAATAAAGATAGGTGGACGTCACACTTTCAAGACTTGAAAGATAAGTCCTTGAGATTACACACACAAAGGCAATGAACCCTTGATAAATCTCGACTCTTGACAAGCAAGAAACTTAGAGAAACACTCTCAAAGATTGGGTAATTTTCTGGATAAATCATTCTTAACTTTCTTGCATGCATGAAGCATGTTTTTATAAGGATTACAAGGCACTCAAAGGTCATGCAACCAGCTAGGTTTACACGCCTATTTCACCCCAAAATACCCCTCATGCGATCCCATGCAACCCTAAATACATTAATAGAAATTAAATAAATTAAAACTAATAAAACTCAATCCAAGTAAACTTGTTTGGCCGCATTTTCCAACCAGAATTTTGGGCACATGTGGCTGCATTATTTCTTGAAATGTAACCACCAAACATGGATTAAAATGGCTCATGAATCAGCCAATAAGTGGCCGCATGTAACAACCCACAACCATCAAGTTTGCAATCAAATTGTAACCTCCATCTCATGAATGTTGGCCGCAACTTTGATGGAAATTTACTTAGCCAATTACAACCTTGTTGGCACCTCTTTGATGATTCATTATTCAGCCAATTGATCACAAGTTGGCCGTAACTTTGCTCTAGGTTAGAGGCTTCCATGTAGCTCCAAAATTGTCTAGGTTCAGTCGCACCTAGCAAGCTCTTCCAACAGCTAGTAGACAAAATTTTAATGCAATTAAACAACATTACAACTTTGTTTTGTAACCACCAGAAAATTAATCCCTTGTCTTTGTAACTCCCTAATCTTTATTGAAAGCAAATAAAAATAATAATTCAGCAAAATGATGAGTGAGTTGGCCGCCCACATGGCCTCCTCCAAAGCTCTTGATGGTTCTTCAACTTGTAGTTGCATTGATGGCAACTGGTCTTCATTGAATTCCATGCTACCATCTTCTTCTTGCTTAAGACAAAGAACAATTTTAGGGGATTGTTCTTTAATGTTTGCGCCCTTAGTTTGTGGGGATGCCACCATAATTTGCAGAACTCCTTTAGCTTTCCTTGGCCCCCCCTTGTTCTCATCATTCCCTCCCTCTTGAAGAGGATTTGTCCTCAAATCAGAAGCATCAACATCTGCATAAAAAAAAAGATTAAGTCAGTCATATTGAAAATTAGAAATTATATTGATGCTCCCCCTAAACCAATCCCATCCTCCTGGATCAAACACAACTTGTACAAATTCAGATTTTATCTTTTCTTCCTTATGCATTAAGGAAGCCTTCTTTTTGAGTGACCAAGCCCAAACGCCAGGGTTGTAGACAATTCTCTTGTATTTCTCTTTGGCTTTATCTTTATACATGTTAGTCATAATCAACCAATCAAATAAAACCAAATGGAGATAACCATGAATATTTTCAATAAGCAACAAATCAAGAGTATTCAAATGATTATTCCGAAAAGCATTTTTATCACATAACAAGTTAGCCCTAATATGCTTATGATTTTCCTTTATGATTTTAACCACACAATTATTATAATATGTAACATTGTATGACAAACCATAAGACTCCATGTGTTTGTTCTCAATTTTGTCATGAGTTTGGCTTCCAAAAGTGGGTTGAACGTACAATGGAGCACTAGGAATGATATCAACACAATTCGTTTTCAAACTTGGCAACTTGTGGTGTGTGTCATTCACAGTCACATCCTCTTGCTCCTGTAAGATAACATCACAAACAAAAGAAGAATTAACATTAGAATTTAAATTTTTCTTTCTCATTTTCTCTCTTTCTTTTTCTAATTCTTCTCTCCTCTTTTCTTTTCTTTCTTTTTCAATCTTTTCTCTCAATTTCTTTTGGTCCTCACTAACCTCTCTTGGACTCAAGGGTCTCAAAACAATTTTTTTGTCATGGTACATGAAAGAAATTTTATTTGTGAAGCCATCATGGATAGCTTAAGTATCATACTGCCACGGCCTTCCAAGAAGAATATGGCTTGCCTCCATTGGTACCACGTCACAAGTCACCTTGTCTTGATATTTTCCTATTGAGAAAGGAATTTCAGCTTGTCTCTTCACGTGCACTTCATCTCCCTCACTTAGCCATTGAAGCTTGTATGGCTTAGGGTGTGGCTTTGTGTCCAAGTTCATCTTGTTTACCAATCTGGAACTAACTACGTTAGTGTAGCTACCACCATCAATAATCACCAAACAAATCTTACCATAGATTGAACATCTAGTGTGAAAAATGTTCTCCCTTTGGCTTTCCACTTTGTCTACAGTTTGGCTACCAAGAAGTCTTCTAATCATGTAGAATTCTCCCATCCTTTCTGCCATGATAAAGAACAAGAAAAAAAAAACGTAACAGAGAAAATTATGTTAGGTGTTTACAAACCTCACCACCCTCGTGTTTGCACACAATACTTGGCTTTTTCTATGACGTAACTCTCTTGCCTTTTTCCACTCTATTTCTCTTGAATTTCTTACCACACCAATGAGAAGAATAAATCAAATAATTCACCAACCTGCGTGCAGTCAAGAAAAATAATAATAAAACAAGAAAAGCTAAGAAGAAAAACAATTTGTTAGAAGAAATGATTCAAAAGAATTTCTAATAACCGGAGCTCTGATTACCAAATGATATGAACCTTAAGGTTCGAATTTGCTGGACCTTAGAAATACTAGGCTGAACTTGCACTTTCTTTGATAATGAAATATTTTTCTTGAAACATCACGTTTCTTTTTCCTTTATTTTTCTATTTTTTTATTTTGATTTTCTTTTCTTGAACTTGATAATATAAAAACAAGATAACAACTTTTCTAAGCAAGAACTTTGACTCAGCCTTTTTAAACTTTGAATTGTAAATCTCATACAACCAAGTTTCCACGCAAGAGAGTAGGATTCTTGTTTAAGAAAGAAGAAGAAGAACGTAAAATAAAGATAGGTGGACGTCACACTTTCAAGACTTGAAAGATAAGTCCTTGAGATTACACACACAAAGGCAATGAACCCTTGATAAATCTCGACTCTTGACAAGCAAGAAACTTAGAGAAACACTCTCAAAGATTGGGTAATTTTCTGGATAAATCATTCTTAACTTTCTTGCATGCATGAAGCATGTTTTTATAAGGATTACAAGGCACTCAAAGGTCATGCAACCAGCTAGGTTTACACGCCTATTTCACCCCAAAATACCCCTCATGCGATCCCATGCAACCCTAAATACATTAATAGAAATTAAATAAATTAAAACTAATAAAACTCAATCCAAGTAAACTTGTTTGGCCGCATTTTCCAACCAGAATTTTGGGCACATGTGGCTGCATTATTTCTTGAAATGTAACCACCAAACATGGATTAAAATGGCTCATGAATCAGCCAATAAGTGGCCGCATGTAACAACCCACAATCATCAAGTTTGCAATCAAATTGTAACCTCCATCTCATGAATGTTGGCCGCAACTTTGATGGAAATTTACTTAGCCAATTACAACCTTGTTGGCACCTCTTTGATGATTCATTATTCAGCCAATTGATCACATGTTGGCCGCAACTTTGCTCTAGGTTAGAGGCTTCCACGTAGCTCCAAAATTGTCTAGGTTCAGTCGGACCTAGCAAGCTCTTCCAACAGCTAGTAGACAAAATTTTAATGCAATTAAACAACATTACAACTTTGTTTTGTAACCACCAGAAAATTAATCCCTTGTCTTTGTAACTCCCTAATCTTTATTGAAAGCAAATAAAAATAATAATTCAGCAAAATGATGAGTGAGTTGGCCGCCCACATGGCCTCCTCCAAAGCTCTTGATGGTTCTTCAACTTGTAGTTGCATTGATGGCAACTGGTCTTCATTGAATTCCATGCTACCATCTTCTTCTTGCTTAAGACAAAGAACAATTTTAGGGGATTGTTCTTTAATGTTTGCGCCCTTAGTTTGTGGGGATGCCACCATAATTTGCAGAACTCCTTTAGCTTTCCTTGGCCCCCCTTGTTCTCATCACCAGTCCACGTGATCCCTAAAAGTAGGAGGATCCATTCCAGGATGTGGACCATCATCATTATACCATGATACTCCTTGCGTATGCAACATACCATTGTACAACGTTGTAAGTTGTCGAGACAAATGGTCCAAGTGGAATAGTCCTGCTCTGTCTGCGGTAGGAGGCGAGGAAGGATGTGTAATATGCTCTCTGATGATCTTGAGTTCCTCAGTTGGAGTGCAGTGAGATTCTATGTATTCCCTGGTGATTGGTTGCCCGATTGGAGTGTTTGGGCGGACCTCGATTCCCTTGTTGAAACATAGCTTTGTGATCAAGGTAGGGAATGCTAGCCTTGCTTTGGAACGAGGTCTTCTTTCATCACGAGCCACTTCAATCATGGTTTCCAAGTAGTCAGAGATAACTATGGCAATATCAACTTGTTCCCCACTCTCTATGCAGTGTATCAAATGGGCAGTAGTCATGCCCATGGTAGAAGATTGGAGGCAAGGTCGAATATTAGCATTGATGAAGGCCATCCATACTCTTGACAATGCACTGAGATTTTCTCTGGGTATTACCTCAACTTCACCATAGGCATTGGTGTCAAAAGATTTGCCAGGAAGGCATAACCTTTAAGTTGTTTCTGTATCAAGAATGTCATGACCATAAGGGCCTACCCTCTCCATTCTTTTCATGTACTCGCAGTAGGATTCATCAATGGGGTCTGGTGCTGGATGATCAAGAAGCGCATTGATTGCCTTTCTATCATAAGAGATCCATAATCCTTGCATATAGCTCTTCCTTGCACCACTACCATCTGCCCTGCTAACCTCAACATTACTGTAGAACTGTCTGACAATCTCAGGGTTGAAATACGGGTATGGCTCGACTAGAGCACTCCAATCTCTTCTTGTAAGTTCGTAGATGAACTCTGGGCAATCTTTTGGTTCGAGTTGAACCGGGGTCTCTGGAAAGAACTCACAATGCATGATATAGTTGTAATGAACACATTGCTCGATAGTACTGAATCTTCCTTCTCCCAAGATAGGATTGGAATCAATTGCCTTTCTTGACACCATTGATGTGCTCTTTCTTGTAGTCTTTCGGATACGAACCATCTGTGTGAGACAAAAATCTTTATTAGAATGAGGAGAGAAGAATTTAGTGTTGGAATCCCATATCAGTGTCAAGATCAAACAAAGAATTAGAGAAAAATTCTTACCTTAATACCAACAAATCAGAGGAAAAGAGGAAAAACTATGCACAAAGTGTAAGAAAATCAA
Source organism: Sesbania bispinosa (assembly GCA_026901365.1). Classification (NCBI taxonomy): domain Eukaryota; kingdom Viridiplantae; phylum Streptophyta; class Magnoliopsida; order Fabales; family Fabaceae; genus Sesbania; species Sesbania bispinosa. The sequence continues at coordinate 207,812 of QLOH01000777.1, read as the reverse complement.
GTATGAGTAATAGTTTTTCATCTTTTCATGCATTTAAATAGTTTTCTGATAGCTGCGCTACATCCTGCGCTATAGCGTGGTGAAGTGCGTAAGGCGGTGAATTTTCACAATTACTGCGCTTCATCCTACGCTATAGCGCGGGATGAAGCGTAAGAGTCAGAAAGAAAAAGATATGTGCTTCATACTGCGCTATGGCGCATATGAAGCGCATGTAACACTGTATTTCTCGCAAACGTTGTGCTTCACTCTACGCTGTAGCGCAGAATGAGGCGCAAAAACCAGAGAGCAATTTGGTTGCGCCTCACCTTGCGCTGTAGCGCAGGTGAAGCGCATGATTAGTGAAAACTTTTACTTTTCTTTTTCCTAAAACTACTATTTATGTTTCCTACATCTAAACTGGGTTGCCTCCCAGCAAGCGCTTGTTTAACGTCTGATAGCTCGACGCCTGGTTGTTTTATGGATCTACCAGATCGATGACAGACTCAGATCTGTCAAAGTCACCTCCTAGATAAGGTTTGAGTCTCTGTCCATTGACAACCCAGCAGACTTTGGTTTCAGGATCTTCAATTTCAACAGCTCCATAAACTCTGACTTTTTTAACTATGAATGGTCCTATCCATCTGGATTTAAGCTTTCCTGGGAAGAATTCTAGTCTGGAATTAAACAGCAGCACCGGTTGACCTGGGTAGAATCTCTTTTTAAGGATTTTTTTTTATCATGATAGGCTTTAGTCTTTTCCTTGTAAATCCTTGATGATTCATACGCATTCAACCGCATCTCTTCTAATTCATGTAACTGCAGTACTCTTTTTAGTCCCGCTACTCTTGAATCCATGTTCAGAAGCTTCAAAGCCCAATATGCTTTATGCTCAAGTTCAACTGGTAAATGACATGCTTTTCCATATACTAACTGAAATGGGGATAATCATGTGGCAGTTTTGACAGCTGTTCTGTAAGCCCATAGTGCATCATCAAGTTTGTTCGCCCAATCCCTTCTGGAAGAGCTAACTGTCTTTTCAAGGATTCTTTTAAGTTCTCTGTTTGAAACTTCAGCTTGCCCATTCGTTTGTGGATGGTATGGTGTGGCCACTTTAAGCCTCACTCCATATTCTTCCAAAACCTGTTGTAATTGCTCATTACAAAAGTGTGATCCCCCATCACTGATAAGAACCCTTGGTGCTCCAAATATAGCGAATATGTTTGCTTTAAGAAATAGACTGACAGTTTTAGCATCAGCCTTTGCTGTTGCTGCTGCTTCTACCCATTTGGACACATACTCAACAGCTACCAGGATATACTCTTTTCCATTAGATGAAGGAAAAGGTCCCATGAAATCCATTCCCCAGCAGTCAAATACTTCTACCTCAAGCATGTAGTTTCCTGGAATTTCATTCCGCTTGGAGACTCCCCCTGTTCTTTGGCATCTATCACACTGTTGGACATAGTCCGATGCATCTTGGAATATAGATGGCCAGTAAAATCCAGATTGGAGTATCTTTGCTGCAGTCTTTTCTCTGTTGAAATGTCCCCCATAGGGAGAACTGTGACAATGCCAAAGGATCTTCATTGTTTCTCTCCCTGCAACACATCTTCTAAGCAAATTATCCGATCCAATTTTGAAGAGATGGGGATCATCCAATAGGTACTTCTTTGCATCTGTCATGAATTTCTTCTTTTGAAACCAAGTTAGTTCCTCAGGTAATACTCCTGCAGCCTTATAGTTAGCCATGTCAGCACACCAAGGCCTTTCCTGAATCATCATCAGTCTTTCATCTGGAAATTCTTCTAGCAATTCAGGCTCTGTATTAGTGACCACATCATTCACCAGTCGTGATAGATGGTCCGCTACTACATTCTCACTCCCTTTCTTGTCTTTGATGACTGGATCAAATTCCTGCAATAGTAAAATCCATCTAATCAGTCTTGGTTTAGAGTCTGGCTTTGTTAGAAGATATTTGATAGCAGCATGATCAGTGTAAATAGTGATTCTTGAGCCTATTAAATAAGATCTAAATTTTTCCAATGCAAACACTATGGCTAACAATTCTTTTTCTGTGGTGGCATAATTTATTTGAGCTTCATTCAAAACCTTGCTAGCATAGTGAATAACATGAAATATCTTAGGTTTTCTTTGTCCTAATACAGCTCCTACAGCATAATCACTAGCATCACACATCAGTTCAAACTCAAGTGTCCAGTCAGGACCAACTATCACAGGTGCAGATGTTAAACTTTGTTTCAACAAGTTAAAAGCGACCAAGCAATCATCATCAAATTTAAAAGGTGTATCCTTGTTTAGCAGATTGGTGAGAGGCTTGGCTATTTTTGAAAAGTCCTTGATGAAACGCCTGTAGAATCCTGCATGTCCCAGAAAACTCCTGATGCCTTTTACATTTGCTGGAGGTGGTAACTTCTCAATGACCTCGATCTTTGCTTTGTCCACTTCTATTCCTTTGGTTGAAATTTTGTGTCCTAGGACCACTCCCTCTGTTACCATGAATTGACATTTTTCCCAATTGAGAACAAGGTTAGTTTCTACACATCTTTTCAAAACAGTGTCCAAATTCATCAAACAATGATCAAAAGAGTTTCCAAAGACAGAAAAATCATCCATAAAAACTTCTATGCATTTTTCAACCAAATCGGAAAATATGGATAACATGCATCTCTGAAAAGTAGCAGGGGCATTACATAACCCAGAGGGCATTTTCCTGTAAGCAAAGATACCAAATGGACAAGTAAAAGCAGTTTTTTCTTGATCTTCAGGATTGACAGTTATTTGATTATATCCAGAATATCCATCCATAAAGCAATAAAAAGCCTGCCCAGCCAATCTTTCTAACATTTGGTCCATAAATGGCAAAGGAAAATGGTCCTTTCTAGTGGCTTGATTCAACTTCCTATAATCAATGCACATTCTCCATCCTGTCACAGTCCTAGTGGGTATTAACTCATTTTTATCATTTCTAATGATAGTCATTCCTCCCTTCTTTGGAACAACTTGAACAGCACTTACTCAAGCACTATCAGAGATAGGATAGATCATACATGCGTCGAGAAACTTTAATACTTCCTTTTTCACTACCTCTTTCATTGTTGGGTTTAGCCTTCTCTGAGGCTGAGTGACAGGTTTGTAGTCCTCCTCCATATGGATCTTGTGCATGCAGTATGAAGGACTGATGCCTTTGAGATCTGATAGTGACCATCCTATAGCTCCTGCATTATTTCTCAAGACAGCAAGAAGTCTATCCTCTTCTGAGGGAGTTAAGGATTTACTGACAATTACAGGTTGATTCCCAGTTTTATCTAAGAAAGCATATTTAAGATGCGATGGGAGTACCTTTAATTCCAGCTTCTGACTATTTGTATTCTTCTCCTTGGGCAACTCTTCGGTTGTTGTTTCCTCAGGTGAAAGTGGTGGAGAGCTGTCCAGATTCCTTATATATTCGTCTTCTTCCTCTTTAGCAAGGATATCCTCCATTCCTGTCAGAACTGTTGCTAAAGGGTCTGCACTGATTAGCTTTTGTTGCTCGACTGAAGAGTTCTCTAGTACTTCCAACTGATGACACTGGTGTTTTTCCATGGGATATTGCATTTCATCAAAGACATTAAAAATCACCTCATCATCTTGGACTCTTACCTTTAAGTTTCCACCATCCACATCAATGATTACTTTTACAGTCTTCATAAAGGGTCTACCAAGTAAGATTGGAACTTCAACATCTTCTTCCATATCCATGATGACAAAGTCTACCGGAAAGATGAATTTATCCACTTGGACAAGTACATCTTCTACAATCCCAAGTGGTACTTTTATGGATCTGTCAGCTAGTTGCAGAGTCATTCTGGTCGGCTTCACATGAGAGACTCCTATGCGCTTGAGTATGGTCAGGGGCATCAAGTTGATGCTGGCTCCCAGGTCTAGCAAGGCGCTTCCAACTGCTAGATTTCCAATGGTTATTCGAATGGTGAAGCTCCCAGGATCTTTTGCTTTTAGAGGCAAGGATTTCTGAATAATAGCACTACAGCTTGCTTCCAATTCTATGGTCTCCTCAGGGATCCGTCTCTTCTTGGTCAAAATATCTTTCATGAATTTAGAGTAAAGCGGCATTTGCTTCATAGCTTCCAATAAAGGAATTTTGATTTCCAGCTTTTTCATAGCATCTAGAAAGTTGAAGAACTCTCTATCTTGGCTCTTTTTGGTGGGGATCCTGGGATAAGGCAACTCTCTATGAGGGAGCTCTGGTGAAGGCTCTTGAGCCCTTGATCCTTCCTGGCTTCCTGGTCCCTCTTCTTCCTTCTCAACTTCTTGCTCTTTCCTTTCCAAGACTTGCTTTTCTGCTGATAGATTGTCACCAATACCCTTTCCTATCTCTTTACCACTTCGAGTGGAGATTGATTTGCAAACTGATTGTTGTTCATCGAACTCTTTTCGGATCTCCTCCACTTGCTTGGCTAGATGCGTGAATGTTGCTTGCATTAATTCCTTATTGGCTATCATCTCCAAGGTCAATTTATTTAGCTTTTCCTCAATTCTGGAGTTGATATCCGGTGTTGTATTGTTGTTGTGACTGAGATTTTTGGGAGATGTATCATGGCTTCCTGTGCTGTCCAGGAAGCAGACTTGCTCTGTTCTGACTTCAGGATAAGAACAATGTCCATTAGGATGATTTCCCTTACAAAATCACATACCATTTTTGTAGGTATGTCACAAAAAGCTTGAATGATCTGTTGTTGTTGGATGAGCAACTGTACTTGCTGACTTAACTTCTCCATTTGTTCCAGAACTTTAACAGATTCATGCTTGGGTGACTCTTCAGTTTGGATTGGTTGTTCCCAGCATAGATCTTGCCGATTGCTGAGTGCACACTTGTCAATGACTGTGCGTGCTTGCTCCACCTCTGCTGCTAAATCGAACCTCCTGCTGCAGCATTTAGGAAGGACTTGCATTTCGGCTTGAGCCCATTGTAGAAGAAATTAAGTTGAGTAATATCATCAAAGCCATGGCCTGGGCATGTGAACAATAATGACTTGTATCTTTCCCAGGCTACATAAAACTGTCCACTATCTCCTTGCTTGAATGTTGATATGTCTGCTTTAGCTTTGATATAATGCTCCATAGAAAAGAATCTTCTTCTAAATTTCTCCTCAATTTCTATCCATGTGGTGAGGCTTTGACTAGGATGGACTGTTAACCATTCTTTTGCCTTACTTGAAAGAGAAAAAGGAAACAAACGTAAGTGTGCAACCTCTTTATCTTCTTCCTCAAATCCCATCAGACCAACAAATTCAAAGAATTTGGCAAGATGAGTATTTGGATTCTTGTGCTCCAAGCCTGAAAACTGGTGACTTTGAACAAGATTGACGTAAGAGACTCTGCATTCTAAAGCCTTTGTAGTTCTGGGAATGGCAATGCTAGAGTGATATCGCATTCCCTGCTGTGATACATAATCTCCCAAAGTTCTTCTAGTGCCCTCCATGCTTGCTTGTCACTTAGCTAATAGACTAAGAAGCGAAAACGTAAGTGTGTAACAAAAATTAAAAACAAAATTATGTACACTTGATAACTGGACGTCAGGGATCTACAAAAATTAGAATCGTTCCCTGGCAACGGCGCCAAAAATACTTGATGGGTTTCTGGCAAGCGAACCACAAATCCAGCAGTATAATAGTAAGTAAGATATCGTCTCCACAGGGAACAACAATTTATGTAAACAGAAATCGTATTTATCAAGGGAAATAACGATTTAGAGTGAATATGGTTGCAAAAGTGTAAATAGCAGGAAAGATCAATGGGAATTAGAAAGGTGGAGTTAGAGATACTTTACTTGGATTAGGATTGAACTTCATCTCATCGCAACCTTCATGTATGTAAAGACTATCTATTATTTTAGGTTTACTCTATAATACTGTAGACAAACTTTATTGCTAAGACCTCGAGTTACCAGCGACCTCACACACTCAAAGGTAAACTATGCGGGCTCTCCCAAGCGACAGACTTACCCTTGGCTTATTTCGTTCTATTTTGTTCAGTTTGTAAAGACTTAATTGAAATATGCGGCCTACCAAATGAATGTATACCTTCGCTAGAATACTGTCACTACCCATCGCTCATTAGATATACCCATCTCTCGCTTCCTGGATTCACAATCAATGAACTCTTTGCTATCGGAATACCAAGCCCTAATGGTCGGATGCCCCTTCAATTAGAGTACTCACACTACCCATCAATCATTAGCAAAACACCCCTTTTCGGTCAAAGTGGTAACCGAGTCCTCTTATTCAATCAGAGAGTGAGTTTCTTCAGAATCCGCTCCCTCACTCTCGCTCCTAGCCAGAACTGACCCAGTTAAGACTAGCCTATAACTCCAGGCGTAAACCGCGGGAATTAGGAATAAACACGGAATAAGATTACCAATATTATAGACAGAGAGCTCAAAAATAATAAAATAGAATTTACATACACTTGGGGATAGAATCGATTACATTCAATCCTACTGGAGAGTTAACTACTTGAGGTAGTCATACACACCACCGAAGATGCTGTCACCATCTTCAATCCTTGTGAAGCACTCCTCCTCTCCTAATCTAAACTTAGTTACAGTACATAATCACTAGATGAGATTACAATACTATACTCCACACTGTCTAACTCGCTCTCCTTTTGGACTGACGCAAGAGGTTCCTATTTATAGATTAGGAAAGACAAAGCAAATTTGGGAAGAGATCCTCTTAAAAACGGAAACTCGGAAGCAATCTGCGTGTTCTGCGCTACAGCGCAGGCTGTAGCGCAGGTTCCAGAGAGTTGCGCTTCACCTACGCTAAAGCGCGGGGTGAAGCGCAGCTAGCATCCTGCAACTTCAACTTTCCTCTTTTATTTCTGGATCTCTCGCCGAGACTGGTTTTCGCGCGTTTGTCCTTCCTTGTTTCCCTTTATTTTCTGATATATTTGTATTTATTGTGCAATCCTTGTTTATTTGGGAAGCTTGTCTGCAATATCTTTGATTGATTGGCTCTGATCTCCTCATTAATGATTCAAATTTGCTTCAAATCTTTAATTAATTATCTTCAATCAATCTCCAATCTTGCATAAATCCTCCTCATTTAATGCCATTTAATTTCTGAATTAAATCTTTGCAATAATCCTGCAAAAATCAGCAACAAATCTATTAAAATAGCATCAAATTTAAAATTAGGATTAATAAATACAAATTATTAAATATTAAATAAAAAGGGGTAAAAATGGGGTAAAATTATCATTTTGTCCTCGATAAGTGTAATAAAATATATACTAATTTATCAACTATTTTTCACTTATCAAATTCCCCCCAACTTAAATTCTTGCTTGTCCTCAAGCAAGAGACCTCTTTGCAGTCACAATCAATTCTATTCCCCAGTGTATTTTCACAAAAACAAAACTAATTCAAGGTAATCATCCCTCAACTCCTTCCTAAGCAGAAGTCACTTACCAACCATAAGAAAAAATCAGAATCAAGAGATATTATCAATCAGCAGTCAAGATAGGAATATAAACATCAATTAAACTTTCTCAATAATAGCAATTAAAGCAGTAAGTGATAAACCAAGGAAATCTCTCATTCTCACGGGTAAGTGTTTCCCTCAATCATTTTCACCCACTATTGAACAACTAGAATTGATAGTCGTTTCCAAGGTCTGAACCTGCAAGCAGTTAGTATGGATGAAAAGGTCTTTTTTTAGGTTGTAATGAGGCTGGGTTATCAAGAAATCATGGTTTTTCTGGATATTCAAGGAACACTTTGAATAGATGGTGGGGTGATCTTTGGAGTAATGAAGAGTGTGAAAATTTTTCTTGTGGTTGGTTTGTTAGTAGGTGTGTTAGAGTTGTGGGTAATGGGAGAAATGTTTTGTTTTGGAGAGACTCGTGGCTCATAACCACTCCTTTTTATGAGCGGTATAGTAGACTTTTTCCCATTACTTATAACAAAGAGGTGTCTATGGCTGATATGTTTTTTAATAGAGGTATCTGGGTGGAATTGGAGTTGGCAAATGCAACTATTTCAGTGGGAGATATCCCAGTTATCTATGTTGCTGGTGGATTTAAGTTTAGTACAGATTAATGACGATATTGAAGATGCTTGGAGCTGGTAAGTGGATCCTGGTGGTGTTTATTCTGTTAAGTCGGCTTACCATATCATTGTTAATGATTCTATTTCAGCTATGATACCTTTACATAGATTCATATGGTGTAATTTGGTTCCTTCCAAATTTTCTTGTTTTGCATGGAGGTTGATGCTAGACTGAATACCATTAAGATCTAACCTTATGAAAAAGAGAATTGTACAACTTTCAGAAGTGGGTTGTGTGTGGTGCAGTCATGAGCTAGAGACTTCTTACCATGTGTTCTTTGAATGCTCGTTTGCTTATCAAATTTGGATGTTATGTCTCAACTGGTGTGGTTTTTATTTTGCTCTCCCAAAGAATTTTATCAATCACTTTGACCAGTTTTTGGGTCTTCCTATATGCAATGATAAAAATAAGTATAGGTGGTCTGTCATTTGGTTATCTGTGGTATGGAGCTTGTTGTTGGCAAGAAATGAATCAGTATTTTCAAACAAATATGTAACACAACTTGAGTTGATAGAGTCAATTAAGTTACGTTCTTGGAAGTGGCTAAGAGCTAAAGATAATGCTTTTAGTTATGACTTTTCTTGTTGGACTAAGGAGCCAACCGTCTGTCTTAATCCACACTCTTTCCGAACTATGGGCGAGGTTCTGTTTTTTGGGTGGTGGAAATGCTGGTTTTTGTTTTGATGGTCTCCGATGGATTCTCAGTGGTTGATATAAATATCGGTACTGTTGATGACTACCTTTGTGAGCTTTGGTTGGATGCTTGGTTGCATTTGTGGCTCAAATCCTTGATGTTGATTTGTCATTAGGAGCTATGGTTTTGTGCTACTGCTATGCTATTTTTTAGTGGTTTGATAGTAATCTTGAAGAATTTCCAGCAAGTTACATGACCTGGAAGTGTTACATAACACGGTTGTGTAACATTTTCTGCAAGAATTGGAAAACTGGAGTATGGGCAGCAAGCTACACCGCCTGGCATTGTCGCATAAAATGGTCGTGTAGCATTCTGGTTTACAACTTTTTTTAACCGTTGTTAGGGTTGGAGTACCCATTGTACTCCTATTAATATTATTCTTTACTTTTATAAAAAAAAAATGTTTTAATATTTTAGTTTTTTAAAAAATCATGCAACTTCCAAATCTGCCCTTATTGCAAGTCTTTTTTTTTATATCCTTTTTGTAAGTCAAACTCTATTGTATTTAACCCGCTAGAGTCAGCCTAGTGGTGGGGAGTTTAGGTAGTTGAACATGAGGTCTAACGTTCAAACCTCATTGCATTCCATGTAAACGAAAAAAAAAACTCTATTGTATTCCCTACATTAACTAACCTAAAAATTATAAATTTCCAAAAATTATAAGGGATAAATATGAAAAGAAATAATAAATGCATCTAAAAATTTGTAAAAAGTCTAAGAAAAATGATTAAATAAAATCATTAAAAGAATCTTGTAAAAAAGACTGAATAGAATATTTATTTCCGCCCCCCCAATGAAAAAATCCCGGTTATGCCCTTGCATCCACCTGACACTATGTAAAAACTCATTTAACTAAAAACTTCATCGAGTGAAAAAATTATAAAAAAAATCACTAATTAAAAAGAAAAACCACTAAATAAATTGGACCGAGACCACTTATTAAGAGCATGTTTGATTTAGTATTGAAATATGAAATAATTACGTTGAAAAATCTAAACTTGAATTTGACCAATTTTAACATCAAATAAAAAATACACTAACTTGGAACACGTGTCGATACACGCTTGAATAGTCCACGTGTTTCATATTCTTATTTTTATAAGTCGATCCACATGCGATATTAGTTAGTTATAGTAAGAAACTACTTTCTTACTCATTATATTTCTTTATGTTTTTCAAAATATATCAAATAAATTACTTTTGAAAAAATTTATGTTAAAAGTTTTTTTTTTGGTAAAATGTTAAAAGTTCTATCTCTTTATTTATTTATTTAGTGTATAAGAGGGGCTAGGCCCCAAAATAAGAAAAGCTATTTAAGACCCCAATTAAAATATGATACATGAACTGAATGCAACCACTAGAAGGCTCCTGGGGTAATGCAACCCAAGAGGAAACTATGCGCAATGTTTGATTTGCATTTTCATTTCCTAATTCCATTTTCTATTTTCTGGAATTTTACAAAGGAAAAACTGGAAATGCTGGAAACAAAAAATCGTCGTTTTCAGCATTTCCAGTTTTTCCTTTGTAAAATTTCAGAAAACAAGAAACAAAATGAAAACAGGAAATGGAAACATGAAATGAAAATGCAAATCAAATAGGCCCAGCAAGCCAATTAGCTGCACGATTTCCTTGCTAAACACATGAACAAATTTTCGATCCCACTCCTTATTCTTCCATAGAAATACTATTGAATATAGCAGTATAGGTTGAGATGAGTTGATTCTAGAAATAAATAGTTGAGATGAATGATACACATTTTACAAAACATGTTAAACGGAAGTGATTTAAAATCAATTCCGTGAAACCATGATTTTACACTATAGCAACGGTAAACAAACAGACTATATAAGTCTACAACCTTTCATTACCAACTTTATCACCAGGGAACCATTTTCAACGACTAGTCTTCTATGGCCCATATGACCCTCGGTATACCAAGAGGCAGGAGTGGACAATATTGCCATAAAAACATTTGAGGTGCCCAGTTACTCACAAAAGCACCTCTCTAAACTCTAGCTTAAACTTTATCTCACATAACTCCCCCACAATTCACCATCCACATTAAATGTTAACAGCTTATAATATCAATTTAGTTTTTTAAATTTATCTTTTATCTTAAATATTTTTCTCATTTTTCCTATTTTCCCACTTATCAAAAAAAAATATTTTTCTCGTTTTTCTTTGAATTTCATCTAGTTGAACTCTCAAATTAATTACCATCAAATTTATCTTCTATTGAGAATCAAGATACTCTAGAAGTAATATTCATCAAAGTCAAGCTAATAACATTTTATGAATATCCCATTTGAAATGAAAATTTTATATTATATAAATAATTAAATCTATAAAAATCATACAATTCATATATATAATTTTATTTTAATGTATGACATACTTTTTATAATATAAATAAATATTGATTATAAAATTTCATCTTTATGATGCTACAAATGTTGAATGTTTCAAAAACTTGATGTTGATAATCAATATGTTAATATGTTATTGAGAGTTGAAATAATAAAATTCAATGATAAAAAAAATTATTTGCCAAAGTAATTTGACAAGAGTAACTTAATTCCAACCCATTTGTTGCATCTTATAAAATACCATGTTCTCGGCTTTATTTCGCCCTCTATTTTGTATCTTTTTTTGTCTATGCCTATTTAACGGTTGCACCCTTTCTGGTTTCAGGGTGAGGAGATAGTCAAACCTGTGGAACAGTACTAAGGTATAATACGCATGCACATACACAACAATTAAGTGAGTACAACATACACAACAGGGTTTTGCTGAGAAAGTACTAACATTGATCTTCTGTGACAATGGATAATATATCATACTATATTACTAGCCTATATGGTTTTCCAAATGAGGCTCACAAATGCCACCCATTGCAACTTATTCATCAGCTTGCAAATGAGGTTAATGATAAATTTCTCATTTTTGGTGACTTTAATCTCATTAGTTCGTGGTCGGAGAAGAAAGGAGGAAGAATAGCGTCCATGTAGTTGTCCTATGATTTCAATCAGTGTCTTAATACATGTGGATTATGTGATATGGGTTTCATTGGGTACCCATACACGTGGTCAAATGGGAGAAGTGGAGAGGCACGTATAGAAGAAAGGCTGGACATGGGTGTAGAAAGTGTGGGCTTCTTGGATTTATTCCATCATAATAATGTCACACATTTGGGAAGACTAATTTCTGACCATGATCCTATCCAGATTCAATGGGCCCAACATCAGGAGGAATTAGAAGACAGGCGGGACAAATTAAAGTTTTCCGGTTCGAAAAAATTTGGTTGCAGAACTCACGTTTTTTTGGAATGCATTAGTAATGCATGGTTTTTATCCGATGCAGACTGTGCTAATAAATTAAAGGCTACAAAGGAGGCTCTAGCTTTATTGGAGAGGAATGTGGGCTCACATACTCGAAACTTAAAGAATCTATAAAGGAAGATTCAAGAGGCAGAGAGATAGGACCCAACCCCACAGAACATTCAAAAGTGCAATGAAATGTTAGTTGAGTATGAAAACATCTTGAGACAGGATGAAATTTATTGGTCTCAACGCTCACGTGCTTTGTGGCTCAAGGAAGGTGACAAAAATACAAAGTTTTTCCACTCAAAAGCTTTAATGCACCAAAAATATAATAGAATTACCAGAATGAAGAATGCGAAAGATGAGTGGGTGTTAGGTGCAAAGAATGAAGAATGCGAAAGATGAGTGGGTGTTAGGTGCAAAGAAAGCTACAAAGGTCATTAAAAAATACTTTGAAGATATTTTCTCTTCTTCCCAGCCAGTTCTGACTGAAGATTGTTGGGACCCAATTCGAAACTGTGTGGATCAATATGCTTTTGAGGAACTTTCAAAAACTGTGTGGACCCCTTAAATCTCCTGGACCGGACGGATTTCCTGCATTATTCTATCAACAATTTTGGGAGTTAATTAGAGCTGATGTTTGCAAGCTGGTCTTGGATGTTCTTAATAATGGTTTGGACCCTAAATGTATCAACAATATTTTCATTTGCTTAATTCCAAAAATTAAAAAAACGCAGAGTCTTAAGGATTTGAGACCAATTAGCCCATGTAATGATGTAATGAAAATTGCAACATAATGTATTGCTAATAGGTTGAAGCCTTTTCTTACTACTATTGTTAGTGAAAATCAAAGTGCTTTTATCCCAGGGAGACATATAACTGATAATGCTTTGTTTTGGTTTTGAAGTTTTTCATTATATGAAAAAAAAAGAGAAAGGGGAAAAAGGAAAAAAAGTTTAAATTTAATAAAATAATTAAAATATGAAAAATTATAATTAATGTCAAATTAATGTAATCAATTACATTTAATTTTTAAAGTTCATTTACGTTTTAATGTAAAAGTAAAGTTTACTTTACGTTTTAATGTAGAATAACCTTTATGAAAAAAATTACAATTTTAAAATATTAATGCTTAAAAATTCGATACTTTAAATAATAAAATGTAGAATTTCTCTTAAACAAATGAAATTAACGTTTAAATTTTAATTCAATTGAAAGAAATATAACTCTTCCATTTTCAAAACAACTTATTTGAAAAAGTGACATTCAATATCTGTGTAAGTCTCATGAATCATCAACTTAATTAACAATGTTGATATGGAAAAGGATAGTTGAGATAATTATTTCTATATTATTATAAAAATAAACGTTAGTTGCCTAAATTTAAATTTTATTTAATCAAAATATCATTAACGATTAAATAAATGTTATAATTTTTTTTAAAAAAAATTAAACAATCCAATTTTGAGATATTCCAATATTTTTTAATAGATAGTCATTGTGGGCTACGAACATGAAAATTTGGAGACAAATTAAACATAAGAAAATAAACATAATCTATAATGCAGAAAACCCAGAAACATATTAACATAACTTTAAAAGAAATAAGTCTATGTAGCATACAAATGATTACATATCAGATAACTAAGAGTTTGAAATTACTTTCACACGAACAACAGAAACATTAGCAGTTTCATTGTCAGATAACCCTCATTACATCTTCTTCTAGCCCAACGAACGCGACATTCAAAATCGTTTTCATATTCATCTCTCAAAATAATGTTTTCAGCACCTTCAATAATTCTTTGACATATAATAGAAGGAAGAGTCTGGAAAACAGAAGGAATAACACTTATTAAAAGCATTTAATATAGTAATTTCGTAAGGATAAAAAAGTAGCAAAGAAAACTCACAGAGCAATGAGAGGCATCTTGTTTCTTAGACAAAACTTTGTCAACTGATACATAATGAGATAGAAAATTCTCTAACATGGGAGAAATATCATCAAACGGTAAGCCACCAATACCATTATCATAAAGAAAAGCAGGTTGAGGGTAAACAATCTCAATCATGAATCTATCTAAAATCTTCAAAAAAAATTCATTCTCATCAATCAAATAAAACCTTATCCAAGCACCATTAACCAAATTCTACACATCCTTTAAGAACTTCCAACCATTAGTGAAAAAAAGTTTATAAAAAATCCTGTGTACACTAACATGGAAGGAATTAGAAACAGGATCAATGAATTTAACTTTCGTTCCCACACTTAATAAATGATCCCTACAGAACAGAGTAGGGAGTTGAGCAAAACCATGCGAAAAAAATAATAATTAAACACTGAAACAGAAAAGAGTTGTTTTAAATATATAAAATTCAAAACATACAATTACCTCATCTGAAACATACTCCATCTGAAACCATATGTGAATAAAAGAAGAGGTTGAAGAGGAGCCTGAATCCATTTGAGACTTAAAAATAAAACTATGAATACGACGCTCAAAATACTTTACTAAGATGAGAAAAGAAATGAGAACTTCAAACAGTGAAAGTGGTGAGTCTTTACACAACCTTTTATAATAGAAATCAATATATTGTGTAATAGATATCTTGAAATTTGAGAAGAGTTAATGGATCAATATATATTTAATAAAATAAAAATAAAAAAAAAGGAAATAATAATAGTCAATATGAGAAATTGTACAATTGTACCAGATGGACAATAGAAATCTCTTCGACATCCGAAAACAATTATACACTAACATAACTAATTAATATCTGGATAATTAATATCTATGACAGAAAAAGTATAGGAAGATAAAAGTTTGGCTTGATCTGATCACTTGACCACGTATTAAATGATTACTGTAATTCTGATTTTGAAAAATGTAAAAATAAATGCTCATGATAAACAGTAACACTAACTCCAAAAAACAAAATAAAAATGCACCAGCACAGAACAAAACACGAAATTAAATGTAGTAAAAGTTTGAAACCTACAACCCATGAACATGTACGTTCACTTCAACAAATGTTTATACCAACATACAAATGACTTTAATCAGTAGGGTCAAATTATAAATGAATGTAATTTCTGAATGAAACATCCTTCAATCAACAAATAAGTCACCCACCCATCACCAAATTAGGAAAAAGGTATTTTGTATGCATGGACAATTGAAATAAGTACAGTATTTTGAAAAATTTAAGGAAGCTCCTCTTACAATCCAAGAGAATGAAATAAAAAAGCAAAGAGGCTTACATATAACAACATAGGTCAATGATAGTCGCAGGGAAATTAAGACTACTGTGAGAAGCCTGATATCATAACTTACAAACATAAACAAAAAATAAATACCCTTTCCGGAAGTGGAGAATCTAACTCAGAAGTCATGAATAAGTACCTAAACCCTGAAAAACTCAGTTTAAACATGCAAAGCAAATCCAATAAAAAATAACAAAGGTACATATATATTGCAAAGTTCATCAATTGGAATCAAAATGCAAGGGGAGATGTGAATTTTTTTTAGAAAAGAGAGATGGAAAATATTTTAAAGCCAACGAACAGAGAGAGATCGAGCATACGCAACAAAGATTAGCGGAAGGGAAAACTATTGTGAGAAGCCTGATATCAATACTTACAAACATAAATACAAAAGGTTATAAATTTAATTTAAATCATAAAAGTGTTCCATAAAAAAAGATATTGTTCCACTCAAAACCCCAAACTATGAAATGAAGCAGGGGAATAAAGAATAACATTGGCAAAATCAAACGCAACAAAAATCATATATACATACCATTCTAACAATTCATGCTGGCAGTGAAGGCTTTTCTGAGAAGTCTTACACCAATAAATGCAATCAACCAAATTTTGCAGAAGTATTTAACTATAATCCATTAATAAGTGGACCGCATGTAATTGCTTACCTGCATATGCTCTTTGGTCAACCAAGTCATTTCATGGGGGAGAAGTAAAATAGTCAATTGATTAGCAATTATATCCAAAATATCTTCACTCCAACAGGTATGGGAAGCTTGATATCAATTCATGGAAACATTAAAAAAAAGGTTACAAAATTAATCTAAATTAGAATAATGTTATGCAAAAAGAAGGAAAAATGCAACTAAAAAATATAGAAAAAAAATAATACCCTTTCGTGATTTTTCCTCTACACAGAAGCCATGAATCAGTACCTGAAAATTAAAAACTCAGTTTAGACTTGATATCAGTTCTTGAAAACATAAAACAAAATGGTCACAAAATTAATCTAAATCAGAATAGTGTTCTGCAAAAATAAGGAAAAATGCAACTAAAAAATATAGAAAAAGATAAATATCATTTCATGATTTTTCCTCTAAACAGAAGCCATGAATCAGTACTGAAAACATAATTTTATTAATAAAAGCAATTCTATAAAAATAATAAGATTAAAAATTTTGTTATTACAATTCAAATAACGTACCTGACCAGGAGTGATTATGCATTCAAACGAACAAACAATAGGACGACTCTATGTACAGCTCTGAAAATCCATATCTTGAAATAGAAGAAATAGCAAAATCTGAGGAAAAAATGTGAAAAATCAGAAATGCATAAACAAAAAGGAAAAAGAACGAAACACACGAAATGAAAAAATACCAAAAAACACACATATAGAAAATGCAGCACAGCAAAGCGCAGGACTGTGAAATAAAACAAATGGAATGACAAAAAACGCAGAAATACAATGCACAATTAGAATCGGAATCCCCAAAAAAACCCACAAAATCCATAAATCGCAACAAAATCGAAACCCAAAATAGAATCGTAAACGTAATGTCAAAGAAAGCAGAAAAACAATGCACAAATTGAAACGCAACCTAGAAAACCCATAAAATCCATAAATCGCAACAAAACCAAAACCCAGAAGAGATTCAGAAAATCCAAATCAATATAAGAGACAGACGAACCAGAATGAATCCAAAGAGAAAAAAAAAACAAAACCCGGTGAAGAAGTGGTGAACAAAGTCGTATAAACGGTAACCTGCAACACAAAACGTAAATAGAAGTGAGAAATGTAACATCCCAAAAATTAAGGCCCAGAAACTATAGTGAGAGCGTTAGGCTGTGGTTCCGGCCAAATAACGGAGATTTGGGAGTGGTATGGGATGTTGGGGATTTGAATGTGAAATTAGATAGGAATTTGGTAAATGATCTAAGACGAGTTCAACAATTTAAGAATGAGTAAAGGGTATTAGAGGAAGAAGAACTAAGTTGGGAAAGTATGATATTAGATGAGAGTTTGGGAATTGATTTATCAAGAATGAAAGTGGGGAAGAGTTTGGATGAGAAGAACTAAGTTAGAAGAAATTTTCATGGAGAGGAATTAGGTTTAAGAAGGAGAAAATTGAGTTGGAGCCAAGAGGGGCACAAACTGAGGTTGTTACTTAATTTTGGGTTTTAGGCCTAATGACCTTGGTGCACTAATTCGCAAATATCTAGAGCCATGGGTGTCCAATTAAGTTGATTCTACTTACATTTGAAATCTTATTTCTGGGGGGCTTCAGTTTGATATGTTATATGATAGTATTCCGAGCTCGTTTGCACCTCCAAACAACAAGTTTACGCACTGTAGCGTGCAAAGTGCGCTGGAGCACGCAGATGTGTGCTGAAGCGCGCGCGGGGCAGCTGCCTCTGTTTGGAGTGCGCCCCAGCGCGCGCGGTCCAGAATTTTGTTAAAATCAAGGGAGAACGCGTTTCTCCCCATTCTCTTCTCCATTTTTGGGGATTTTAGAGAGAGGGGGCAAAGTTCTAGTGAGAGAAAACGAGAGAAAGAAGAGGAAAATTTGGGTAGAGGCTTCTCCCACCATCTCCTAGCTTGGATTTCCACCATTCCTCCATCATCTTCTTCCTCCTCTCCCTCCATTGTTGCTCCTTTGAGGTGAGTGTGGTTCTCACTCATTATTTTTGGTTTTATTCCCTTGCATGCTCCCTATTCTCTCTTCCCTTGCTATTATTGATGATTATGCTTGAGTTTATGCAAAAATAGGTTTGATTGTTAGATTGGTTGATTATATGATTTTTGGCTCAAACCCTAGGTTAGAGGATTTGGGGATTTTGTGAAATTGTGGATTGTTGATGTTGTAATCTTGAAATGATTTTCATTCATGCATATACTCTTGTTCACAGAATCACTGTCACCTTACCCGCCCAATTAATGAACGTTTTTGGAAAAAAAGGAAATTGGGTCTTAGGACGTCATGTTTTATTGTAAAAAGGATTTTTGGGTCTTTTAGACCTCATGTTGAACTAAATGACTTTGAATCCATGGACTTCATGTTTTAAAAAGAATTACTTCAGGTCCTTGGATTTCATGTTGAGGTTAATCATGTTTCACACTCAGACTTTTGGTCCCTGGACCCATGTTTCTGAGACTTTGTCTCCGGTCCTTGGACTCATGTTAAATAATCAGATTTTGGTCCCTGGACTCATGTTTCTGAGACCTTGTTTCCGGTCCTTGGACTCATGTTGAATAATGAAGTTTGATCCCTGGACTCATGTTTCTTAGACTTTGTCTCCGGTCCTTGGATCCATATTACAAGAGAGGTAATCACATTTGCTCCTAGGCCAAGGGGTAAATGGGATTCCTCCATTAAAAATGAATATCATGCATAGCATCCTTGTTTGTATAATTAAAACTTAATCATATAAGTGTCCCTGGACGACGACCCTTGGCCACGATGCAGAGCACTCAAATCATGTAATAGTGAAAAGACACCTGGTTGTGGGTTACACACTTGGTTGCTCCTTGTGGGAGATTTTGATTGACTTATGTGGCATGACATATATGACTGATTATCTTTTGCATGATCATAGTTGCACTTATAATTATTATTGCTTGATTAACGTTATATGTATTGGATTGCCATCACGAATGTTCTCTTGAATTGATTTAGCTTGGTACATCACTGTGTATTCTGGTTTGCCTCCCTACACTGCACACACTACTACCTCACTCACTGGGACGTAGTCTCATCCCACGATGTGGGAATCATATTTCAGTTGTGCAGGTCGAGGTCATATTCTTGGCGGAGCAGTTAAGGACTCAAAAGGAGTAGAGGATAAGATTTGTAATTGTAGTTAGCACTTAGAGGATTGATGTATTATAGTTGAAATTTAGTTTTGCCATGGAGGCTTAGACGAGGATTTAAATTGTATTGTATTATTATCAACTGTATTGGTACTTTTCTGAGTTTCAGGTTAATTTGTAGAATTGGGAAATGTCCATTTTTTTGGGAAAACTCTGCCGGATTTCCGGTAGGAGTTTTATGAACCATGACACTACAAGTGTAGGTTCGTTCCCTAGGCTTTAGTTAAGAATTAATATTGAACATATTGATGTATGAATTTTGTGGAAGCCTAAGCGAGCGTTGGATTGCTTAAGCGTTATGTGAATATATGTCGATACTTGAAATGCGCGAAATAATTTCATAAATTTGGAATAGTGTTTCCAACGGACATTATTTTTGAATTGAGAAATTAGGACGTTACAAGAAACAATACAATAAACACAAATCACATGAAAAGCTTCAAAGCATAAAAAAGTTGAGAGGAAAACGTGAAGGAAACAAAGAAATGACACAGAGAGCGATCAAACTTTCTATTCTAATGTAAAAATGATATGAGATAAATCAACAGGATAGCAAAAGAGTTTTTAAAAAGGCATCCGATTTTGATTTCATAGGGAAGATAGAAAAGCTTTATACAATGAAAGAAAAAATGACATATGAAATTCAAAAATTGAATTTTGAAAATAGTATAGAAATCTTAGAAACTCATTAAATGCACAACTCACTAATGGATCATATTTAGAATTATAAGAAAACAATTTAAAATCAATTATCAATAATAATAAAAATAATAAAAAAAGGAAATTACATAATTGACCATGAAGAGAGAGGGGGAGAACCTTGAAATTTAGGCGGGAAATTGAATTAACCTGGAGATGCCACCTCACAGAATCCACTATCCAAAAACCTTCTTTTATATAATATATTAAATTGATTTTATTTTTTAAATTTATCTTTTATCTTAAATATTTTTCTCGTTTTCCCTATTTTCCCACTTATAGAAAAAAATATATTTTTCTCGTTTTTCCTTGAATTTCATCTAGTTGAACTCTCAAATTATTTACCATCAAATTTATCTTTCTATTAAGAATCAAGATACTCTAGAAGTAATTTTCATCAAAGTCAAGCTAATAACATTTTATGAGTATCCCATTTGAAATGAAAATTTTATATTATATAAATAATTAAATCTATAAAAACTCATACAATTCATATATATAATTTTATTTTAATGTATGACATACTTTTTAAAATATAAATAAATATTGATTATAAAATTACATCTTTATGATGCTACAAATGTCGAATGTTTCAAAAACTTGATGTTGACAATCAATATGTTAATATGTTATTGAGAGTTGGATTAATAAAATTCAATGATCATAAAAAATTATTTGCCTACTTTGACAAGAGTAACTTAATTCTCACCCATCTGTTGCATCTTATAAAATACCATGTTCCCGGCTTTATTTGGCCCTTTATTTTGTATCTTTTTCTGTCTTTGCCTATTTAACGCTTGCACCCTTTCTCGTTTCAGGGTAGGGAGATAGTCAAACCTGTGGAACAGTACTAAGGTAAAATACGCATGCACATACACAACCATTAAGTGAGTACATTATACACAACAGGGTTTTGCTGAGAAAGTACTAACACCCATCACAAGTTCTATTTGCACTTCTCTAGGGATCACTACAAGATAACAAGATTAACAAACTGCTTTTATTTAAACCACACGCAGCATTGGCACATCTATATTGCAACGGTTGACTTTATTTTTTCCCATATTGGCATCAGTCTATCCATATAGGTAACTGAATGCTTAGCCTTTGCTTCCACTTCTGGAGTTCTAAGGTATGATGCTTGGTTGCAAGTTTTGGGGGTATCTCTGCCTCGGTAAGCCTTACAGATATAGCTTAAGAAGTTTTCATAATCCTGCAGCAGAAGAAATTTGCAAATTCATTTGAATTTCAAGTACATTTGTAATTTCATTCATTTGTATAATGTAAAGCATAAATTTAATTGTCATAGATTATTTGTTTATTAGAGGTATATAGTGGGAATGGCCTATATTTGGCCGGATACAAAATTGCAAAACTAACCTCATAGAGTGGTTCTCCATCCACAACTACCCAAGGAACATACTTATGAGGAGGCTGCAGAGCATCTGTTTCAGCTGCATACTGTAGCTCCAGCTGCATAAAGATGGTAAGCGTTATTTGAGAGAAAAATAAATTCAACCAATGGTATACAGACACAAAGAACATCTATGATATCTTTATTTACCATCAAGATATAGTTTTAATATTCTGCGAATTTGGCAAAATATTGAAAAAGGATTTTGCCAGATTATCGTGAAGAAAGAACCATGTTAAGAAGCAACAAATTGGCAGATCTGTAGTATCTTTTTGTATTGGTTGCAGCAAAGAAAAACTTATTACCAATATTACATGGCTTTAGAGTTCCATGGGAAATAAAAAACAACCACATTTTCCTAAATTAATTGTTAGAATCAGTTTAAATGATTCTTTATTAGATATGCCTGATTAGCAGCAGATGATAATGCTAGATAAAAGCATTGTCACTAGCATGAGGTTTACTATCAAAATAAGCTACAAATTGGCAGTTCAATTATATCTTTAGGTAGTAGGTAATAGCAAAGAAGCTATAAATCATCTATGAATATAAGGTAATTCAAACATCAAAACCAGGACCAATTTTTTTGGAGTAATTCAAAGATCAAAACCAGGACCAATTTTTTGGAGTAATTATTAGAATAAGTTAAGATTATTTTCCATTAGTTATTTTGCTAACTTGGAGAACAGAAGCATGTAGTGGATGAGGACAAAACAAATGCCAGATCATAGCATTGTCTCTAGCACCAGATGTAGTATCCAAGTTTCACATAATAGAATCAGTAACTGCTAGTTGACATGGATTATCTCTATTCTTCTTAGTGAGGTTAGTTTAAATAAAGAATCAGGAAGGCTCTGCCGATTCTGCATCTGTATAACTACTCAAAATTTTCCAATTTTCAAGTTTCCACAAGTTTGATTCATTTATCAGTGTTAGTAAAACTTCAAGGTTCATAAGAATAAAAAAACAATTATAGAAGAGAAAGGCTATTTAAAACATTTAGAACACTTGAGTATCTTTCTTAGCGACAGAAAATGGGGGGTATACATATTACTATCTCTGTTAGTGTTAGAGCATGGTATTTCAAGGACAAGAACTCTATCAGATAAAAGCACTAACCTCTTTTCCATATTCACTCCTATAACAATGATCAATAGGTTTTGAATCCAGACCCAGTTTCTCGAAACAAGATTCCCACTCTTTGTGCTTATGCTGATACGCCAGATCCTCAATACAATAGATGAAAGGAAAATGCTTGCTCTGCAACAATGTGAGAATTAAATACATATACCAGTGATATACATACATGCAAAGTATATATCGTTATAATGAATCAACAGTAGTAAGATCAGATTAAGAATGATCTACAACATTAAAATAACGAAAAAAAGAAAAAAAAAAGTAATTTAAAAACAAATAAGGCCATTTAATTGCCCATTCCTTTGCATGCAACAGTAAACAGACACAGAAATACAGAGAATATAATCCTAAGTTATTTCCAAAATTTAACTGTCCTTGGATAGATAATGAGTAACCTGTCTGTGCTATAACCATGGAAATTATGGATTAACCAGTAACTGTTCTTATTTTCTTTTTCAAATTTTAGCTTATCCTAATTATCATAGTACTCCTCATCCCAATTAAAGAAATAAGTAACCCTTAATTGATTAAAAAAAAGGAATACAAGAAGAAGAAACATGCATGTCCCCATTTAGTTCAATCTTCACTGTTTTCTCCGCTTCTCTCAGTACCAAAGGTGCAAAGCAATTCTTACCAGTTCAGGCCAGATAGTAATTGCACATGCTTCAACGGTATCCAACAAGCACTCATCGGGGCCATGCTGCAATCCTCATTCATGAATAATATAAATCAGAAGCAGATTTTCGTGAATGAGAAAAAAGACAAAAACACACACAATTACAGTTACAATTGACATTCAATTGGAAAAATATATATCAAATTCCAGAAAAGGGGGAAGTTTGTATTGTTGAGTTGAGAGTACCTGACAGTCAAAGGTGGAGTTGCCTCTGAGCTTGGTATTACCCCAAGGAACGAGTTTGAGGTCAACGATGGAGATAAGGTCGTCGGAGAAGATTCTAGGGAGGTAATTGACGATGAAGTTGGCGCTGTAAGGGCACAAGCTTTCATAGTACAACTCTAAGGAAACCTTGTGGTTATGAGATTGAGAAGGAGAGAAGAAGGCAAAGAAAGAAAGGTATAAGATCAGAGAAAGAGAATGTGTTGAGGAAGAAACCATTGCTGAATCTCAGATTGGGTTCAAGAGAAGAGGGGTAATATCCTTAAGCAATTTAGTTGGATCGGAATTTAAGAAGAAGGAGGCTATTTTTTGCATGTCACAACTCACAGGTGTGGGGACCCAACCCAACACCACGGTGGCAGTCACAGGGCACTTGATTTTTTTGTTTTGCTTGTGAACCCAAGCACACGTTAGTCATAAAGGATGACTAGGTTCGCTCTACTTAGATTTTTCTTCTTTTTGTTGTTCAGTGCTCTCTACTTAGATATCTTTTTTTTATAATTAATTAGATATCTTTTTCTTTACAAACTAACTTTTTTTGGCATTAGACAAAAATAAATAAAATAAAAATGTTGCTTAAATTGTTAAAAGAATAAATTGATGAAATAAAACGAAAGACAATAAAATTTATATAATTTCATTTAATATTTTATTATTTCTTTTTCTTTAATCTTGAGGATATAAGATGGAAAATATTTTTTTACTATAAATTTTTAAATAATAATTTTATTTAATTAGAAATCCAGGTGTGAATTCCATTTGGTAATAACTATTTGGTTGCATGTTCGCTACTTCACCACTTGTCAAAATATTAGCCTAAGAACGAATTGCTTTGTCAATGACATACTCATTTACAATCACATGACGACACTATAGTAATATCTTATCCCTTTAAAATATTTGCTATTTTAGGTGATGAATTCTATTTTTTTTATTATTTTAAAACTTAAGACGTTAATTATTTTAAAATATATTGTTGCTTTTTAATAATTTTTATTAAAATGCTCCACATTTTAAAGTTACAACAAATTTCAACTAATGCTAATGGAGGAAAATGAATATGACTCGAATAATAAAATATTAAAGAGTATTGTTATTTATTTGCACAATAAACAACAATATTAATACAATATAAAATATAAAGAGAGAAAGGAGGGAAATATAGGAGGTAATAAGTGATATGATGGAGAGAAATAAAGAGAAAAATATGTATTGTATAAGTTATTATACATTTTTATTGTAAGAATTTATTTTCTCAATTTTCAATGAGATTATTGCCAACACTTATTTTTTTTATTATTATTAAAAGGGACGATTGAGCATTAATGGGGTGATAAAATTTCAAATATTTTAATATAAGATAATTTATTAAGTGATAGCAGTAGCGGTACGGATCTAGATTAAAACCAAAAGAAGCAAGAATTAGCACATGAAATTGTATGGGCAGCAGTTATAAAATTCGAAATTAATGAATAAAAGAGAAGGAAAATGAAAGTGGAGAGAATTAGAAGTGGAGAAGATGCCACCAATGAAGGCAATCCCTTCACCATATAAGTCTCAGGTACATAATCGCCACCAGCTCATGGAGAAGGATAAGATTCACCATAGTTTAAGCAAGAACCACCAAGTTTTCTCAACTCACATAATTGGAGGAAAATAAAGCTAAACTTTCAAAAAATGAAGTGTTAAAAAACGTATACAAGGAGACCCACCCTATTTATAGTCATGAGTGGAAAAAGGTAAGGAAGATTAATTCTATCCTAAGTGGGTGTTGAACCCTCAACCCCAAGCTATCCTAAGCCTTAAACTAGGTGCCTCACTTAAAGAAAAACAAGGAGGAAAAATACAACTCAAATAAAATACAAACTAGTAAACAATAAACTTGAGGCCATGAACATGTGGCCTACTTAGAAAAATAAAAAAAAAAACCCAAGTAAGGAAATTAAATCAAATAATTGTTTGGAGTACATGATCAATAAAAGAAAGGGTCAAATGTTGACTTTGAGAAGAAAGTAAACTTAGCCATAGGTTGTAGGACATGGTCCTAAACCTCACGCCCGTAATTCCCTTAACTTGCATCTATGGTCTCAGTAGATTGTCCATGGCTTCTAAGCAGACGCCATCATCCCATCCCCCTTGAAATGGATTTGACCTCCAATCGGAAAGATAAGAGTCTAAAATAAACCAATAAAGGAAGAGATAAGTTGATGAGAAGTAGGAAAAGACAATGGATGACAATTGGGTAGGGGATAAGAAGTGACTTCCCTTAAAGTTAATGTCCTTCCTTGGCAAGCTTTCCTCGGCTCTTTGAAGGGTGAACTCTCAAGTCCTTGCACTCCTTAGAGACTAAGGTGCTAGCCCCCGGGTCAAATGCTATCCTTTTAAGCATTCTCATGCAAGCAAGAGAATAAGTTGGTCACAAATAAGACATAAGAATTTATTGTCACAAAAGTACCAAGAAAGTTTAAAAGTTTTACAATCATCATGATACTTCATACTATGTTCCCAAATAAATGCACAATTGAAACTATGTGGCATATATGTCTTAATCTTGCGCATTAAATGCTTATCAAGTCCGAAAGGAATAATATGAAGTATTCCTAGTTAATTGAAAAGGCATATCTACACTAATGGATTTACTCAAGCATGTAGATGATGACACCTTACCTATACAAAATAATCATGGTGTTGCATGCAAGGTGAGACATTTAAGAAATCATATTGAGTAAGCATATCATGGGGCATATTATCATGTGTTTTAAATGTCATTCAATACTTGTTACATGTCACCTCATCCCAATTTCTATCCTTTTCCAAAACTAGTTCAAGAGCATAGTACGCATCTTGTATGTTATAAGGCATTCTCAAACCCTCAAACTTAGTTGGCTTGTCTAAACATGGAATATGTTTCAAAGCATCACTAAAATTGATTAGTTCTTTGAAACTTGTAATGCTTTGTGGCATATAATCATGCAAAAAGAAAGACATTTCATCCATAAAGAAAGTCAATGTAGAAAACTCCCTTTTTAGTAGCCTTGGTTGTCCTCTTTGCACGTCAAAACAGCCCCAAAAATGCGTGAATATGCCTCCAAATGATTCAATCGATACAAAGCTAGCTCTGATTACCAATTGATTGCAGTTGCTTTATCAAATCAAGAATTGGAACCAAGAGGCCATGGGTTAGTCAAATTCATGCCAAAATAAATGAACAAAGTGAAGAAAATGGTGCAGCAATGGGGCGTATAAAAAGAAGGAAAAAGGAAGAATAAACTTAGAAAATGGAGGGAGACTGAGGAGTCGAAGATCGCCACCACAACAGGCAACCCTTCTACATATAAGATCAGTGCTAGACGCCACCAATTCAGGAGAATTGGATAAGTCTCAGATACCATCAACATTTTTCTACTCATACAATTGAGGAGAAAATTCAACAGAGTTTCTTTACTTCAAATTATGAATGAATATACAAAGGGGGTGGCCTCCTATTTATAAGCCAGGGGAGGCCAACTAAGTGAAGGAAAAATACAAAGATGAGTAAAAATACTTTCTAATGGGTGTTGAACCCAAGTCCTAAGGCTAAAGTAGCTAAACAAGCTACTAACCACTAAAACAAGTGGAAATTAATTGGCGCCTACTAGCTAATCTATATTAGGAAAATTACAATTAAGTCTTTAATACAAATAAATCCTAATTACATTTATTATTAAATGTTCCTAATTAATGACAATAGCTTCATGTTAACTTTGACTAAAATTGGCCATGAGGAAGTTGACCCAAGTTTGGCCCAGCTTCATGCGTCCATGACAAGTTCATCCTCAACTCAAAATTCTTGCGGCTAGCTCAGAGCTCCACTGTCAGTTACCTTCACTAAGTATTAAAAAAATGGTATAACTTAAAATATTTAAGTTTTGAAATTTAATAAATATTCTATTAAATCTTGAATATTTTATATCTTAACAACTATTCAAAGGAAAGATAATACGTAAAAGAATATTTTATTATTTAATAAATATTCTATTATATAAAGATATTTTAGAATACGTAAAAGAAATATTTTCAACTTGTTTACAAGGTATTATGGGTAATTAAATTTCTCGAACTTTTCCTGAATCAAAGAGAAAGTGAAGTTATTTTTTTCGAAAAGGAAAAATATTCTTTATAACTATGAGACAATTTGGATAAAATATATAGAAGAAATTCTAACAGAAAAAAAAAATAAATAGGTAAAATGAATTCAACTTTTTGCGTGAATTGAAATTAGTTATTTATGAAAAAGTTAGATAAGAGAGCTAACTTCTAAGAAGTTGAGGATTAATTTTAACTTATGGAAGAAGTTTAATTTATTTTATCTTCTTGATTGATTGTATATTTTTTTCCTAGGAATTCTTCTTGAACCAAATACAAAATAAATTTTAAATTTAAATAAAATTTCTAAATGAAAAGTGAATTTTTTTTACATAATCTTTAAAATCATTTTTTAACTTTAAACAAATAGACTTAAGATTTTAATTGTCTTTAAAACTTTTAAAAATTTTAACAAAAACATTTTTTAGAGTGAAATTCATCCAATTCTGATTCCAAATCATGGATATAAGAAAACTGTAGATAAACACTTATGTTTCAATAAAATTAATTATGTCTACCAACCTTTTCATTCAACTAAAATATTTTGATTAAAGTGGTTTAATGATTAATTTACCTAAAGTTTTAAAACAATTAAGATGAGGGAAGGGTATTTCTATTTTATGGCCAAGGCGAATCAATAACTTTGGAGGTGGAAATAGGCCATGTTAGCTCATTTTTTGAAGACTTAAATATAATCTATTAATTTTAAATATAAGATTTGAGTATAGATTATTTGCTTGATATATAGGACTTTTTTTAAGGCTAGCCTTTTTAGGAGCTTAATTGGTTTACTTGAAAATAAAGTATAAACGTATTTATAAAAACCTTATTGGCTAAAGTCAAGCAGGACATCATACTTAAATATTTAAATAAGTTAATAAATCTATAAATTTAACATTATTACAATAATTATAATAAAAATTATTATATTATTTATGTCTATATAAGGTTCAGGTTAGGTCAGGCCAATTTATTAAATATATTAGGTCAAGTTTTTCAAAAGCCTATATAACTAAATAGGTTAGGCTCTAGGCCATCAAAAAAGCCTTTTGAGTCTATCAGACCGACCTATTTAACTAAATATAAATAAATACTAATATTTTTTATATTGTTATTATTATTATAAATATTTTTATTATATTTCCTTATAATTATATACATATTAGTTCATGTAAATATATATGTATATTATTTTACATAAAAACTTGGGCCAATTAGTCTATTCAAATATATGCTTATGTTATATTCAAGTACCGTACTATAAAAAAACTTTAAAGTAGGCTTTCAGGCCATGTCAGACTTTAAATATGCCAGTCTCAGACCTTAAAATAAAGCCTATATTAGGTAAAAATGTCAGACTCAAACCATGAATTTAAAGTCTAGACCAGGCTAAAGCCTTAAAAAGCCTACCTCGGCTCGACCTATTTCCATCACATGAACTATCACAATAATCCAAGTTGACATTGAATGTTATAACTATATTTATAATAATGAAAAAAAGGGAGTTTATCATGTGTATTTTTTATTTTTATTAAAATCACATTATAAAGAATATAGTTAATATGAATCACATTTAAATGGTAGTTTTGACAAAAACCAAACACACTCCAAAAATATTATAAATTAATTCCTCTATTGCAAGAAATCTTTAGAATTGTGTGGCGGATAGTATACCTGCAGGCACTCCAATGCTCAAGTCAGTTTGTGTAGCAGATAGGGTTTGTGTAATAGTTAGAAAAGTGTCCCTGATTTCGGTGTACTTAGCTGTATTTATATGAAGGCGAATTTGCGGGAAAATTTGTTAGAAGCATAACTGTCATCTGATAGAGGTATGATGCGCTTAAGCCGACATGGGGTTCACGCGCCTATGACGGAGATGTCAGTGTTGCCTGCTGATGTCGGTTGGCGGTATAATGTTGATTTGAAGCCAGCTCCGTCTTGTGTGCAGCGCCTTTGGCTCGTAAGTCGGATGCCGGTCCAGAACAGTTGCCCCCCAAGTCGTGTGTTCATGCTAGCATGAATATGCGACTTGTCAGTCGTATGCCGGTTTAAGCCGATGACATTTTGCCTTCCATCTGTAATGGTTGGAATCACGAAGCTGTACGTGTCCTAATCTTGGGGGTGCGTCATTTTCGCTTGGTGCCACGTGTTGCAATCCAATGATTGGGTATAAAATTTTGAATTTCCAGAGCGCAGTTTCCATTTCGTCTTCGTGAACTCATTCATTTTCTCTGAAAATCCAGTTTCTTCTTCTAAGTGCAAGTGTTGTCTACGCGTTCCGTTGCGATTCAGTGGATGTCCTACGAGCCCTCTGGTCTTCTTCAATTCCTAGAATCGTTCTGCTTCGAATTCCTAGAATCAACTTAATGCCTTTGTCTATGGTGAAAAGAATTGGAGATTTGGAGGTAAAGCCAACAAGAATGACTCTACAACTGGCTGACAGATCAATGAAGTATCCTTGTGGAGTTGCAGAAGATGTACTAGTCAAAGTGGAAAAGTTCACGTTTCCAGTAGACTTTGTCATCATGGACACTGAAGAAGATGCTGAAGTACCTCTCATTCTTGGCAGACCATTCATGAAGACTGCAAAAGTTATCATTAATGTCGATGATGGTATTTTAAAGGTAAGAGTACAAGATGATGAGATAAGCTTCAATGTGTTTGAAGAAATGAAGTATCCAAAAGAAAAACAACAATATCTCCAGTTAGATGTATCGGAAGAAATTCCTATTGATCAAGAATTACTAAAGGCAGACCCTCTGGAAAAAGTCTTGACAGGAGTGGGAGATACATTGGATGAAGAAGAAAGAAGGAAATATTCTCAGGAACTTGATTCAACCAGCTATGTCTTACCAGGAGAAGAAGACACTGAGAAATTAAAACAGGAAAAAGATACTGAAGGTCAGAAGCTAGAGCTTAAGGTATTACCTTCTCACCTTAAATATGCCTCTTTGGATGAAGCTATGGCTAAGCCTGTTGTTATCAGTAAAGCTTTAACTCCATTAGAGGAGAAAAAGCTTCTTGATGTTTTAAAAGAGAATGCAGGAGCTTTAGGATGGTCTTTATCAGATCTTAAGGGAATCAGTCCCTCATACTGCATGCACAAAATTCATATGGAGGAAGATTTCAAACCAGTCACTCAACCTCAAAGAAGATTAAATCCAACGATGAAAGAGGTAGTGAAAAAAGAGGTATTGAAACTCCTTGAAGCAGGTATGATCTATCCTATTTCTGATAGTGCTTGGGTAAGTCATGTTCAAGTAGTTCCTAAGAAGGGGGGTATGACTGTTATTACAAATGAGAAAAATGAATTAATACCCACTAGGACAGTAACAGAATGGAGAATGTGTATTGATTATAGAAAACTAAACCAAGCAACTAGGAAGGATCATTTTCCTTTGCCTTTCATGGATCAAATGTTAGAAAGGTTAGCAGGGCAAGCTTTTTACTATTTTCTAGATGGATATTCTGGTTACAATCAGATTGCTGTAAGACCAGAAGATCAAGAAAAGACTGCTTTCACTTGTTCTTTTGGTGTTTTTGCTTACAGGAAAATGTCGTTCGGACTATGAAATGCCCCTGCAACCTTTCAAAGATGCATGTTGTCAATATTCTCAGATCTAGTGGAGAAGTGCATAGAAGTGTTTATGGATGACTTCTCAGTGTTTGGAAGTTCTTTTGATCACTGCTTGGAAAATTTGGACATTGTGTTGAATCGGTGTGTAGAGACTAACCTTGTGCTGAATTGGGAAAAGTGCCAATTTATGGTAACAGAAGGTGTAGTTCTCGGACATAAAATATCTGCAAAAGGAATTGAACTGGAAAAGGCAAAAATTGAAGTCATTGAAAAGTGACCTCCTCCAGTGAATGTGAAAGGCATCAGAAGTTTCCCTAGGCATGCAGGATTCTACAGGCGTTTCATCAAAGATTTTTCAAAGATAGCCAAACCTCTCAGCAATTTACTGAACAAAGATGTTTTATTTAAATTTGATGATGAATGTTTGACTGCTTTTAATTTGTTGAAACAGAAACTTATATCTACCCCTGTTATTGTTGGTCCAGATTGGACTCTGGGTTTTAGTTAATGTGTGATGCCAGCGATTATGCTGTAGGAGCAGTTCTAGGACAGAGAAAGTCTAAAATTTTCCATGTCATACATTATGCTAGTAAAGTTTTGAATGAAGCACAGATAAATTATGCTACCACAGAAAAGGAATTACTAGCAATAGTGTATGCATTAGAAAAGTTTAGACCATATTTGATAGGCTCCACTATTACCATTTACACTGATCATGCAGCAATAAAATATCTTTTAACCAAACCAGATTCTAAACCTAGACTGATAAGATGGATTTTGCTTTTGCAAGAATTTGATTTGGTCAGAAAGGATAAAAAGGGAAGTGAGAACGTGATAGCAGATCATTTATCACGATTAGTAAACAAAGAAGTGACTGATATTCAAGTTGAATTGCAGGAAACTTTCCCAGATGAAAAGCTCATGATGATCAAAGAAAGACCATGGTTTGCTAACATGGCCAATTTCAAAGCAGCAGGAGTACTTCCAGAAGGGCTCACATGGAATCAAAAAAATCAATTCCTACATGATGAAAGGAATTATTTATGGGACGATCCACACCTCTTCAAATTAGGAACTGATAATTTTCTAAGAAGATGTGTTCCGAGAGAAGAAACTCATAAAATTCTATGGCACTGTCATCGCTCACCTTATGAAGGACACTTTAACAAGGATAGAACTGCTGCAAAGGTGTTACAATCAAGATTTTATTGGCCAACCTTGTTTAAAGATGCACATGATTATTTTCTACATTGTGATAGTTGCCAAAGAACAGGAGGAATATCAAAGAGAAATGAAATTGATGTGAATCCACCCAGACACAACAGTAAGAACTGTGTATAACTTGAGCTACAGATATCGAAATTTAGCATTTCCAAAACGAGGTGAAAGTACACAAATTAAAACTCAAATTTGGCTCATGAATCGCCATAAAAGGATGAGAAAATCGAGAGTTATTAAGCTGAATATGTGCGGCCAGACCTCATCATAAAGTGGCTGAGTTATAACACATTAATATTATATTGTTTGTTACTTTCTTACTTTGGTGGCTGGGCGGTCAACTTGAAGCAAAGAGTCGCTGTTTGCTATTAATTATTCTAGGCAATTACACTTAGTTTTATTATTAGGAGTTTATTTTGTAACTTTCTGAATGTTAAGAGACATACATTGTGCGCATAGGCTATATGCTTGAAGGCTATATATAGGGCGCATATTTCATGTAAGGAACAACTCGGAATTCAGAATTTATAAAATTGAGAGTTTGATTCTCTGATGTCTTCTTGTTATACAAGAATTGAGTTTTATCAAAGGTCCTTCACCCCCCTTGTGTGTATAACTCTTAGGCTTATCTTCCATCCTTGGAAGTGTGGCGTCTACTCAATTTCCATTCCATCTTCTTACCTTTTTCCATTTTCTCATTTTAACCATTTCCCAAATTTCTTAATTATGATCATTCCAACCTAGATAGATCCGTAAAATGAATCCACCCCCTCAGATTCGCGTCAGAAATGCCTTGGAATTACATCTTAGAAGTAGAAGTATTGGACTGCTGGGGAATAGACTTTGTGGGACCTTTACCTTCTTCAAATGGGAAAGAATACATTCTTGTAGCTGTTGATTATGTCTCAAAATGGGTGGAGGCTGAAGCCACTATGAAAGCTGATTCAAAGACAGTGGTGCAGTTCTTGAAGAAAAATATATTCTCCAGGTTCGGCACACCAAGAGTTTTGATCAGTGATGGGGGTTCTCATTTTTGTAATGAAAATCTGCAGAATGTTCTGAAAGGCTATGGAGTGAAGCACAAAGTAGCATCACCCTACCATCCCCAAACAAATGGACAAGCTGAAGTTTCCAACAGAGAGTTGAAAAGAATTCTTGAGAAGACAGTAAGTTCATCTAGAAAGGACTGGTCTTACAAGCTTGATGATGCACTTTGGGCATATAGGACAACTTTCAAAATAGCCACAGGACTCTCTCCTTTTAAGATGGTATATGGAAATACTTGTCATCTACTAGTTGAATTGGAACACAAGGCATATTGGGCTTTAAAAGTTTTGAATATGGATGAAAAGTTAGCAGGGAAAAAGAGAATTTTACAGCTGAATGAATTGGAAGAAATGCGGCTCAATGCTTATGAGTCTTCTAGGATATATAAAGAAAAGACTAAAGCTTATCATGATAAAAAGCTCTTGAAAAGAAAATTTTTCCCCAGGACAATCAGTGTTGCTGTTCAATTCCAGATTAAATTTTTTCCTTGGTAAGCTGAAATCCAGGTGGATGGGTCCTTTCATTGTCAAAGAAGTAAGAACATATGGAGTTGTGGAATTGGAGGATCCTGATACAGGGAATTGCTGGGTAGTAAATGGGCAAAGATTAAAGCCATATCTAGGAGGAGAAATTGACAGATCCATATCTGTCATTGACCTGCAGAATCCATAAGGAATCAGGTGTCGAGCTATCAGACGTTAAACAAGCGCTTGCTGGGAGGCAACCCAGTGTAAAACTAGGAATATGTTGCTTTAATTTTTAGAAAATTGTAAATAGAAAGAAAATAAAAATTTTTCAAAAAGTTTATGCGCTTTAAGCTCGCTTTAAGCTCGCTGAGCGCACTTAAAGCGCAGATTCATAAATTGGTCTCTGACTTTCACGCTTCATTCTCGCTGAGCGAGGGAAAAGCGTGAAAACAACTCTTCAAGTGCCACTGCAACGAGACTGCAGCGTTCGTGTCGCTACGGTTAAAACTGAAGCACGCGCTCCATCCTCGCTGAGCGAAGGTGGAGCGCAGATACGCGTCCTGGAATAAATAACGTCCAAAACAGAGAAATTACCATTCTTGGTAAACTTCCTCAAGTCTTGGACGAAAGAGTCTACAAGTTTTCTCTGTTTTCAGTCCTCCAAGAGGAACTATCCATCAAGATGGTTCGCACTAGAACAACTACAAGGAAAAGCTCTTCTGCATTAATAAAAAGGAAGAAAAGAGAGGAAAACCCTGTTATAGGGGAAGGAAGATTTAGAGACCTTGAAGCATCAATGAATTACAGTTATATTAGGAATTGTGAGTTCATGTTGGAACGACAAGTACTGCTCAAAGAAGGAGAATATGAAAGATTCAATGTTGAAGTCACTAGAAGGGAGTGGAGAGTGCTAGTAGAACCATATCAATATTTTGATCCAGATATTGTTAAAGAGTTTTATAGTAATGTTGTGTTGAGCATGGATGGTACTGGTGACAGGAAGAGCTTTGTGTAAGGATACTGGGTTGCATATGATAGAAACGCTATCAATGAACTTTTGGATTGCCCTACCCCAAAGGTAACTGATAACACTTATTGCAGGTATCTTCATAGAATGCAAGAAGTTGGACCATATGGGAATGACATAATGGATGCACATGAATGATAGAACCTATGAAACAAATGTTTATGGAGAGGAAGATAAGATACCCAAAGAGCACTTGAATGATTTGTCTAAGATGTGGATGGCTCTAGTAAATGTTAACATTCGCCCTTCTCCCATCTTTTCTGCTGTAGACATGCCTACTGCTCACTTGATGTATTGCATCATGAATGAAGAACAGGTTGATATTGCTTCCATCATATCTGACTATCTGCAATGTCTAATCTAAGTTTCTCGTGATGAAAGGGGACCACACTCTAGAGTGAAACTGGGATTCCCAGCTCTGATTACAACATTATGTCACTACAGAGGAATTGAGGTAATCCCAAATACACCCACCGGAAAACCAATTGATAGACAGTACATAGAGTCCCAATGCATTCCACCAGAGGAAATCATGGCAACAATCGATATTCATGAGGTTCATCCACATCCACTTCCACCTCCACCAACAGACAGACCAGGCCAATACTTCATCGAACACTTGTCTAGCCAAGTCAAAGCAATCCACTCTAGCATGTTGCATTTGCAAGAGTTTCTTTACCATAATGTTCAAGGACCGCATCCAGGCATGACTCCTGAACGATTTCGAGAAGCTGTAGATTGGCATGGGGACAGGCCTAATTTTTACAGGAGGGGAGGAGACTCAAACGATGAAGAATAAATATGGTGATTTCTTTTCTTTTTGCTAGTTTTCTATTTTTTTAGGAATTTAGGGATTTCATTAGTTCTTTTTCCTTTTATATACTGTATACACTAAAGAACCATGATTGGGCACCTTTTCTAGGATTTTAAATTTTTAGGATTTAGGAATTAGGAAAATTTTTCAAAATTTCTGAAATTAGACAGTTTAACTAACCAGGTTAGGAAAGAAGAAAGGGTTTTGTGATTAATTCCATAATCAATTAGGATTAGGATGCTTCACAGGAGAACCTATCAGGGTAGTTAATTAAAACCAGTAAGTGCTTTATCAAGGAATTTAGCCAATAAACCGGTGAGTTGAGAGCCCAAACACTTGAATTGAGAGTTTTTCACCGCTGCTTGTCAATTTTTATTGATTGAGTTTTTGGATCTTATTCTGTTTGTGGAAAATATGGAAGTGACAAAGGCAATTTTTGTTTTCAATATATTTGCTCAGTGCCAAAAAGCAAACCCTTGATATATTTTTTCCAATTTTTTGTAACCCATTTGAGCCTTAATGATTATTCTTGTGCACCCAAGCTGATGAGGACATGACCCAACACAAGGCACTTGAAGGACTTGGGGGACCCATGACTAGGGCAAGGGCAAAACAGGCAAAAGAAGCTTTGCAGCTTTTAGTGGCATCCCTACAAGTTAAGGGCGCAGACCTTAAGGAACCATTCCTTAAGGTTGTTCTTTGTCTCAAGCATGAGGAAGAGAATGGTAGCATGGAATTCAATGAAGTCCAGTTGCCATTAATGCATCAAGCCACTTAGAAGCAAGGAAAGGGGAAGATAGGGGGCGACCAAGTAGGGGGCGGCCAAGGGAGTGTAGGGCTGAGTTATTTTCTTTAATTTATGACTTTCAATAAACATTATGTGGCTGATTCATACTCATTCATGTGGCTGGTTGGTTACAAAGAAGGATTGAAAGGAATTGAAGGCAAAACGGTTAAAAGGGGACAAGGAATTAATGACAATGAAGCACTTGTTGGGAGTTACATTTGGCTCTCATTGTTGCGGCCAAGGAGTGATGAATTTGGCTGATTTCTCAACCTAAAGTGGGCGGCCAACATGTGCTCAAAATGGTTCATTCATGATCATTAAAAGTGTGTCCAAACATGTGATGAATTGAGAGAGTGAATACCACTTATGGTGGGCGGCCAACACATGGTTAATGTGTGTTAATCTCTTTCAATTTGTAACCTAGGGTGGCTGATTGGATTAGGCACATGGGCGGCCATCTTAGGGATCAAGTTGCGGAATTTCATTTGCCTTAATTAAGAGAAAGAAACTAACCACAAGGGTGTAAAGGGTGGGCGGCTACATAGGAGTATTAGGCATAGTTTAATTACTTTATTAAGCATTTTTATTTCTTTTTAATTGTAATGGGCTGAATACTAAGAGCCATGCATGGTGTACATGAGGCTATTTAAGTAGCATGCAAGCCGTGCAAAAGAACCTTAGAATGTTTATGTTAAAATTATCAATCAAAAGGGAGTGTTTCTCTTAATTTCTTGACTTGTCAAGAGTGAGGTTTATCAAAGGTTCTTCACCTTTGTGTGTGTAATCTCAAGGATTTATCTTTCAAACCTTGAAAGTGTGACATCCATTCTTCTTCTTTGCTTGTTCTTATTTTGTTTTCTTAAACAAGTACCAATTCTATGCGTGAGAGCTTGTATGTGAGTGAATTGCTAATCAAGTTCTTAAGGGCCTAGTTATAATTCTTGTTGAGGAAAAGAATAGTGTTTTCAAGTTTTATTTAGTACGTTGTTTAAAATTCAAGAAAAGAAAATCAAAGAAATTAGAAAAAGAAAAGAAAATACAAATGTTACAAGAAAAGTATTAATTTTCTGCCTCACATTTCTAAAGGTCCCTAATTCGCACATGTTGGTTCATAACATTTGGTAATCAGAGCTCCGGTTCTTAGAAATTCAAGGCTATTTCTACTCTTTCTAACATTTGTTCTTATTTTTCTTAGCTTTTCTTGTTTTAATTTTTCTTGTCTGCACACAGGTTGGTGAACTTATTTGATTTTTCCTCTACTTGATTTGGTAAGATTTCAAAGAGAAATAGAGTGGAAAAAGGCAAGAGGGATACATCATAGAAAAAGCCAATTGTTGAGTGTAAACACTAGAGTGTGGTGAGGTTTCTAAACAGTTTAACTCTTATTTTTTCTGTTACTTGTTCTTTGTTACTATGGCAGAAAGGAAAGTTGAGAATCGTGATCTCTAGCTGCAAATTACTGCTATGTACCAGCAATTGGAGAATTCCATGAAGCAACAATATGATGAGTTGCATGCTAGGTTGGATCAACTAGAACTCAAACCACAACATGAGCAGCCTAATCCAGAAGGAGAAGACAGACCACCTAGAGATGGAGGAAAGATTCAAGGGGTCAAGCTGACTATACCACCTTTTAAAGTTCGTAGTGATCCAGAAGCATACTTGGAGTGGGAGCTCAAAATTGAGCATGTTTTTGCCTGTAATGCATACATAGAGGCACAAAAGGTAAAACTTGCTACTACTGAGTTTTCTGACTATACTCTCATTTGGTGGAATAAATTGCAAAAGGAAAGGCGTAGAGATGAGGAGCCATTGGTGGAAACATGGACTGAAATGAAGAGAATTATGAGGAAACGATATGTTCCCTCTAGTTTCCAAAGAGACTTGAAGCTGAAGCTGCAGAAGTTGTCCCAAGGAAGTAAAGGAGTTGATGAGTTCTACAAAGAAATGGAGGTGCTTATGGTGCAAGCTAACATTGATGAGGACCCTGAGGTAACTATGGCACGTTTTCTTAGTGGTTTAAATCATGATATTAGAGATGTTGTAGAGCTGCAGGAATATGTGGAGTTGGATGATTTGCTACACAAAGCACTTCAAGTAGAACAACAACTTAAAAGAAAAGGAACAAGGAAGAGTCCTACTACTTTACCTTTGAATTGGAAAGATAAAGTCAAGAAGGAAGTAGTTGAATTATCTAATCAAGGAGCATCCTCTTCCCAAGGGAAACTACCTCAAAAAAACGCTGACCAGGTACCTAAGAAAGGTAGGGATGTTAAATGTTTCAGGTGCCAAGGAATGAGACACTATGCCTATGAGTGTCCAACTAAGAAGACCATTCTTCTTAAGGACAATGGTGAATATACAAGTGAGTCACAGGATGAAAGAGAAGAGCCCAATGATGAAGATACACATGTTGATGTGGGAGAAGTCTATATGATTAGAGGACTCTTAGGAAGCCAAACCGTGGGCAAGGAGTTAAACCAAAAGGAGAACATCTTTCACACTCGATGTTCAATCAATGGTAAGGTTTGTTTGGTGATTATTGATGGTGGCAGCTGCACTAATGTTGTTAGTTCCAGATTGGTGAATAAAATGAGTTTGGACACAAAACCTCATCCAAGGCCATACAGGCTCCAATGGCTTAGTGAAGGAGATGAAGTACAGGTGCACAGTCAAGCTGAAATTCCTTTTTCTACAGGGAAATATCAAGACAAGGTGCTTTGTGATGTGGTTCCCATGGAGGCTAGCCACATACTTCTTGGAAGGCCATGGCAGTTTGACACTAAAGCTATCCATGATGGCTTTACCAATAAAATATCTTCTATGTATCATGATAAAAAAATTGTTTTGAGACCTTTGTCACCTAGAGAGGTATGTGAGGATCAAAATAAGTTGAGAGAAAAGATTTTTTAAGAAAAAAAGAGTGAAAAACGTGAAAAAGGAGAGAACCAAAAGAAAAGGAGTGAAAATCAAGAAAGCAGACACCTTTGTTTAGCAAAAGAAAAAGAAGTGAGGAGAATGTTATGTACAAGGCAACCATTTTATTTGTTGCTTGGTACTAACTATCTTTTAACTACTAACACTTTTGATAAATTTGAATTGCCTTCTATAGTTAAATCTCTTTTGCAGGAGTATGAGGATGTCTTTCCAAAAAATGTTCCTGATGGCTTGCCACCCTTGAGGGGAATTGAGCATCACATAGACCTCATTCCTGGTGCTTCATTGACAAATCGGCCAGCATATAGGAGTAATCCTCAAGAGACCAAAGAAATTGAGAGACAAGTGAGTGAACTCATTAGCAAAGGATGGGCGAGAGATAGTATGAGTCCATGCGCAGTACCAGTCATTTTGGTACCAAAGAAAGATGGATCATGGAGGATATGTTCTGATTGTAGAGCCATAAACAACATCACCATCAAGTACAGACATCCAATTCCCAGGTTAGATGACCTTCTTGATGAATTGTATGGTGCATGTGTGTTTACAAAAATTGATTTAAAAAATGGCTATAATCAAATTAGAATAAGGGAAGGTGATGAATGGAAAACAGACTTTAAAACAAAATATGGTTTATATGAATGGTTAGTTATGCCTTTTGGATTAACTAATGCTCCTAGCACTTTCATGAGACTAATGAAACATGTTTTAAGGGAATTCATAGGAAAGTTTGTGGTTGTGTATTTTGATGATATTCTTATCTATAGCACTTCATTGGATATGCATGTTAATCACTTAAAATCTGTTTTGGATGTGCTTAGAAAAGAAAATTTGTATGCCAACCTTGAAAAATGCAATTTTTGTACCAATCATGTTGTGTTCTTGGGATTTGTTGTGAGTTCTAAAGGGGTACAAGTGGATGAAGAAAAGGTAAAGGCTATTCAAGAATGGCCAACACCTAAAAATGTGAGTGAAGTAAGAAGTTTTCATGGCTTAGCAAGTTTCTATAGGAGATTTGTTAAGGATTTTAGTACCCTTGCTGCACCATTAAATGAAATTGTTAAAAAGAATGTGGGATTTTAATGGGGAGAGAAGCAAGAGGCGGCTTTTGCTGCCCTTAAAAATAGGCTCACTCATGCGCCTATTCTAGCCTTGCCTAACTTTGCAAAATCTTTTGAATTGGAATGTGATGCATCAAATGTAGGCATAGGGGCTGTTTTGTTACAAGATGGACATCCAATTGCTTATTTTAGTGAAAAATTAAGTGGAGTTGCACTTAATTATTCTATTTATGATAAGGAATTGTATGCTTTGGTTAGAGCTCTAAAAACTTGGCAACATTATTTGCTACCCAAAGAGTTTGTTATACATAGTGATCATGAGTCCTTGAAATACTTGAAAGGACAAGGAAAACTAAATAAAAGGCATGCTAAGTGGGTAGAATTTTTAGAGCAATTTCCATATGTGATCAAACATAAGAAAGGTAAAGGAAACATAGTGGCTGATGCGCTTTCTAGGAGGCATGCATTATTATTTATGTTAGAAACAAAATTGTTTGGTCTTGAACCTTTGAAAGGTATGTATGAAAATGATGAGGATTTTGCTGAAATTTTTGTTGCATGTGAAAAATTCTCTGAAAATGGGTACTTTAAGCAAAATAGATTTTTGTTTAAAATGAATAAATTGTGTGTACCTAAAAGTTTCATTAGAGAATTACTTTTGCATGAATCACATGAAGGGGGATTAATGGGTCATTTTGGAATTCAAAAGACCATGGGAATTTTACAAGAGCATTTCTTTTGGCCCCATATGAAACGTGATGTGCAAAAATTTTGTGAAAATTGTATTGTGTGCAAGAAAGCAAAATCAAAGGTTAAACCTCATGGGTTATATACTCCTTTGCCTGTACCAGAATTTCCTTGGGCTGATATTTCCATGGATTTTGTTTTAGGACTTCCTAAAACAAAGAATGGAAGAGATTCTGTGTTTGTTGTTGTGGACAGGTTCTCAAAGATGGCGCATTTCATAGCTTGCAAGAAAGTGGATGATGCTTGTCATGTGGCTGATTTATTTTTTAAAGAAATAGTGAGGCTACATGGATTACCGAGGAGCATAGTAAGTGATAGAGATGTGAAATTCCTTAGCCATTTTTGGAGGACTTTGTGGGGAAAGCTTGGAACCAAGCTGCTGTTTTCTACTACTTGTCACCCCCAGACTGATGGACAAACAGAAGTAGTGAACAGAACTTTGGACACATTGCTTAGGACAATCTTAAATAAAAATATTAAGTCTTGGTAGGAATGTTTGCCTCATGTTGAGTTTGCTTATAATAGGGCTATCCATAGTACTACAAATTGTTCTCCATTTGAGATAGTTTATGGATTTAACCCTTGAACTCCTCTTGATTTGTTACCTTTGCCTAACATTTCTGTGTTTAAGCATGATGAAGGACAGGCCAAGGCCGAGTATGTCAAGAAGATGCATGAACAAGTAAAGGCACAAATTGAGAAGAAGAA
This sequence comes from Sesbania bispinosa, assembly GCA_026901365.1. Taxonomy (NCBI): domain Eukaryota; kingdom Viridiplantae; phylum Streptophyta; class Magnoliopsida; order Fabales; family Fabaceae; genus Sesbania; species Sesbania bispinosa. The sequence continues at coordinate 165,891 of QLOH01000777.1, read as the reverse complement.
TGAAAGTTATGCCAAGCAAGCCAACAAAGGAAGGAAGAAGGTTGTTTTCCACCCAGGTGATTGGGTTTGGGTGCATATGCGCAAGGAAAGGTTTCCTGAACAAAGGAAATCAAACTTCTACCTAGGGGAGATGGACCTTTTCAAGTGTTAGAAAGAATCAATGACAATGCCTACAAGATTGACCTCCCTGGTGAGTATCAGATTAGTGCTACTTTCAATATTTTTGATTTATCTCTTTTTGATGCAGATGAAGGAGATAAAAATTTGAGAACAAATTCTTTTCAAGAGGGGGGCAATGATGAGGACATGACCCAACACAAGGCACTTGAAGGACTTGGGGGACCCATGACTAGGGCAAGGGCAAAACAGGCAAAAAAAGCTTTGCAGCTTTTAGTGGCATCCCTACAAGTTAAGGGCACAGACCTTAAGGAACCATTCCTTAAGGTTGTTCTTTGTCTCAAGCATGAGGAAGAGAATGGTAGCATGGAATTCAATGAAGTCCAGTTGCCATTAATGCATCAAGCCACTTAGAAGCAAGGAAAGGGGAAGAAAGGGGGCGGCCAAGTAGGGGACGGCCAAGGGAGTGTAGGGCTGAGTTATTTTCTTTAATTTATGACTTTCAATAAACATTATGTGGCTGATTCATACTCATTCATGTGGCTGGTTGGTTACAAAGAAGGATTGAAAGGAATTGAAGGCAAAACGGTTAAAAGGGGACAAGGAATTAATGACAATGAAGCACTTGTTGGGAGTTACATTTGGCTCTCATTGTTGCGGCCAAGGAGTGATGAATTTGGCTGATTTCTCAAACTAAAGTGGGCGGCCAACATGTGCTCAAAATGGCTCATTCATGATCATTAAAAGTGTGTCCAAACATGTGATGAATTGAGAGAGTGAATACCACTTATGGTGGGCGGCCAACACATGGTTAATGTGTGTTAATCTCTTTCAATTTGTAACCTAGGGTGGCTAATTGGATTAGGCACATGGGCGGCCATCTTAGGGATCAAGTTGCTGAATTTCATTTGCCTTAATTAAGAGAAAGAAACTAACCACAAGGGTGTAAAAGGGTGGGCGGCTACATAGGAGTATTAGGCATAGTTTAATTACTTTATTAAGCATTTTTATTTCTTTTTAATTGTAATGGGCTGAATACTAAGAGCCATGCATGGTGTACATGAGGCTATTTAAGTAGCATGCAAGCCGTGCAAAAGAACCTTAGAATGTTTATGTTAAAATTATCAATCAAAAGAGAGTGTTTCTCTTAATTTCTTGACTTGTCAAGAGTGAGGTTTATCAAAGGTTCTTCACCTTTGTGTGTGTAATCTCAAGGATTTATCTTTCAAACCTTGAAAGTGTGACATCCATTCTTCTTCTTTGCTTGTTCTTATTTTGTTTTCTTAAACAAGTACCAATTCTATGCGTGGTGAGAGCTTGTATGTGAGTGAATTGCTAATCAAGTTCTTAAGGGCCTAGTTATAATTCTTGTTGAGGAAAAGAATAGTGTTTTCAAGTTTTATTTAGTACGTTGTTTAAAATTCAAGAAAAGAAAATCAAAGAAATTAGAAAAAGAAAAGAAAATACAAATGTTACAAGAAAAGTACTAATTGTCTGCCTCACATTTCTAAAGGTCCCTAATTCGCACATGTTGGTTCATATCACAAGCCTTAATTAATATCTATATCCTGTCCCTTACACATTTGGGATAGAGAGAAAGGTGCAAGCAAAGACTATGGGAAGAAAAGGTTGGTGAATTAAAATTCAAAGAGCAGGTACATGAAAGCAAAAAGAAGATCACTCCCCCAAAAATCAAAAAGAAAAAGTGAATGAATTGAATAAGTTGGGGGAAGTGCAAATTCAAACAAAGAAAGGGGCCTGCAAAATGAGACAAATCAAGAAGGAGATGGTGGAAGGAGAGAAATTCAAGTCAAGTAACATCAAAAGATGCTCTCTGTTCCAAATGTTCATTGTTTATCCATAAAATCCATGATTTCTTGTTAGCCCAGCCTCATTACAACCATGAAAAGACCTTTTGATCCATATTGACCATGAGCATGTTTAGGAACTAGAAACAACTATCAATTTTAGTTGTTCAACTGTGGTGGAAAAATTGAGGGAAACAGTTACCCGTGAGCATGAGTGAAATTACTTGGTTTATCATTTATTGCTTTAATTGCTACTTTTGAGAAAGTTTAACTGTTGATTGTGTTCTGTTCTGATTGAGGATTGGTAATATCTCTTAATTCTGATTTTTTCTGATATTTGGAAAGTGACTTCTGCCTAGTGAATAGATGATGGAAATTTTTCTTTATAGTTGTTTATGAGAATTGTACACAAGGGTGAAGTGATTTTGATTGCAAAAGATATCTTGCTTGAGGACAAGCAAGAAGTTAAGTTGGGGGGTATTTGATAAGTGTAAATTATGTGATATTTTCCTATGTTTTTAGTACACTTATCAAGGCCAAAATAGTAATTTATGCCCCAAACTAATCCATTTTTGTAAATAATTGTAATTAATGTAATTATTTGGTTTGAATTTGAATTTGATGCTATTTTAATTAGAAATCTGTTAATTTGTGCAGATTTATGATAGATTTGAATTTGGAAAGAAGATAGCATTAAATGGGGAGATTATTTGCAGATTTGAAGTTTAAATGAGGACAAAATAAAGATAAGATCAGCAACCATTTAAACAAAGGATCTTGTGGATAACTTTCCCAATTTGAATTGAAGCTCAAATAAACACAAGATCAAGTCTGAAAAGGGAAACAAGGAAAGCCAATCAAGCAAAGGAAAGATTAGAAAGAGATCAAGTTGATAAATGAGAATTAAAGAAAGTCTGCAGCATGTTTCACGCTTCACCTGCGCTTAGCGCAGGTGAAGCGCAACTTCCAGAGAGACACGTTTCACCTGCGCTTAGCGCAGGTGAAGCGCAACACTCGAACCAGCTTTTTAAAATACAAATACAGATTGATCTCTTCCAGATTTAGATTAGGTTTTCCCAGTCTATAAATAGGACCTTTTGTATAGATCACAAGAGAGGAGCACGAAGGAGAGGCATAGAATAGAAGATAGACGCACAAGGATCGAAGAAGGTGACAAATTCTTCAGTGGTTTGTAATGGCTACTATGAGTAGCTATGCTCTTCAGTAGGATTGGATGTAGTGGATTCAATCCCCAAGTGTATGTGAATTCTCTTATTTTAATTATAAATCCCTATTTTTATATTTATCGGTACTTTTATGCTATTCTGAATGCATTACTTCCGCGCAAGCCGGAGTTGTAGGCTAGTGATCAGGATACAGCGAGAATGAGATTTTCGGCTAGTATTAGAGTTAGGGGAACCTCGACCCAAGGAAACCTAACATTCGATTGCTAAAGGTACTCGTTATATGGAAATATAGATGGAGTCTGATGACTGAATTGTTTTGGTGTGTGACAGCCCGTTCATAGAAGCATCTATAGGAACATATAATTAATTGATAGTTTTAACAATGGACTAATAGAACAATCAATCCGTGGTAGTTTGTCGTCTGGGAGAACCCGCATGGGCTACTGTCGAGTGTTTTACTACTGAGACCCCGGGGTAAAACAATAGAGTTGGCTAAGGTAGTATAAAAATATATTTATAATTAAAGAAGGTATTCACATACATGAAGGGTGCTATGAAGCGAAGTCCAATCCTAATCCAAGTAAATCTATCTTCCCTTATTTTATTGCTTATCTTTCTTTTTGCCATTTAAATTCTGCACATCAATCATTCACAAAAGTTTCTCTCTTGACAATTCGATCACTGAAAATTTACGAAGTGAACCGCTCCCTGTGGACACGATACTTTATACTTACTATTATACTGCTGAGTTTTTGGTACGCTTGCCAGAATTTCATCAGATTGAAACGGTGGAGGATCGTTGGGAGGTTGGGAGGAGTTGGCAGAGTGCTTCTTTTATACGACAGTTGATCAGATCAAATATCTCAACCTCGGCGTCGAGCTCCGGACAAAAAGGTATAAATACCTTATGCGTCGTCCACGATGGGAAATGGTATCGCGGGGTTGGTAAGTATTTTGTAGAAGAATTGCTTGATGAAGAAGAATTTTTCCCTCCGCTTATTAAGCCAATCCAGTTAAAGAAGGATGTTGAACGAGAAGAAAATGAGGGGCCAAATAATGCCGAGATTGTGGATTTGGGCTTGGATGCCGCCAAACTGTGAAGAGCCGGAATGCCGGTTAATCATGTAAATGAATTTTCTGCTTTAAACGCATTGGCGTTATGATGATTTTAAATAGTATATTCTAAAGTCGTTTTACCTTCGCCTTTTCTTTTCCTGTTGTTGTGTGGCGCGCGATATTTATTTTTTGTTCTTTGCGTAGCTGCGCACGTCAGGATACCAGACATTGCCTGTGTCAGGTTCCCTTATACTCCTTGCATCTGGAATAATCTGTAATGAGGGGGCCAATGTAGGATGTTTCCTTGTTATGTTGGTGGCAAGCCGGTAAAAAAGAGATCCTTTGTTATTCCAACGTTTTTTAGGAACTAAGTCCGAATTCTAGGAACACAGTCCAAACATCATTTTCTGAATATACCTCGTTGTTTATTTCCTCAATGATTGGAATAGTACTGAACTTTATACATGGGCTACTTGCCTTTCTCCAATTTGAAATAAAAAGAATACAATTCATGTCATACCAGTAAAATGAACTAGGGAATAACGACAAGTAAAAACCAACTGAAATATTTCCTGAGTTTGGCCGCGTTCCAAGTCCTTAGAATAGGTAAGCCGACAAGAGTTTCTAGGGAGTATGCACCAGAGTTGGTTTTACCTACCACCCGGTATGGGTCTTCCCAGTTATCAGCCAATTTTCCTTGGGCGACATTATTGTTTCCCATATCAGCACGTCTTAGTACCAAATCGCCCACTTCAAAGATTATGGGAACAACCTTCATGTTATATCGCGTGGCTGATTGGGCCTTAATGGATGCTTCGCCGATAGCGGCCTCATCCTGGACCTCTTCGCGCATCCAGGATCCATTATCTTGTGCTTCAAAGTTCATAGCCCTTAATGACGGTTCTCCAATCTCGACCGAGATTACTGCTTCAGTGCCATATGTAAGGCGGAAGGGGGATTCTCCCGTAGTAGAGTGGGCTGTAGTGCGAGAGACCCATAGTACATGCCAAAGCTGTTCCGCCCAGAGACCTTTTGCAGTATCCAATCTTCTCTTCAAACCTTGGAGGATGACTTTATTGGTCGCTTTAGCTTGCCCATTGATCTGCGGATGTTCTACAAATGTGAAACGCTGGGTAATGTGAAGGTCGTGCAACAATTCTCGGAATCGCTTATCAGTAAACTGAGTGCTGTTATCAGTGACGATAGTATGAGAGATGTTGAACTGACATATAATCCGCCGAAAGACGAATTTCTCCAAATTTTTTGCAGTTATCATTGCAAGTGGTTCTGCCTAGGGATGGGAATTGAGCCCAAGCCCTATGGGTACCCGCAAAAATTACCCGCAATGGCCAGGGTAAAAACCCACAAAGCGGGTATGAGCGCGGGTACGGGCAATAGGCCACATTTTTTCATGGGTACGAGCACTATGATGCCCAGCCCGCCCCATACCCGCACTCATATATATAATTATTTAATAAATAATATCATATATAATTATATATAGGGATATATTAATTTTATTAAAATATCAAATATATTTATACATATTTTTAAAATTGATAAATATAATATATTACAAATTAAAAATATATTTTTATAACTATCTATTTGTGTTTTTTTTACTTTATAGTATATAATTAATTAGTGTTAATAATAAATTTTTACAAATCTTGGAGAATTCTATGTTTCTAACACATAATATCCAAGTTTATAAAATTGTGTGACATGAAAGTATATTGCAATATTTAATAAAAATTTTGAACTTTAGATCATTTGTGTGTTTTAAAACATGAACATATTTTGTTTCAATGTAATTAAATTGTTGTGTCACTAATATTTAAAAATTATGTTCGGACGATCTTCGAGTAATTTTTCAATTGAGATATAGTTTTTTTAAATTAATAATTTTTTAGTAATTGTTAATTTTTTACTTAATAAAAGTGCGGGTAACGGGCGCGGGTACAGGCATATAGGTGCCCAGCGGGTATGGGGACGGGCACTAAAGTTACTGCCCACGCGAGTACGGGCGCGGGCACGGGTTTTTTTAAAAAACGCGGGTACGGGGACGGGCATTGTGGTACCCTGTCCAGAGGGTATCCATTGCCATCCCTAGTTTTGCCTCAATCCACTTCGTAAAATAGTCCACCGCTACCGCAAGGTATCTCAATTTCCCAGACGCTAATGGAAAGGGACCTAAAATGTCAACTCCCCACAATGAGATAGGTCATGGAGCTATAATGGAGGAGAGTTCTTTCGGGGGAGATACGAAATGAACTTATGCGGCTGGAGAGGGACGACGCTCGTGTGACGGATGTGGGCAAACCTGTGAGGGATGAGGTTGCCCGTTCATCGACTCTCTTCTTGGGGAGTTTCTTGGATCAACGGAGTGATGGGAATGGGCAGGTTGAGCCTGTGGTTAAGGTTGTGGTTGTGGTTGAGGGCGCGGTTGCGGTTGTGGCTGCGAGTGCGGACAAGGTGGTTCTTGGGTAACTATCTGGGCTGAGAGGCGGAGATGCTCTGCCTCCAGCTTGGAGAGTCGTTGGGCGAAATCTTGCAGTAAAGAATCTTGCTTGTTGATGAAAAACATCAATTCTTGGCGCGAAAGTTGGCTTGGTGGTGTGGAAAAATAGGGTTGCTTGTTGACACGTGGTGGCAGTGTAGGAGGTGGTCGATTGTTGGTCGTGACGGTTTCGCACCTGGGAGGTGACTTGTGGTGGACAATAGCCTGTGTTGCCGCAGTGGCGGCGACGGCTGTGGCGGCTTCAACAGTAATCGTTTCGGTGATTTGGCTGAGGTGGGAAGCAGCGAGTTGCGCGACGGCAGCAGTCGCATCAACGACAGTAGCATCGAGGGGACGGTCGCAGCCTATGCCGGCAGCGAAGTTAGCGCGAGTATCAGCTATGTTGTCAGGTAGCAGAGGTGGCAGAAACGATAGACGTTTCCCACAGACAACGCCAATGATTAGGGATGATCCTTCGGACGATGGTTTCTGGCAAGATGCTGGTTGTTAACGGTGGTCGACGTCAGACACTGGTTCACGCGCCTATGACGGAAATGTCAGTGTTGCTTTGATGCCGGTTGGCGGTATAATCTCCGTCCTATGTGCGGCGCCTTTGTCTCGTAAGTCGGGTGCCGATCCGGAACACATTCCTTAGTTAATTATTAGATTTTCGCATCATAAAATTATCTGTTTGTATTAATTGATAACTACTTGTAATTATAATTTTGTATTCTCTTTAGCTAAAGTATAACTCTATAACTATACTTTTTTATATTTTAAAGCTGAACTTGTATATATAAAATATACAATTAGAAGTGGTTTAAAAGTTAATTAAAATAATAATAGTAAATAAAAATCATTATTGAGATTACAAATAAGTAATAAACCACCTATTCTAATTTTAGATTGTAAGATGCAACTCTTCCTTAAATCATTAACTGGATCTCTTCTATTATCTGAAGTTTCTTTCATAACTTTTGCCTTTTACGTTGGATTCTGGGCGTGCGGTTGGCAGAACGCACGTCCCCGTCGTTCTGTGTCTGTCTTTCTCCAAAGCTTTGTGTTTAAAAGGTTCATTTTTCATCTCCAATTTGAAATTCCTTTAATTTTTCTCTTGAGGGTCTCTCTCAGGTTTTTCTTATATATATAATAATAATTTCCAACTTTCAGTTTTATTGTTTTAATTGACTTCTTTGATCATGAATGACACTATCTGCAAAGTTCTCAACATACCTTCAATATTTACTTGATTTTGTCAAAGGAGGAATGGATTTTATATTTCTCGTTTGCAAGTCTTACCTCATTGTGCCCCTTAATGAATTTGAATTCTTAGCATTTATTCAATTTATAACATCAATGTCACTAGTTTTAACCATGTCAGTAGTCAACATGTTGTTTTCCAATATCTTCTGCCATTTTATGGAGTTGATATCTGTTTTTCCATATTATATATGAGAAGCTATTATTCCTTTTCTGGTTATTTTCTTCATCATATAGATGATTACAGCATGCTCAGGAGAAAACTAAGAAATTTGAAATTATATTGTAGAATTATATTCAGCAAGTTTATCCTTTACTCTGCTTACTTATTTGAATCATTCATAAAGATTGTATTTTGTTTATGTTTGTTCTTTTTGGCTTTGAATTATATCTTAGCTGAAGCTGTTATTTTGTAGAATATAAGACTGTCTTTCTATGAGTTTGAAAACTGTAAATTAGATAGAGAGGACCATATATCACAAAAAATCTTTTTGCTTGTCAATAAACAGTTAAGCGTTTCATGCTACAATGCTATTCACAGACTATGAGGACTACTTAACTGTAGCACGCATCAACTTAGCAAAAGATAATCAAATTAAAAACTGATAATTTATTTTTATGCAATTGTAAAATAAAGGGTACGAATGCAATAATTTATCCATGAATACTATTCAAGCATGCATGAGTTCAAGTTCTTTGTAGGTGCTTTAAGATACATGCAGTGAGAAATGAATAAATCTGCTTGTTTTCTCTTGTCTGGTTTCCAATATTGAAACTTACAATTATGAGAATATAAGGCCTTTCAGTTCACAGTTTTCTACCCTGAAACGTGTTGAGGTATTTGTTACATTGTCATGGTCATTATATCCTTCACATGATAGTACTTTAGCCTAATATGTGAGTAATGTCAGTTCAGAAACTGCTAAGCCATTATCTACCTCCTTTGGTCCTTCTGCACAATTTGTTGGGGGCAGAATGCTCACATTTTTCAAAACAATTCTCTCTGTCCGTGTATTTGATATGCTACATGATTGTTTTAAATTTTTTAATTAGTGGCTTCTTTCAGGGGATTTCTGTGAAGGGAATGTAAATAATTTTTAATCTTTTCCACCAAGTTGTGTTGATATTTCTTTGCTAAGAAGGATCCTCATCTTCTTTTGTCTCCCTTCATTTTTTCTCCTCAATAATACTTCCATCTCTATAAAATAAACAAAGATGACTGAATCCTTTTGTATTTCTAGCCACAGATGGCTTTCCAGTCTCCAGGAAGCAAATTGGCACTAAGCCACATGCATGATTGGCTTATTCTTCTGCTTCTTGCTGCTATGGAGGGAGTCTTGAATATGATGGAACCTTTTCATCGCTATGTTGGGAAAGACATGATGACAGATCTTATGTTCCCATTCAAAGAAAATACTATACCCATGTGGGTTGTCCCAGTAAGAACTGCCATAATACTTTGAATATATGTTTGGTTTGGCATTGAAATCAACCTCTCAATACAGTTATTTATATATAGTCCCATTATGATTAAGGAAAAAAAGTTAACTTTTTTATCATTCCTGGAACAGATCTTCTCTATTGTCATCCCCATTCTTATCTTCATTGCGTTTTACTTTGTAAGAAGGGATATCTACGATTTACACCATGCAATATTGGGTACTTTCTTTTGCTCTCTCTGTCTTGTTAACTGATTTATGACTCCTCTGCTTTTGACCCCTTGTGTCTGTCTTCTTTAATTTGGAACTTAGGTCTCATGTTTGCTAGCTTAATAACTGGAGTTATCACGGATTCCATTAAAGATGCTGTTGGGAGACCAAGACCAAACTTTTTCCAACGGTGTTTCCCTAACAAAATACCGGTGTGTTTTCATTCTTATTCTTGGTATTTGGTTACTTTAGGGTATGTTTAGGGCATGTTTGGTTTGCGTTTTCATTTCCTGTTTCCTGTTTTCTGAAATTTTACAAAGGAAAAACTGCAAATGCTGGAAACAAAAATTTGCTGTTTTCAGCATTTCCAGTTTTTCCTTTGTAAAATGTCAGAAAACAAGAAACAGGATGAAAACAGAAAATGTTTCCTCAAACCAAACAGACGCATTTTCATTTCCTGTTTCTATTTACTGTTTTTATTCTGTTTTCTGTTTTCTGAAATTTTACAAAGGAAAAATTGGAAATGTTGGAAACAGAGATTTTTTTATTTCTAGCATTTTCAGTTTTTCCTTTGTAAACTTTTAGAAAACGAAAAATAGGAAATGAAAACACAAACCAACCGGGCCCTTGTTTCTCATTAACTCCTTTTTTTTTTATCTTTGGCTTTTGCTGTCTAATTAGTTAACTTCTTTTATAAGTTAAAATTGGTCATTATAATTCAACTTTTTTATAAGTCCAAATTCAAGCACTCATCTATGTTGAAAAACTTCTAAAAGTTAGAAGTTAATTCAAACTGAGTTTATGTAAGTACAAGTGCATGACCTTTTCTTCCCTTATTGCCCTGACATTGCTTCATGCAGGTGTTTGATAAAGACACTGGTGATGTTCTTTGCACTGGGATTAAGGAAGTTATAAAGGAAGGATATAAAAGCTTTCCAAGTGGGCATACTTCATGTAAGTGGTAGAATGATCTATTTCAAAAACATTAATTGGCTACTTTTTGAAGACATGAACCCAAAATTGTTGATTGAGCAGGGTTGTTTTGTTTCTAATTGAATGCTTTGGTGTTTAATGTTTAATCAAATGCAGGGTCTTTTGCTGGTCTTGGTTTCCTCTCATGGTATTTATCAGGGAAAATTAGAGTGTTTGATCGTAGGGGCCATATTGCTAAACTATGCCTAGTCTTGCTTCCTTTACTTATTGCTGCGCTTGTGGGAATTACTCGAGTTGATGATTACTGGCATCATTGGACTGATGTGTTTGCTGGAGGTCTTATAGGTTGCTAAGTTATTATCATGACTCAGTGTTACATTATTTGATTTTTATTTTCTCAAATGATGCATATTAATTAAACCCCCTTTGATCCGTTGCTTCAGGAATCACCGTGTCTTCAATCTGTTATTTGCTACTCTTTCCCTTTCCTACCTATGCACATGGTACGTATTATTATCATGTGAATCTCTAATCCAACATGATAAATTTGTTTAGAAAAATGTTAACAAGTGTCCTTAAGACGGCACTGGTTAAGGATCCAAAAATAAAAATGTTTTATTTTATTGGAGTGTGTTATAAATACATTCAATTGTGTGATTTTAACAAAAATCTTTTATATATGGATCTTAACCAGTGGTCTTAGGACACTCATTAGCAGGATCCTTATATTTATGCAACAAAAATTGAAAATAAAATACGCTCCTAACTTTCATTTTTTGTCCAAATTGATGTGTAGGTTGGGCCCCTTATGCATTTTTTCATACGGTGGAAGAAGGTGAATGTTCTGCCCAACGAGGAAGTCAAACTACAGTTGTATCAAAGCTAGATGACGTGTCCTTGGAGATGGAGGACATGGAAAGTGGGAAACGATATAAGTAACTTCGTTTCATTAATAGCAAGAAAATCTTGTTTCATCTTTTCTTTACTAAATATTAAAGCATGAAAAAGAAAATGTCATTTTTGGTTGTTTTTTGTGCAAATTTATCGAACCAAAATAAAAGAAGTGAAGCTTTTGCGGCCCACTAGAGAAATCGAAGAGCTGCCCCCATAGGTCGCATCATTGAAGTGCAAGCTCACAATTTATGCTACTACTGGTGAAGATCCAATTCGTATAGATTAGATGTTGTTCCACCGTATTAATTATGGTTTAATTTATTGTACTCCTGCTTCGGTTTTACTTTTGTAATTTCACTTGTAAATAGAAAATTCAAATGCAGTTAAGCGGTAGGTTGTAAAAGACTTACACTAGAACAAAATTAAGATTTAGCAACATTCGAAAAATATTGTTAAACACTGTAAAAATATTACTATTTCTTTTAGTAATATTTTATTAAATGTAATATATAGTTCACGTAGTTAAAATGATTTAACAATATTTTTAATATATCATTAGCTATATTTGAAAAATGCTGCCAATTCACTTTTTTTTTATAACATTTGAAAAATGTTACCAATTTTTTACAAGCGGTCTAATATGTTCCACCCCTCACATCACATATATTAAACAAAAAACTATTCAACCCCTTGACTATTGGTCAACCAATTTGTTTGGTTTTCCTCCCCTTTTTGGTAATTGGTTAGTCAAAAGTTAAAGCTTTTAATTTTATTTTATTTTTGTCTGACCAAAAGTTTAAAGCTTGAAGGTTATGAGTGTGTTTGACTTGCCATTTCAACTAGCTAAAAATTGAAAATAGTAGTTAAAACCATTTCAGCAGTGTTTGGGAAGGTAATTTTTTTGGGTAGCTACAAGCTTTTCTTTAAAAGCTACTTGAGGTAGCTTTTTTTAAAAAAACTCCAATTTTCATCTACTAGCTGAAAATTAATTACAAGGTTAACACTTAATCATCCCCACTTATCATTATTTAATAATTAATGTTGTCCTTAAATGTCGTTTTACCATTTTCAGTTAGTTTTACCAAACACATTCAATAATTTTTCAGCTTTCAACTAACTTTAAGCTTTTAGCGTTTAATGGTTAAAGGCACAATTAAGAGAACATAATAAAAATCTAGTAGTATAAAAACCCAAAAACAAATACAATAAAGCAGGAGCATATATGTTGTGTTCCATTGTCCAGTACTTGCTGCACCCGGGCCTCAGACCAGTCCACACCACACATTAATTGTTAAACTACTTACCATTGACAAACTATTTACCAGCCTCCAAAAAAAATTGAACTAAATGGAACTGCACACGAATGCTTAAAGCCCCAACCAAAGTTGCCACACTCAAGGTTGCATTTTTATTCCCTTTTCCAGCATCATCAGAATTCACAACCCTTCACTCTCTCTCTTGAATCCCAAATGCCCACCATTTCTTGCTTCATCATATTCACCTTCCTCACTATTTCCAGCATGGCCTGTGTGGCTCAAGCTATGGGTGTGAACTGGGGCACCATGGCTTCCCACCCTCTGCCACCCCCTAAAGTGGTGAAGCTCTTGAAGTCCAACAACATCAACAAAGTTAAGCTCTTTGATGCCAACTCTGATGTTCTTCAAGCTTTATCTGGGTCTAACATTGGTGTCACTGTGGGTATTCCTAATACTATGCTCAGAAGCTTGAACTCTTCTAAGAAGGCTGCAGATAGTTGGGTCCATGATAATGTAACCCGTTACATATCTAATGGGGGAAGTGGAGCTCGAATTGAGTATGTCAGATTTCTTGGTTCTCTATATTGCCCCTTTTCTTTGCTCCACTCGTTCTTCTATTTTGCTTATGCTTTATTGAGTTGCTTTGTTTTGTTTTTGTCATTCTTTTTCTAATTATTTCCCCCTTTTTTTAATAAATCATTTAATTCTCAATACATGGTCACCTATTTTGCTATTGATTCTTTTTTGCTTTTAGTTGTCTGATGATCCTGGATATCCTAAAGGATGGTTTTCAATTTCATATTCTTTATTCTAGCCTTTGATGACATCCTGAAGAGTGAAACAAGAATAGTGACTGCATAAGGAAGTTTTATAAATTGTATAGCAATGGCATGGGCGTCAAGTTCCATGTTTTTTCCCCATAAATTCTATGAGGATTGCCATATCTTAGGAAATGAAAATAAACAACTGCAGAATGGCTTGGACCATTGAGACCATATACCAAGAAGAAAATAAGATAATGCCAAGTTTCCTGAATTTGCTTCTTTCATTAAGCCTGTGTTTATTTTCTGCATTAGCTTCCTTAGTTCATTACATATGACCCCCTTCACTTCCAGCTATATTACCACTTCATGTGGAGTTGGCTGAGTGAGATGTGTCATAAATAAAACTGTCAAAACTGTCTTGCTACTCCAATAAGGAGATGATAGCATGTGGAAAATCTTATGATATGTTGCATTGCATTGCATTTACAGCTATTCCAAGCATATATGATGGAAATTTAATTTTGGGCCTTTTTGTTTAAAGAGTTGATTTTTGAGCAAAATAACATTACTGTTTTCTCAGTAATCAGTATTGCATGCTAGGAGCATGAAACACTTTGTGCAAACTTAGTTGCTTAAATGTTGGTGCTGCAACATGAGATTGCCAATGCTGTAGAGGTCTAGTTTCTCTTATGCCTCAATAATTGAACAATGCGTGTTGGCGGCCTTGGCATAAAGACTTCTTTTGGTTTTGGTTGTTTCAATTGAATCTCTCTTTCTCTCTCTGTGCTTTCCACGAAATCAGATTACCTCAGCATGCTATTTGTTAGATCAGTTACATTGAAAAGCTATGGAGCACCAAATAAGTTGACTTGAGTCTTAATTCCCTGACAAAGACAGTATCTATTAGCTAAGACTCCAATAGTCTAATTGTCCTCCAGGCTTCTGTGGAACACTTCTAAGGCTGAGCTTTGTTTCTAAAAGCAATGCCAAAGCATACTCCACTATCTATAGTCCTTCCCCTGTAGTTGTAGAAGAAGCATATCTTCTCTTCCTTTTGCACAATAATGTCTGGGGAATGTTTTAACGGGTAGAATAGAATCGAACAATAGCATTCACTGCTTGATATCATAAACAATGCAATGGTTCAAAAGAAGCCACATTCTTGTTAAAGGGAGCAGTGCATATTAGGAAATTAACTTCCTTGGAAGATGAAAAGACTGTCCTGCCTCATCTTTATCTTTCTTAAGGGTTTAATCAGCTAACAGAAATTGAAACAAGCTATTGAAGAAATTCCCCTAGTAGGTATGCTCTAGCAGCTGGCTAGAGCTGCTGAGAAACAGGGTATTTCCCCCCCTTAATTTGATTCAAAATTGAAATAAAATGGATTATGTATCTATGAAGTATGATTCACTCTACATATAGTTCTAAATATAACTTATGCAGATATGTTGCTGTTGGTGATGAGCCGTTTCTCAAAAGTTATGGTGAACAATTCCATCCCTTCATAATTGGAGCTGCTATGAACATTCAAGCAGCTTTAAAGAGAGCAAAATTGGACAGCAAAGTGAAAGTTGTGGTTCCATGCAGCTTTGACAATTTTGAGTCAGGATCTAACCTGTCCTCTGAAGTGCATTTCAGGTCTGACCTAAACAAAACCATGATTCAACTCCTCACATTCCTTGACAAGCATGGATCACCTTTCTTTGTGACCATTTCTCCATTCGTAACTCTCCTTCAAACCAAAAACATTTCACTTGATTTTTCCCTCTTTAAAGAAACTGCACGCCCTCATAATTTTAGCCATAAAATATACAAAAATAGCTTTGACTTGAGCTATGATACAGTGGTTGCTGTATTATCAACGGTAGGATTTCCTAATATGGACATTGTTGTGGAAAAGATTGGTTGGCCAACAGATGGAGCTGCCAATGCAAACTCATCCCTTGCAGAAACCTTCATGAAAGGCCTTATGAACCACCTTCATAGCAACTTGGGGACCCCACTTAGACCACATCAGCCACCACTTGAAACATACATTTTTAGCCTTCTTGACGAGGACCAAAGGAGCATTGCTTCAGGAAACTTTGAAAGGCATTGGGGTTTGTTCACTTTTGACGGCCAAGCAAAGTACCATGTGGATCTTGGCCAGGGTTCAAAGGGCCTTGTGAATGCTCAAAATGTTGAGTATCTTTCTTATAAGTGGTGTGTTGTGAACAACAATAAAGACTTGTCTAATGCAACTGCCAGTGCTTTAGAGGCTTGTGCAAATGCTGATTGTACTGCACTATCTGCTGGTGGATCTTGCTTTAACATCAGCTGGCCTAGCAACATATCATATGCTTTCAATAGTTATTATCAGCAGCATGATCAGAGAGCCGAAAGCTGTGACTTCGGCGGTCTAGGTTTAATCACAACTGTTGATCCATCCATGGATCATTGCAGGTTCCCAATTGAGATCCGCACTTCTCATGCTGAATTTTACAGGTTGAGTAATTTACAGTGGATGATTTTACTTGTAACAACCCTCTTGACATCTTTGGCAGTTTGACATAGGTAAAGATGAGGATTATTTTTGCAGCTCCCTGGCCATGCTGTAATTTTGTTGTAGATGTCTATTGTTGAATTAAAATGGTTAGTACTTTTTTAAGTTAATTTATTCATGCGGGTTAATTATTCAGGATGTCACTTTGGTTTGCATGTTTCATGGTCATTCACT
This sequence comes from Sesbania bispinosa, assembly GCA_026901365.1. Taxonomy (NCBI): domain Eukaryota; kingdom Viridiplantae; phylum Streptophyta; class Magnoliopsida; order Fabales; family Fabaceae; genus Sesbania; species Sesbania bispinosa. The sequence continues at coordinate 149,751 of QLOH01000777.1, read as the reverse complement.
GCATTCATCTCTGATTAATCAATTGCATATGGTTGATATGAGATGACCATTTCCTGAAAGTGAAAGAATCGTCCAAATATTCATGATTCACAGTAGATATACAGATGTGATCATGCAATATAGTAGAAGAAGCACGGACGAGGTGTCATGACTCATGACAGCATATACTTTTTAGTTTTTATTGACAAAAGTTGGTTCAAAATACTGCATTTTTTCTGTGGGAAGACCACAACATTTGTTTTTAGTTCCTAATGCAAAGTTGTTTGATAAGGAAAAGAGAAATCTCTTGTTCTTTTCTTCAAAGTTACTTTTATTTTTGTACTGTACTGTGATCGTGTTTGGAAAGTTACTAACAGCAACATGCTTATAATATACTAATTTTCCTTGTGGTGTATTAATTACTATGCAAACAGTTGCACTACGTGGATATACAACGATTGGATACAAATTTTATCTTCTAAAACATGACCACCACCCAATAATATTTAATATGTAATTATGGTTTATTGTATCAATGTGTTTGGTAATTAATTAGTTGTATCTCTTGTGGACGTGGAACGTTTTGCGGTCACAGCCCCAAGGGTGCAAACACCAGCACGCCCACAAATAATGGTGATATCCCTAGAATGAAATTGAAGCTTTTCATCGAACAGTGCAAGTCCCTTCCGTTCTCGCCAAGGTTGTATCGACCGTTGCATTGTGCAATTGCTTCCGCTTACCTTGTCTCAACTTCCCAGCGAAGCTAGCACCTCCACCCAGTCTCTGAGCGTCGTGGACTGCTTGCATTGCGCGGCATGAACTGATTGGAGAGCACGATAAGCATTCCTGAAATACTTCTCCATTCTTCTCAAGTTCTCTTCCTCTGATCCTTCGGTTCCGTCTCTCGGCCATCGTTGGCTTCGCTTGGTGGGAGCGCGTGCGAGCCGCCACGTCTTGGTTTGAGTCTCGCTGTTTGGCTCATCCAATAACTGGGAGCGCCCGTGGTGGACGGGTGGGTTCAATGAAAATTAAGATGAAATGGAAAGCCTAACCCCCACAAATTGGATTAATTGCAGAAGTAAATTCCGATGAAAATGAACTGAATCCTTAAGATTGTTGGGGAAATTAACCTCTGCAAACAAAAGTAAAGACCTGAGGAACAGCTTTGGCATGTACTATGGGTTTCTCGCACTACAGCCCACTCTACTACGGGAGAATCCCCCTTCCGCCTTACATATGGCACTGAAGTGGAACTATTGATTGTTAAATTTTGATATTTCTTAATTATAGGTTTAATCTATTATCTATTATATATATAAAAGCTGAATCGCAAGCTATTGCATTGACACCTCACCTCCAGATTTATCACATATGTCTATTTTTGCCACATCAAGAATAATATGATGTGGCACCTCTAGATTTTGTCTTTGCTTGCAATATAGAGATAGGAACTCACACACAATACTCATGAGACCACCTATTCCAAAATTGATAGACTAATTTTCTTTGGCTTCACAACCATCCGTCTTCAAGTTGCCTTGAGGCACAATAACACATGTCTCATCTACTCACATGGATGTCGTTTCGTTCATCTAGACCACATTCCTTTTCTTTCTCCTGTGTTTCGTCATCTCCCTCGCCGTCGTAGTTTCATATGTTGATGCCACATTCGTAGTCGCTGTCATCAAGGACAACTGGAAGTAGCTCTTCATCTTTTTTTCAACCGCACGAAAGGCCCATTCTTCCTAATCTTTTCCCCCCTTTGCGTCACCGTTGTAGTCTTCTCTGTCCAAGCCACCATTTACGCCATCAGTACCATGTTCACCACCATGACCTTTACCGTCACTGTCATCTTGGACTACTCAAAGAGTAGTATAGATTTGTAATGAAAAGATGTGAAAACAAATTCAAGATCATGACATAGAACAATTGGTAAATAATTATTGCTTCCATCTTTTTATATTTTATTTTTCATTATATTACAAACCACTTATTTATGCTAAAAATTTATACAAATATGTCCTATAAATATAAAATATAAAGCATATTAAAATAGTTAATAAGTAGTAGCCAGAAATGCCAGAAATATCGTTGATAGATGCTACTCTATTTTTGTTTTAATTATAATACAAAATACTAACCAATTAAGCAAATAAAACTAAATATATAAATACAAATCAATTTTGCATAGTATGACTTTTGAAAAAAAAAACTAATGCAATCAATAAGGTGAACCTTCACTTTTAATCATGTATCTATCTATTTATCCCTATATAATATTAGTACATTATTTTAACTATATTTAATATCATTTTTATCATTATTTAAAATTTATTCAATCAAAAACTAAAACGAAAAATTATTAAAAATAAAAAACTTAAAATCAAGCATTAATCTGCAATAAAAAATAATTTAACTGTTACCATAAACTTAATTTTCACAATCAGTTACCATTAGCAACATTTCATCATTTCAAATTCTTAGTCGTTATTTTATTTAAATTCATTACAATTTATTCTATATGAATGCCATTTAAAATCTCAATTACACTTAAATAATTCAAGTATAACATCAAATTTATAATATGCCAAATACATAAATGCAGTCATATCAAAAGTTTCTTACCATTCATCCATAGGTCCAACAAAACTTAATATGATATGCAACACCAAGTTCAATCACACACAAATATAAAAAATTATTTCACTTATATTTAGCCTAATAATATTTATTACATTATTACTATTATATATAAATAACTTCAAATATTATCAATTTAAAATTAAAAATAACCTTTAAATATTATCAAATAAAAATTAAAAATAACCGCCTCGCGGGTCATAATCTAGTTCTCTTTGAATTCTTATCCTTAGGTTGGCAACTTGTTATTTATCGTTTTATCACTTTATGCGTGGACCCTTACAAATACCAAATACAGTACATATGAAGATAGTGGTGTAAAATGCTTAGTTGTAATTTTTTTAATAATTCAACCTTTGTTACAACTAACAAACATTATACATTATAATAAACTAAATAATTATTATGTGTAAACATATCAATTTACAATGGAATTAATTTGAAAAATATTTGATGCTACAAATTTAACTGTATTAGAATTATGTAATTGTTTACTATGAAATATTTTATTGTATTAGTAATAAAATTAATACAAATTTAATTGTATTACATAGAGTCATTGATCAACAAATATTTTTCATCTTCAGTTGGTTCATTCAATTGCATATGAAGAATTGAGTTAATTGATCACTGATTCAATGAGTGACTCACTGATTGAACTGATTAAAAAAATATTAATAATAATATAAGTAACAATTAAATATATATATTAAAATAATATATAACAATCTCATTTAAGTATTAAAATTGGCATATATATATATCGTGAGAAGCAAGCTTAGTCTAGTAGTATGACTAAATGACCAACACCTGGAATGTGTGGATATTCAAATTTGGACTAATTTGACCGCTTTGTGGCTAATTTAATGCAGATCCAGACCGCATCCCTAACCTGACCAATTCAATTTTCGATTGAACTGGTCTGACCCATCGGGACGAGGACTGTGTGGGAGGGAGGTGCGGAGAAGAGAAATCAAAATAAAAAAGTAAATAGAGATAAAGAATGATGTAATAATAAGAGTAAAAAGAAAAAATAAAATGTGAAAGAAGTCTAGAAAAAAAATAATGCAGTCACACTAAAAAATTTTACACTAATATTTTACACCTCAATTTTTTTTTTCTCTTTTTCCCATAACATCAATTATCTTTTTTTTTTCGATCTCTAATTTTTTTAGATTTCATACACCCCATGAGTATAAATGTATACTTTCCCTTTCAAAATTTCAAAGTTTGACTTCTCGAGGACGTTACCTTAAGTTTAACCGCCAATTCACTCTCCCTCCCGCCATGTCACACTCGCTGGAACAACAACTATCTCTCCTTCTTCGCTCCCAAATCCAAAACAGAAGGTCTGCTCCGCCCCTCCTTTTCCTCCTTCTCTCTCTGTAGCTAACATCTCAATTTCATTTTTCGCAGTTTCGACGACGCTACGCTCCGATTTCTCGAATCTCTTTTGGTCTCCAAGGATGTGAAGTCGTTGATCGAAGTTCGATCCAGCTTAACGCAACTCCTCAGATCTGAATCTCTCTCCGTCATTCGCTCGATCGCCGCAAAAACCGTCCACGAGAAGCTTCTCATTCTTGAATTCTTCGTCCGCGCGTTCGCTCTCGTCGGAGATCTACAGGTACTTCTATTGCTTCTTAGTTTCACAGAATCGCAATGTTCTACTCGGAAAAAGTTGTCTCATCTCATTTCTCGTGGATTTCATCTGGCAAAAAAAAAAAATCAAAATCTTAAAGAGCAATATACCCTAGCAAGATGTACTGAATTGCTGATTCAATTTCCATAAGACAGCGCCAACGTGCTAATTCCTTTTTGTCTTTTGCGTTTTCGAATTCCAATTTTCAAAGAGTTGTTTGGCCTTGAGATACGAGGCTTTAGTTATGCGTGAACTCAAGTCCCGTAGTTGTCAATGGCTACAAGTTTTACCTGTGGAATGGTTAAATTTCGTGGAGGACGCGGTGCACAACGGTTTTCACGCTGTTGCAGAAAAGGTAAGTGGTAATAAGCAATTTGAAACCTAGCTAATGCTTTTTTGTAAAATGGATTTAGTAGAGATTTGAATCCATGATATAAAATTGTTATTGAACTGATGAAGCTATATTCAACGATATTTGGGAGTTTAGTGCGTAAATGGTTGGGCTTCCATGAAGATGCTTTGGCTCATTTAGCTGTAGTTTTTGTCACTTTATTTTTTCCTGTTAAGTCTTTCTGCTTGAAATCTGATTTTAGTTTAGTTTGTCGCTGTATTCTTAATTACTGTTTGGCAATTAGGCATGTGAATTTGCGTTGTCGTGCCTTGGAAATAATGATGCTCAAAAGCCTGGAGGAGACACGGTTTCTGAAAACTTGAAGTCTACTGTGAGCGAGATTTCAAGGCTCAGGGACTGTGCAATGGCATCAGTTGCTTCACGATCCGGTATCTCCTCATCCATTACATTGAAGATTCATGTCATTGTTCTTCTGCGTATTTGAATCTTGCAAGCAGGTTTGATTACAGTGACCATTTTCAGATAATGTGATTCAAAATGTGAGCGGTAGTTGCTTGGTCCTATTGCTGTTTCCATCACTCATTTTCAACTTTGCCTCTTTGCTTTCTCATGATTTTTTCTAAATATTTTGGTTGCAATAGGGAGCCAAAATTGCTGTAAAAGTGTGTAATTTATGCTGTTCTATGGTCTAGAGTTTGGTTAGCGCAGAATGCCCTGGTCTTAAAGGCATCTTTTTGCACGGGATGTGATTATAGCTTATCTCTTGTACACTACTAATGGCTGTCTTGAAGTGTTTCCATTTTTGGAAGACTAAGAGGATGGACAGCCTTGCTGCATTTTTTGTTCTCTCTATTTCCCTCTGTTTTGTAAGATATATTATCTTTTCCCCAATGTCTCCCTTTTTCTCCAATTATCAACAAGCTACAAATCTGAGCAATGAAAAATCAAAAGCCAAGGAAACTTGATTCAAAATACAATCTCTATCTTTTCCCCAATTTCTCCAATTTGTAAGAGGATAAACTCACGTTTCAAACATTTTAAAACTGCGTTGACCATGCACTCAGTCGGCTAGAGATTGTATTTTGAATCAAGTTTCCTTGGCTTTTCATTTTTCATTGCTCTGATTTGTAGTCTGTTGATAATTAGAAATCAAGAAAAATCTTTACTTCCTCCTCTTCTTTATGTGTTCGTGTGAAGAGCCATATAATGTAAGGTCATACATATATTCTTTGGATTGGTATACAGGGTTATTGCACTTGTCATCTTTCCCCCCCTAGTGGCTACTGGCTAGTTATATGGACATTGATATTTAAAGTAGATTTTCATACTCTTTCCAGAAATGATTTTGTGCTTTATGTACTTTATTCACTTATAAGGCTGTTTTGTTATATATATCAGTTCAGGTGCAAGCAGCAGAGTACCTGAAAAGGAAAACAACAGAGCGGCAAAAGTTGGACTTACTCTATAAAGAAAGACGATGTCTAGCAAGCACTTCCTTCAGAAATGGAATCAAGAGACAGAATATGCGAAAGTTGTATAAACAACAAAACCTCCTGCAGGTCAATGATGAATTAGTTGGCCGGCACCCAAATTTGAGGTCAAATCAATTTTACCTAATTCGTTGCTTAAGCATGTGAAGTTTTTGTTGGATTTTTATTCTATTTATTTATTTCAAAAGTTTTTTAAGAGAGTGAAATAAATTAATGTTGTTTTTTATTTTTTAGAAAACATTTTTGACTTGGTCAAAACTGGTCAAAACCTTACATGACTTGGTTAAAACCTATTTTTTTATTTTTCTAAACCCTAATTTTTTAGTATATAAACTCCTTTTCTCTTAACCTAAAAAAGAGGTTGAGCCTCCACCCTCTTTTATTCCTCACAAATTCTCTTAGTTTATCCTTGGGTTTAATGGAATCATTTCAACTAGTTCTGATGCCTCGGATTTTCCGGGAAGGGTCTGTTGAATCCTGGGGGATCGTCGCATTTTCGCGAATGAATCCTTAAGGACAGCGTATATTTACGTGCCTCAGGTCTTTACTTTTGTTTGCAGAGGTTAATTTCCCCAACAATCTTAAGGATTCAGTTCATTTTCATCGGAATTTACTTCTGCAATTAATCCAATTTGTGGGGGTTAGGCTTTCCATTTCATCTTAATTTTCATTGAACCCACCCGTCCACCACGGGCGCTCCCAGTTATCGGATGAGCCAAACAGCGAGACTCAAACCAAGACGTGGCGGCTCGCACGCGCTCCCACCAAGCGAAGCCAACGATGGCCGAGAGACGGAACCGAAGGATCAGAGGAAGAGAACTTGAGAAGAATGGAGAAGTATTTCAGGAATGCTTATCGTGCTCTCCAATCAGTTCATGCAGCGCAATGCAAGCAGTCCACGACGCTCAGAGACTGGGTGGAGGTGCTAGCTTCGCTGGGAAGTTGAGACAAGGTAAGCGGAAGCAATTGCACAATGCAACGGTCGATACAACCTTGGCGAGAACGGAAGGGACTTGCACTGTTCGATGAAAAGCTTCAATTTCATTCTAGGGATATCACCATTATCTGTGGGCGTGCTGGTGTTTGCACCCTTGGGGCTGTGACCGCAAAACATATGGTGGTGATGACGACTTCTTGAGGTACTACTTGGTTCAGTTCGAAAATATTTTCAGTAGAGAAGAAAAGGTATGTCTTTTTGGCTTTGAATTCATGATATTTAGGAAAGTGATAGTTTCACATAATTTTTGTTCACACAATCGAATGGATGGAATTTTGAGTCATTGATTTTTGTGAAGAGAATGTTGGATTTTGGTGGAAGTTTGATTCGTCCATCGAGTTAATTATCCTTATTCTGAGCCTGGCAGGATAAACTGTGCTCTGTAGGTTTAAATATTGCGCCTTTAAATAAGCTGCACACAAAATATGTAGTGATAATTGTAGTACTGTTCCAAAGGAAAATTTCTGATTTGTCATGTTGTTACCTGAGATTCTTTGCATGCTTTAGCATATAGATACATTTCAAAGTTCTATATTACTTTATATTATGGTGTTATCTTGTGAATTATTTTTTTATATATGCAGAATTGATAATTTAAAATTTATAACGGGGTAGTACCCTTGAGTTTGGAAGTGATAGTTTTCATGAAATGATGGTGATGTTTATTGCTTGATGAAATTGAGATTTTGTTATGAACAATTTTTTTTTTCAAAATAGTATGTTACATGGATATAATTTTGCGGGACAACAAACTCTTTGTTATTAAATTTGGTTGTTTCTTATCTTCTCAATATAATATGATATTATATTTTAGTTCGCAATGCTCCTACTTAGTATTTTGCAATATGAAATTTCTATCCTCATTGCTTTTAGTTTATTTTGAGAATTCTTTTATGCATGTATGAGGACAATGACTCAGGATGTTTCATTTATGATGAAATATTATTTCTGCTTATATACTTAAAGGAGTATTATGGTGAACATTATTGAGAGTTATATATATTAAAGACATGAGTTAGACAAGCTGCAATTTGGGGAGTTAATTTCATAAGGAAGTGTGATAATATTTTATCACAAAAATATTAATTATATTAAGGAACTTCTTAGGAAGTTTTGATTACTTTGAAGTAATTTATTGAGTATCCCTTATGATATTAACAAGTAAAACTAGAGATATTATATTGTTCAATTTGGGTAAGCCCAAATTATTGTGAGTGTATTACATTTGATTAATTTATTGGAAAATAGAATTGTTTGCTATGTCTATACTCAAGAGTGATTTGATGGGTACCATGAATTATGGTATTGTATATAATTAATGGGTTACCACTATATTATAATGATATAGTGATGATACTTGTATTTGATTAGATGAGATTAAATTTAATAAATTCACAAGTGAATTTATGTTTACCCTCAATGGAGGAGTTGTCGCTTGGTAGTCCAAGTAGACCTGTATAGTCTCATCTATGATGATGACCAAGTTTATTCTTAACTTGGTAAGATGTGAAAATGGTTTGGCTAAGAAATCTCTTAGCATATATTTCTTTGTGGAAGGAACATGAGCCCTCCATATCTTGTGATTGTTATGTGGAAATAGCAAGAATAAATTCAATTTATAATTGAAATTGAGACGTATACGTATACCTTTTTATTTATTAAAGTAGCTACTAAATGATGGGGTTGTATCCCTAATCAATGTGTGGTCAAAATAAATTTGACCAATTTATCACAAAGCAATAAGCTAGTGATAAAACATCGAGGGGAATGGGACTAAAAGGCAATTTGATACTAATGGTGATGGTAACCCAACCTTTGTGATTGGAGATCCCATGAAGAAGGTTCATATGGGTAAAAACAAGTCACTCGTTAGCTCTGCTAGCACTTATTTTGTCCTTTCCTATGGTGTAGAGGTGCTAGACTACATTATTGAGAAGATAAGTTTAAAGCTTTTAATGAATTTCATATCCCTTATGGGTGGTGTATGAAGTGCAGCATACACTTGATGAAATCACTTATATGAGTGTCAAGTGGGGCCGCTTGTATGAGATTGAGGCGAAATCTCTAGAGCACTCATGAATACCAGGCGCACGCATGGCCTATTAGCGCAAAACGGCATTAACAGTCGAAATTGTGGGGGTGAAATGTGATTGGTAGACCGCTAACATACAACAAAGTGTTTTAGTTCATAGAGCTTGCTCCACTAACTCACTTGTGTGTTAAGTCTTATCAGTCTAGGTCTGGTTCATAGTCCAAAAGACACCAGATTCGATGCATTTATCCCATGGCATTAACCAAGAAGATTTTCTTTTCAATTTTTAAAACTTTTGAAATATGTGGGGGATTGTTGGATTTTTATTCTATTTATTTATTTCAAAAGTTTTTTAAGAGAATGAAATAAATTAATGTTGTTTTTTATTTTTCAGAAAACATTTTTGACTTGGTCAAAACTGGTCAAAACCTTATATGACTTGGTCAAAACCTATCTTTTTATTTTTCTAAACCCTAATTTTTTAGTATATAAACTCCTTTTCTCTTAACCTAAAAAAGAGGTTGAGCCTCCACTCTCTTTTCTTCCTCACAAATTCTTAGTTTATCCTTGGGTTTAATGAAATCATTTCTACTAGTTCTGATGCCTCGGATTTTCCGGGAAGGGTGTGTTGAATCCTGGGGGATCGTCGCATTTCCGCGAATGAATCCTTAAGGACAACGTATATCTACGTGCCTCAGGTCTTTACTTTTGTTTGCAGAGGTTAATTTCCCCAACAGTTTTTAAATTGCAGTCTGTCTTACCATTTGAATGTTAAACCTTGATTTCTATTTGGTGATTTTACACGTTGAAGAAAACAAGATGTTTACACCATATGATATTTGACAAGTTCAAAACGAGAATACTATATGATTTTACCGTTTGTGGACACCAATTGCAAATCTGAGTTCCTTATATCAAGTCTAACGTCACTTTTTGTGATCAGTTGAAGCCGATAGTGCAGATTACAAGCTCCACTTTGAGGTTTGTAATTGATATTTAATTCTACTTTGTTGGATGATTCTTGATTTCATACAATATCCGCATTTTGACAAGTATACTCATTTGTGTTTGGCTCGTGATACTTATTGGACTCATCCATATTGCACCGTATAGTCACTTAACAGGTATCCCTACTTATGTGCCGTATTAGAAATTATATGACGTCAGTTAATTCTTTAATCTTCATTAGTTTAGCAAGTTCTTTTGATAAGATGGCCTTGTAATACACGAGTCTTAAGCTGTATATATGAGTAAAAGTATACCATTTATAAATTTAGTATCTGTTTTTTATCATGTGAAGAAACAAGTGGAGACTCAGATTATGCTAAGCAATGCTACGTACATTTCACCATGAGTTTGAGTTTTTGGTAGTTTAAGAAACTACAAATTGAGTGGGGCCGTGGGGGATAAATATTGTTGCTTCTAATTCTAAGGTAGATAATGCAAGTAAAATTATATGTGATAGCAACTTGTACCGCCTTCCACTTTGGATTTGGTTAGAGATGTATTTGTGACTACCTTAACGTATAAAATTGAATGAGGCTAAGCCAATGTCATAAGGTTGGTACATGTAGCCGAGGCATTACACCCAAACACAATGTAACTCATAACTCTCTTCTGAGTGTAAAGTCTTGCCGAGCCTACCATCCAACGATGCCTCTACTTTCATGGTGACAAAACCAATCAGTTTGCTCCCCTAACAATATAAGATCTGATAGTATAAAATTTGATTTATATACACTTTGATAAAATTTAATACAAAAGACTCATGACTAGTATGTACATTCAATTTTTTATTTTTTTAAGAAAAGAAAGATTGAGTTTGCATATGGAGATTAACAAAATTTAATAAAGTAAGTTTAATAGGTAGTTGCAAATTTAAATAAGACTTGACTTTGAATTATGATAATGATCTAAACTCATATTTATATATGTATGAGTTATAGTTTTTTTTATCGATTTTTCTAACTTGTGTAATATTGCGCGAGTTAATAAATTAAAAGTGGAAAAATTTTATTACAAATTACAAATATCACAGCATTGAATGCATTGGTAATATGAAATGTTACATTTTTCAATAAAATATTTTCACTTTTAATTTATTATCTTGTGTAATATTGCACATGTTAGGAAAACATTTTTTATACATAATCATATAAATTATTTTTTATTATTTATGTATTATTATATACTCTTTTGGTAAAATATGGAAAGAAAAAGACTTACTTTTACTTTTGGTCCCCCTACTATAGCCTATCCACGATTTGAATCCCCTTGAATTTTTTTCTCGCGATTTTGGTGTCCTGAAGTTTGTTGTATTCTTCCGTTTTTTAAGTCAATCGAGCCTCAAGGTCTTCAATCTCTTTGTAACCAGTGCATTTTGCTTACGGTATAACTTGCTTAAAAAGATATTGAAGACCTCAAGACTTAATTGGCTTTGAAGACGAAATAATACAACAAAACTTTGGGGGACAAAATCGCCGAAAAAAAATAGGGGGACCAAAATCGCTTATAGACTATACTAGGGAGACCAAAAGTACAATTAAGCCAAAGAAAAAAGAAAAAAAGGGCTTGAAGAACTTAGTCCCTATCGCACCACATAGTAGAGGAATATTCAAGTCTTCAGGAGGAGAGTCACACATGATCAAAGATTAAGACTGCATGGCCCCTTTTTAAGCTAAGGCATCAACATAAGAACTGCCTTCCCTAAGAATATGGATAGATTGAACTACCAATCTTTCATGCTTAAATCCTGTATCTCAGCAACAACACTAGACAATACAAGGAAACATTGTTTTGGACCCAACATTATAGTGTTAGCCGCGACACCGATGCAAGCAGTGTTGGCCAAGTCGATGCTACACTGACGCTAAGTGAAGGAGGTAACCAAAAATGGTTGTTGTGTCTCTGATCGACTTGTGTTGACAAGGCCGACGCAATGTCTTATTGATGTTAAAGCCAACTCTAAGTTTAAAATTTCACTCGACCAGTTCTTTTTCCCCTTCCTATTTCCCTTCCTCTCACATTCTCTCATCTCCGCAATAACCCTAGTTTTATCTCCTCCCAATCTCGCAACCCTTTCTTCTCTCATTCACGCCCTAACTCCCAATTTCTCATTCATTGGTCCTCTCAGTCTCTCCCTCATTTTGGTTCGTTCTCTACGGTCCAGTTGTTCATCACTAATGTCGTTTCCGGCCACTATTCTTACTACCCTGGTATGTTTATATTCTCCCCTAATTTTTTTAAAGTATTGGTTGGTGAAAATGGATTGATGCAAGTAGAATAGGAGATGGATGTTTATACATTCAAATGCTTATTTACAACCACTATTCATACATTCAAACGTTTGTGCAAATATTTTCCTACTCAAACTATATCAGTAGTGTTTTTCTTGCTGGTAATGAATGGCGAAGTAGAAACGAGATGCATTCTCATTTTCGTACCAAAAATAGAGGGAAAAAGAAAATCTGAGTTAGTCTTTTAATTCGTTAGGGAATAATCTTATGGTTTTGACGGTATATATAGTGCTTGTTTGGATAATGATATGAACCTTAAGGTTCTAATTTTCATGGACCTTAGAATTTTCTGATAAAAAGGGTTCTTTTCTTGGCAAACACTTTTATACTAAAGTAATCAATATTTTTATTTCCTTTCTTTTGCTACGTACGTAACTTTTTCTTTTCTTTTCTTTTCTTTTCTTTTCTTTTATCAAACTTGATAACCACGTAATAATCCTTGCCAAAAATAATACTCACCCTTAGAAAAACTTGATAAACAAATCACTCATAAATCAAGTATTACGTATAGGAAAATATGGATTTTTGGACCAAAATAACAATAGAAGTAGAAAACTGAAAATAAAGAAGAAATGAGAAGATAGAAGAGGACGTCACACTTTCAAAGACTTGAAAGATAAGTCCCTGAGAACATACACACAAAGGAAGGAACCTTTGATAAATTCTCAACTCTTGACTAGCAATAAACTTAGAGAAACACTCTCAAAGTATAGGGTTTTTTTTAGCATAAAACATTCTAACTTTTATTCATTCATGAAGCAAGTATTTATAGAGTTTACAAGGTGAAACTAGGGTTGTGTAATCAGCCATGTTACACGCCCAAATCATCCCCAAAATTCCCCCTTACATACTTCCCATGCAACCCTAAACACATTCTAGGAATTAAATAAATTAAAGAGACAAATTAGCTAATAAATCTCAACCTAAGTGAGCTTGTATGGCCGCATTTCTCAACCAGAATTTTGGCACACGTTAGCTACATTAAACCTTGAAAAATAACCACCAAACATGAGATAAAGAGGCCATTCACTCAGCCATAATGTGGCCGCACCAACCAGCCACCAATCTTCAAGATTCCATGCATTTTGTAACTCCCTTCTTCATGACTTGGCCGCCACTTTAATGGTTCTTCATTCTCTCATTTACAACCTTGTTGGCCCCCTTTTTATGACTTAGAATTCAGCCATTTTTAACACATGTTGGCCGCAACATGTAGCTCCAAAATGAGGCTAGGTTCATGCGCACAACAAGCCTTCTCCAAGGGCTATAAGACAAGGCTTTCAATGCCTTTTAACAACATTATATTCTTGTCTTTGTAACCATCAAACTAATAACTCAAAGTTTGTAACTCCTAACTTTTTATTGAAAGCAAATAAACAATAATAATTCAGCAAAATAAAAGAGCACATGGCCGCCCACCATCATCCCATGTGGCCGCCCACAATGACACATCATTGGCTTGGAAGTGCTTCAATTATCAGTTGCATTAAATGCAACTGATTCTCCACCAATTAAGCTATCCTCTTCAACTTGAGTGCAATTAATGAACTTAGGACTTCCATTAATGTTTTGCTCAGTTTGAGTCTGGACTTCTTTAATGATGACTTGGAGTGCCTCCTTAGCCTTCCTAGCTTGTGCCCTTGTCATGGGCCCATCCAATCTGTTGACTGCCTGATTGATGTCCACATCACGCCCCCCTTCTTGAAAAGGATTTGTCCTCAAATCTGAAGGGTCCTCACCTACATCAAAAAGAGTTAAGTCAGCAACATTAAAGGTTGCACTAACATTATACTCACCTGGAAAGTCTATTTTGTAGGCATTATCATTGATTTTCTCAAGCACTTGGAAAGGTCCATCTCCCCTTGGTTGAAGCTTTGATTTTCTCTGTTCTGGAAACCTTTCTTTTCTCATGTGAACCCATACCCAATCTCCTGGTTGGAACACCATCTTCTTCCTCCCCTTGTTTGCTTGTTTGGCATAGCTCTCATTTTTCTTTTCAATTTGAGCTTTAACCTTCTCATGCATTTTCCTGACAAATTCAGCCTTAGCCTGCGCTTCCTTTTGCTTAAACATAGAAATATTAGGCAGTGGTAATATATCAAGAGGAGTTAAAGGGTTGAAACCATACACTACCTCAAAAGGTGAACAGTTAGTAGTACTATGAACAACCCTATTATAAGCAAACTCAACATGAGGCAAACAATCCTCCCAAGAATTAATGTTTTTATTCAAAATTGTCCTAAGCAAAGTACCTAGGGTTCTATTAACCACTTCTGTTTGCCCATCAGTTTGGGGATGGCAAGTAGTAGAAAATAGTAACTTAGTGCCAAGCTTTCCCCACAAAGTCCTCCAAAAATGACTCAAAAATTTTGAATCCCCATCACTCACTATGCTTCTTGGTATTCCATGCAGCCTGATTATTTCCTTGAAAAATAAATCTGCTACATGACAAGCATCATCCACTTTCTTGCAAGGTATAAAGTGAGCCATTTTTGAAAACCTGTCAACCACAACAAAAACAGAATCTTTTCCATTCTTTGTTCTTGGGAGCCCCAAAACAAAGTCCATGGAAATATCAGTCCAAGGAAATTCAGGAACAGGCAAAAGAGTATATAAACCATGAGGTTTAACTTTAGACTTAGCCTTTTTGCAAACAATACATTGGTCACATATTTTATGACCGTCATGTTTCATATTTGGCCAATAAAAATTATCTTGCAAAATTTCTAAGGTCTTTTGCACTCCAAAATGTCCCATTAATCCCCCTTCATGTGACTCTCTCACAAGCATCTCTCTCATGGAACTTTTAGGCACACGCAATTTATTTCCTTTAAACAAAAAATCATTATGCCTTAAGAATCCATTTTCTGATTTTTTTAAACATGCCACATACAAATCAGCAAAATCCACATCATCACAATACATGCTTTTCAAAGATTCAAGTCCATACAATTTAGCTTCAAGCATAGCAAGCAAGACATGTCTCCTAGAAAGAGCATCAGCAACTATATTTCCTTTTCCCTTTTTATGCTTTATGACGTATGGAAATTGTTCCAAGAATTCAACCCATTTAGCATGCCTTTTATTTAATTTTCCTTGGCCTTTTAAATACTTCAAAGATTCATGATCACTATGAATTACAAATTCTTTAGGAAGTAAATAATGTTGCCAAGTTTTAAGAGCCCTTACCAAAGCATATAATTCCTTATCATAAGTAGAATAATTAAGCGCTGGTCCACTTAATTTTTCACTAAAATAAGCAATTGGATGCCCTTCTTGCAATAAAACAGCACCAATTCCCACAATAGAAGCATCACACTCTAATTCAAAAGATTTTGCAAAATTTGGTAAGGCTAAAATAGGCGCATGTGTGAGCCTATCCTTGAGGGCAGCAAAGGCCGCCTCTTGTTTCTCCCCCCACTTATTTCCCACATTTTTTTTAACAATTTCATTGAGGGGTGCAACCAAGGTGCTAAAATCTTTAATAAATCTCCTATAGAAACTTGCTAAACCATGAAAACTTCTCACCTCACTCACAGTCTTAGGCGTTGGCCATTCTTGAATAGCCTTCACCTTTTCTTCATCCACTTGAACTCCCTTGGAGCTCACAACAAATCCCAAGAAAACAACATGGTTGGTACAAAATATGCATTTTTCAAGATTAGCATACAAATTTTCTTTTCTAAGCACATCCAAAACAGATTTTAGGTGATTAACATGCATATCCAATGAAGTGTTGTAGATAAGAATATCATCAAAGTACACAACCACAAACTTTCCTATGAATTCTCTCAAAACATGGTTCATTAGTCTCATGAAAGTGCTTGGAGCATTAGTTAATCCAAAAGGCATAACTAACCATTCATATAAACCATATTTTGTTTTAAAAGCTGTTTTCCATTCATCACCTTCTCTTATCCTAATCTGATTATAGCCACTTTTTAAATCAATTTTACTAAACACACATGCACCATACAATTCATCAAGAAGGTCATCTAACCTGGGAATTGGATGTCTATACTTGATGGTGATGTTGTTTATGGCTCTACAATCAGAACACATCCTCCATGATCCATCTTTTTTTGGTACCAAGATGACTGGTACTGCGCATGGACTCATGCTGTCTCTCACCCATCCTTTGCCAATGAGCTCACTTACTTGCCTCTCAATTTCTTTAGTCTCTTGAGGATTACTCCTATATGCTGGCCGATTTGGCAATGAGGCTCCAGGAATGAGGTCTATGTGATGCTCAATTCCTCTCAAAGGTGGTAGGCCATCAGGGACATTTTCTGGAAAAACATCCTCATATTCCTGCAAAAGAGATTTAACTATAGAAGGCAATTCAAATTTATCAAAAGTGTTAGTAGTCAAAAGATGGTTAGTACTAAACAACAAATAAAGTGGTTGTCTTGTACATAACACTCTCCTCACTTCTCTTTCTTTTGCTAAACAAAGTTGTTTGCCCTCTTGATTTTCACTCTTTTTCTTTTGGCTCTCTTCTTTTTCACGTTTTTCATTTTTTCTCTCTTGAGCAATCTTTTCTCTCAATTTATTTTGATCCTCACTAACCTCCCTAGGTGTTAAAGGTCTCAAAACAATTTTTTTATCTTGATACATGAAAGAAATTTTATTGGTAAAGCCATCATGGATAGCTTTAGTATCAAACTGCCACGGCCTTCCAAGAAGTATATGGCTAGCCTCCATGGGAACCACATCACAGAGTACCTTGTCTTGATATTTCCCTATAGAAAAAGGAATTTCAGCTTGACTGTGCACTTGTACTTCATCTCCTTCACTAAGCCATTGGAGTCTATATGGCCTAGGATGTGGTTTTGTATCCAAACCCATTTTGTTCACCAATCTGGAACTCACAACATTAGTACAGCTACCACCATCAATAATCACTAAGAAAATCTTACCATTGATTGAACATCGAGTATGAAAGATGTTCTCCCTTTGGTTTACCTCCTTGCCCACGATTTGGCTTCCTAGAAGTCTCCTAATCATGTAGACTTCTCCCACATCAGCACCTGTATCATCATCACTGGGCTCCTCCTTTTCATCATCAGATTCGCTTGTGTACTCACCATTGTCCTTAAGAAGAATGGTCTTCTTAGTAGGACACTCATAGGCATAATGGCCTCTTCCTTGACACCTGAAACAAGTCACATCCCTTCCTTTCTTTGCACCCTGTTCAACATTTTTATTAGTGGGTTTACCTTGAGAAGTAGATGTTGCTTGGCTTGAGGTTTCTGCTACCTCCTTTTTAATTTTGTCCTTCCAATTTGCAGGCAAATTGTTAGAACTTCTCCTGGCAGCTCCTTTTCTTTTTAACTGTTGCTCTACTTGAAGAGCCTTATACAACAAATCCTCCAACTCAACATATTCCTGTAACTCCACAACATCTCTAATATCAGAACTCAAGCCATTTAGAAAACGTACCATGGTGATTTCAGGATCTTCTTCTATGTTGGCTTGGATGAGGATCATCTCCATCTCTTTGAAATATTCTTCCACGCCTCTACTACCTTGAGTGAGTTTTTGCAATTTCAATTTTAACTCTCGTTGGTAGCTAGAAGGTACATACGTTTCCTCATGATCCTTTTCATGTCAGTCCAAGACTCCACCTCTGGTTCTTCATTTCTGCGCCTCTCCCTTTGTAACTTATTCCACCATATGAGAGCATAGTCAGAAAATTCTGCTGCAGCAAGCTTGGCCTTCTGCGCCTCTGTATAGTTGTTACAGGCAAGTAGATGCTCAATCTTGAGCTCCCACTCCAAATAGGCTTCTCGGTCACTACGACCTTTGAAAGGTGGTATAGTCAGCTTGACCCCTTGTATTCTCCCTTCATCTCTTGGTGGCCTTCCATCCTCAGGATTAGGGGGTGGAGGAGGTGTTTTCTCCAATTCATCCAACCTGTTGTGCAACTCATCATACTGTGCCCTTATCATTTTCTCCAAACGTTGAGAAAGTGCTGCAATCTGCAACTGAAGGTCACGATTCTCCACTTGTTTTTCTGCCATAATCAAAGAAAGAAACACGTAACAGAAAAAGAAACAAAAATGATTAACTGTTTAGAAACTCACCACCCTCGTGTTTACAAACAATACTGGCTTTTTCTATAACGTAACACTCTTTGCCTTTTTCCACTCTATTTCTCTTTAGGTTTCTTACCACACCAATGAGGATAAAAAAATCAAAGAAATTCCACCACCTGCGTGTAGTCAGAAAAAAATAATAAAACAAGAAAAGCTAAGAAGAAAAGTAATATTTGTTAGGAAAAGAATTTCAAAAAAAATCTAATAACCGGAGCTCTGATGACCAAATGATATGAACCTTAAGGTTCTAATTTTCATGGACCTTAGAATTTTCTGATAAAAAGGGTTCTTTTCTTGGCAAACACTTTTATACTAAAGTAATCAATATTTTTATTTCCTTTCTTTTGCTACGTACGTAACTTTTTCTTTTCTTTTCTTTTCTTTTCTTTTCTTTTCTTTTCTTTTATCAAACTTGATAACCACGTAATAATCTTTGCCAAAAATAATACTCACCCTTAGAAAAACTTGATAAAAAAATCACTCATAAATCAAGTATTACGTATAGGAAAACATGGATTTTTGGACCAAAATAACAATAGAAGTAGAAAACTGAAAATAAAGAAGAAATGAGAAGATAGAAGAGGACGTCACACTTTCAAAGACCTGAAAGATAAGTCCTTGAGAACATACACACAAAGGAAGGAACCTTTGATAAATTCTCAACTCTTGACTAGCAAGAAACTTAGAGAAACACTCTCAAAGTATAGGGTTTTTTTTAGCATAAAACATTCTAACTTTTATTCATGCATGAAGCAAGTATTTATAGAGTTTACAAGGTGAAACTAGGGTTGTGTAATCAACCATGTTACACTCCCAAATCATCCCCAAAATTCCCCCTTACATACTTCCCATTCAACCCTAAACACATTCTAGGAATTAAATAAATTAAAGAGACAAATTAGCTAATAAATCTCAACCTAAGTGAACTTGTATGGCCGCATTTCTCAACCAGAATTTTGGCACACGTTAGCTACATTAAACCTTGAAAAATAACCACCAAACATGAGATAAAGAGGCCATTCACTCAGCCATAATGTGGCCGCACCAACCAGCCACCAATCTTCAAGATTCCATGCATTTTGTAACTCCCTTCTTCATGACTTGGTCGCCACTTTAATGGTTCTTCATTCTCTCATTTACAACCTTGTTGGCCCCCTTTTTATGACTTAGAATTCAGCCATTTTTAACACATGTTGGCCGCAACATGTAGCTCCAAAATGAGGCTAGGTTCATGCGCACAACAAGCCTTCTCCAACGGCTATAAGACAAGGCTTTCAATGCCTTTTAACAACATTATATTCTTGTCTTTGTAACCATCAAACTAATAACTCAAAGTTTGTAACTCCTAACTTTTTATTGAAAGCAAATAAACAATAATAATTCAGCAAAATAAAAGAGCACATGGCCGCCCACCACCATCCCATGTGGCCGCCCACAATGCCACATCATTGGCTTGGAAGTGCTTCAATTATCAGTTGCATTAAATGCAACTGATTCTCCATCAATTAAGCTATCCTCTTCAACTTGAGTGCAATTAATGAACTTAGGACTTCCATTAATGTTTTGCTCAGTTTGAGTCTGGACTTCTTTAATGATGACTTGGAGTGCCTCCTTAGCCTTCCTAGCTTGTGCCCTTGTCATGGGCCCATTCAATCTGTTGACTGCCTGATTGATGTCCACATCAGATAAATAATGGAACTATGGTTGTGAGTAAGGTACAAATTTGTTTAAATTTAAATGTAAAGTAATTGGAGTAAAAGTGAATTTGTTTTAACTTGAATTAAAATTTACATTGGGTAACAAAAATTAATTTTTTCTATTTTTTAAAATAATACTATATTCAAATGCCCATGTATGCTTATATTTTGTTAGGGATTAAATTTGTTTATATTTTTCAATCTTGATAGATTTTGAGTTAGTTTTCTCTTGTTAATTCACTTATATCTTTAAATGTTATTAACTTCACATGATAAATGCGTACACGTGGTTGACCTAGTACCAAGATCCCACGGGTCAGAGGATGAGGGAGGTCTATCTCTCTAGGTCAACATACAACACAAACATCACGTGCACGCCGCTATATGACAGTTTCGAACTAGCCTTCCACTGCTCCCTAGGCCTAGCTTTCTCTTGCACCATAGGACCAACCATCCCATGCACACTAGGGCCATCCTTCCCCTACACACACACCTGCAACCTATCCCTTCACCATACGTCCAGCTTACCCATCCACCGTATGTATAACCTACCCCACAACCTCATCCCAACCTACCCCTACTGCATCATACTAGCCATTATTTGTTGGCATGAGGTTTTTCGTTTATCCTTACCCCGAGATTTCACGAGCTTCCACCGGATTCGCATGATGAAAAGGATGATTGCGCGCAAAAGGAGGATGAGGATAAGCATACCCCACCTTAGGATGTCAAGACTAGTGCCAGAGTTCTGCAGATCCTCATGGTAGGGTTATTATCAAGCCTTATGCCAAAGGGTGAGTTTTGCACAAACTTTGACTTGTTATGTAATTTAAACAAATACTTTTATTTTTATAATTGATTATTAACATTGAATTTGTTTATTTTGCACTTGGGTGCCTAATAACCCTCTTGTTGCGACTAAGGACTTCGCTTCCAACATCTGACTTGGTGCGACGTGCCTAACTCAGGAGTCTTGAGCTCCATGGAGAATTCTAATTTACTTAAATATGAATGTGACCCGTTCCATGGAGAACTCCAATTCTCTCGGTGAAAACATAAAGATCTTAAATGAGTAATAGGATTTGATCACTCTACAAAGAGAGTGAAAAGGGCAAACATATCTTGTTGAGTGATGTTGAAAAGGGCTCACTTTTTTTATTATTCACATATCTTAAGTAGGTCTCATTAGTACACATAATCTATTTCTACTTTTTATAATTTAAGCACATATTCTCTACAACTGAACACCTCTAAAAATTCACAGATCTTATGGCCTGGCCTGACCTGGCTTATTTATTAAAAAGGTTAGACTAATGCTTTTTAAAAAGCATGTTTAATTAAAAAGGCTAGGCTTCATGCCTATGAAAAAGCCTGCTAGGTCTGACAAGCCGGCCTGTTTAATATAATAATATATAATATATTAAATTAATTATATAAATAACTATAAATATAATTTAAAAAGTAGAATATAATAAAAAATTAGGATATATTAAACTAATTATATAAAAAAGTTTGCTTATAGGCCTGCTTAGGCTTATATGACCATTGGCCTATTTGTAAGCCTTGTTATGAAAACAAGCTTACAAGTTAGGCCAAGCTTTTACGTAGGCTAGTCCATGCCTTAAAAAGGCATGTAACAAGTAATAGGCCTAGACTCGGGCTTTAAGAATTAGGAGCCAGGTCAGGCTCAGGCCTGTCAAAGCCTGACCTACCTTGGTTTGTTTCCACCCCTACCCCACATATTTTTACATTTCATCAATTAAAAAAATCTTATTAATTAAAAATTAATTGAATTATAAAATAATAAATTTAAAATAAAAATAAATAGAATCATAGCTAATAAATTTTTAATTAATAAAATATTTAAAAATTAAATAAATAACCAACCACATCTAACACTAATATATTTAAATTTAAAAAATAACGAACAATAACATAATAAAAATGATATTCAATTTTGGTTACTATCGCAGTTAAAATGTTCCAAAATATGCACCTTAAGGTTTGCTTGAAGTTGATGATGAATTTGCCTTTCCCGAACAACTGCTCTTCTTTGAAGGTTTGTTGCAAGATTTGGATGAGAATTATTACATACATTGGTTGTTGAGACATCTTTGTTAGGATGATCATAAGAATAATCAAAATGGCCATAATATATGTGTCGTTCGTCTTTGACAATCATGATAAGCAATATGATGTATGCATATAGTATATGCTTGATTGTATCCATGTGCCAAGCACGTGTAGGACCACTTACAATCGCGAACCGAAATTTGAGCACTCCAAATGCCAACTCCACATCCTTTCTTGTTGCTTATTGATGTTGGGCAAACAATTTTCTTTTATCTTCTTGAGGCATCGATATACTCTTGACAAATGTAGCCCATTCATGATAAATAATACATGCATACAATTAATGCTACCTAGTATATGTGGAAAACTGTGTCCCTCCCTCATTTGGAGTAGGCGTTCAATGTCATTATTGTTAGGTGTTCTTAAGTATTAACTCCCAAATACCTCTCATTTACGCCCCTTACAGCTTGTCTGAGCATTTCACTATAGTGCATTCATCTATTCGCACATAATCATCCACACTGTCAATAGATGATCCATATGCCAATATATGAATAGCAGTAGTGCATTTTTGCAAGGGAAAAAGACCCATTATGCCATTTGCATAAACTTTCTGTTAGGGTGCAAGGGGAGCCTAAACCACCGGGGAGTCCTCCAAAATAGGGCCAATGAGCAAACCACACAAGTGAGCTAGACACCACATCCAACCCAAAACCTTAAGGCATTAGGTTTATGGGTCTTTCCACTTATATATTTCCCTCCTTGCTCATTCCTATCCAATGTGGGACTAATACTTGACATCCCAACAATCTCCCCCTCAAGTGTGAGTCTATCCATCTAGTGCTCCCCCTCAAGCGGAAGCTTTTTCATCACGAGTTTCCACGGTCTTGCACCGTCGTTGGCTCACATCAACGGAACACGCTGCCTAGAACCACCACTAGGAAGACTTTCGACACAAGGATCGCCACCAATTCCTCATCCGAGCCAATCACCGGTCACCTGATCAAACCTGGCTCTGATACCACTTGTTAGGGTGCGAGGGGAGCCTAAACCACCGGGGAGTCCTCCAAAATAGGGCCAATGAGCAAACCACACAAGTGAGCTAGACACCACATCCAACCCAAAACCTTAAGGCATTAGGTTTATGGGACTTTCCACTTATATATTGTTCTCCTTGCTCATTCCTATCCAATGTGGGACTAATACTTGACATCCCCACACTTCCATTTGAAAATACTCATTATGATTTGTAAGGGCTTCTACGATGCGAAGGAACACATGGCTCCCCATTCAAAATCTTCATCGAAATTTCTCCTTTGTGTACACTGTATTGTTAGAGAAATAGTCATTGAATAATTTGTTATGTCCTTATTCATGATTTTGTTCTACGAGGGTTCTATTGTGTCTATGTGTAGTGGAGTTGTTGCCTTCTCCTTGCCTATGCCTCTCCATTATCAACGTCCTATATCTTTCTCCACGGTCATCATGTATAAAGTCTTCAATGACTTCCCACTCAACCATTTCTTCAATGTCTGAATCACTAGGGTCCATTTGAAGAATAGCTATTTTGTTAAAGTATAGGTAGAATTTGATAAGAAGATGAGGCAATTTACATAATTGAGAAATGTGAAAATCCTCCCATCTGTTGGAAATATATATAGAGAGTGGCAACAACTAGTTTGAATAACGACTAGTTACAAAAGCTAGTATGAATTATGATTATTGGCCACTACTTATACATATTGTAGTCCCATCAACCATAGTGGGGGTTAGTTGGTGGTGTTTGAAACATATAGGAAGTTTATATGGAAATGGGAATGGAAGAAAATTTGATTTTGCGAATTTTTTGGAGGAAATTGAATATTTTGTGGGTTTTGGTGATTTGGTGGATTTTGAAAATTTGGATAAGCATCCCATAAACCCTTTCTCCAATGACATTTTTTTAAGTACTGGTGCTAATCATGGTCCCAGAAACAACAACGATGGTTGCTAAAACAATGGTCATCGTTTGTTGAGCTTTCAACGACGGTTGAGTCAGGAACCGTCATTTATGTCCCACAAACAACGACGGTTCCTGAATCAATCGTTGTTGTTTGTGGGACATAGAATGACGGTTTCTGATTTAACCGTCGTTGTTTCTCACTTTTGACGACGGTCCTAGATTTAACCGTCGTTGTTTCTAACTAATAATGACGGTTGCCAGACGTCGTTGAAACCCCACTTTTTAACGATTCCTGGGTCAACGACGGGTCAACTACCATCGTTAAAAGCCTTTTTTAACCATCGTTAAAAGCCTAATTTGCAGTAGTGATGGGAGGTTTATATGGAAATGGGAATGGAAGAAAATTTGATTTTGCGAATTTGTTGGAGGAAATTGAATATTTTGTGTATTTTGGTGATTTGGTGGATTTTGAAATTTTGGATAAGCATCCCTTAAACCCTTCCTCCAATGACATTTTTAAAGTAGGGGTGTTCATGGGTCTCTATAACCCGACCAACCTGTCGGGTTGGACTCGACCCAGACCCATTGGTTCGGTTTGGACGGGTTCTCAGGTCCACCCGACCCAGACCCAATAAAAGGTGTTGTGTAGGTCGGGTAACGGGTTAGGTATTTGGCCACCCGTCAAACCCGACCCGACCCAACCCGGAGTCATAATACCTTAAAATTAAAACATGGGTTTCCTTCCTTCCCACTTCACTTCCCATGCTTCCCTTCCCTCTTTTTTCAAACACATTCTTTCCCCAAGCCCTAGAGAGACACCCGTTTCCCTCGTCTACCTACAATTGCGTCGTGCCTCCGTCCTCCTCCGTCGCATCCCTCCCTCCCTTGCGTCCATCTCCCTCCGTTCGTCCCTCGTCTGCCTGCAACTGCTTCCGTCCCTCCATCGTGTCGTCGAGCAAGGAGCGTTCAGTTCCCTCCGTCGCGTCCCTCCATTGTCGTCGTTCAGTGCTCCACTATGTCGTGTCGCCGTCGCGTCCCGAGTCAACAGCTGCCTCGCCGTCTCTGCACCCTCTCCCCTGTGGCAAGAAATGGTAAGTTGATTTGTAACTGTGTCTACCTCTCTTATCTGCAGGACTTTAACTATGTCTTGATTCTTGATCTTGACCTTGATCTGTAATTGTGTCTTGATCTTTGATCTGTAATTGTGTCTTGATGTTGATATGATTGGGGCTTTGTTTAGATTGGGGTTTGTTTGTTCAGATTGGGGTTTGTTGAATTGTTTGCTCAGATTGGGGTTAGATTGGGGTTTGTTGAATTGTTTGTTCAGATCTGTAACTGTGTGGTTGTGATATTGGGGCTTTTGTTCAAATTGTATATAATTGACTCAATTATTGCTATTATTAGGGGAAAGGGAAATGTGTTAGAGTATTTGTATTTTGTGAAGTGTAAGCTATTAGACTGTTAGAGTATCTTATTAATGGTAATTCATTTTGAAGGATGAAGAATGATGAAGTGATCCGCTATGCTATGTACTTCTATTGTTTGAAATGTCATTTCTATTTCAGTATTTGTGGAGTTTATATTTATGGACTATGTTTAATAATGATAAGAAACAATTTCTGTATTTTTTTGTCAATTTGATCATTTCTGTAATTTTTTATAATTTAATAATTTCTGTAATTTGTATATGGATTGGCTCGTTTGGGAATAGGTGCTGGAATTAAATTTCTACAAATACCATAGCTGGAATAATTTTTTTGTAACAGGATCATTTTTTTCTGTTTTTCAACGGCCTATTTGGCCCAAAGAAAACAACCCAAAAAAGAAAAGCCCAGCCCGAGACCCAACCCGAACCAACCCACACTTGCTCGATTCGGGTCCAATCCGCAACTTTTTCATTGTCCGACCCAACCCAACCTGTGGCACATACTCGATTCGATTTTGTAAAATTGGTGAAACCGACCCGAGATCACCCTTATTTTTAAGTACTAGTGCTAATCATGGCCGTAGTCAAGGGGGGATGGAAGGAGCTAGGCCCCCAAAATATTTTAATCTTTTTACAAATTATATAGATTTCACATAAAATATTTTATTAACTATTAATCTGGTCCTCCAAAATATTTTGTAAATTTTGTAGTATTATCTCTTTATAACTCTTTCACCACCTATTTTATAATTTTATAATTTTTTATAATTTTAACATTTTTTAATTTTTTCTTATTTCCTTTTTATATATTTTTATATTAATTATTTTTCCTTATGTAGAGATCATAAAATTTCATTCAAAATTAAAGAAGATTGTGTTTTATTTGAATGTGATTTTTAGAACTGCATGATAAAAAATAAAAATCTCACAAGAATAAAAGGAATTTTCTTTGATTTGATTTGAATTTTACTTTTAGGAGTAGATAATAAAATTAAAAAAATGTTTTAATATTTTAGTTTTTAAAAAAATCACGCAACTTCCGACTTTACCCTTATTGTAGGTGTTTTTTTATGCCCTTTTTGTAAGTCAAACTCTATTATATTCCCCACATTAACTAACCTAAAAATTATAAATGTTCAATAATTATGAGGGATAAATATAAAAAAAGATAATAAATGCATCTAAAAATTTGTAAAAAGTCTAAAAAAACTTATTAAATAAAATCATCAAAAGAATCTTGTAAAAATGACTGAATAGAGTATTTATTTAGTCCCCCAATGAAAAAACTTGACTACACCCCTGATACTAATTTGTTTATATTTCACTTAAGATCCCCCAATAGAGATGTCAATGCCGTTAGAGGACCCTCGACCAAACAATGGTTGGTCGCAGTGGAAATGGACTGTAACCCCAGATGGGCTTTACTTGCAAGGTCAAGGGTTCAAATTACATAGTCGTCATTCTTGGCAGGGCTTTACCTAACCACCACCCTGACCAAAGGGTTAAAGCCATAGCTATGCCTGTGGGGTTTCCCGGTCAAAGACAAAGAAAATATATATATATATATATATATTATGGGTGGGGATCAACTTACTCCAGGAGTAAGTCTAGGTAAGTTACTCCGCTTAATAACTTATTCTAAAATGTGAATTTAACAAATCTAACCGTTGATTAATTTGATATTAATGAGATGATTATGCACACCAAATTTTAGATTAATTGGACATTCATAGGTATGTAATTTTAGTGTAAGCATTTACTTATATTTTAAAAAGTATATTGCCCGTTTAATTGAAGTGATTTGATGAAACATGAAATGATTTTTAAATTTTATAAAATTCTGTAGGCTTGATCTACTCAATGAAAACTGTTAATATGACGATTGGATTGGTGAAATTCAATGTTGATAAGAAGTTATGAAGCAGAGTAACTTTACCCAGACTTACTCCTGGAGTAAGTTGATCCCCACCCATATATTATATAAAAGAAGGTTTCTGTCGGGTGACGTGTCAACTTCTAGTGAATTTGGTTTCCCGCCTGAACTTCAAGTACCTCCCCCTCTCTCTTCATAGCCAATGATAAATCAACTTTATTTTCATTTTTTTAATTGAATTTGTTTCCCTTAGTGGGTTCACTTATTCATGGTTAGTGATGTATAATTTTTTGTTTTCCTTCTTTCATCAGTAATTGATTCTCCTTTTTTCAATATCAATTTCAAATTCGAATTTCAAATGTACCAGTTGCATTTTTTTTACCTTTTTCATATTGATAGAAAATTTTCCCCTTTTTCTCCATCAGAATGGCTTTACGGATTCTACACTACCATTTTATATTTTTCCCTTTTTCTTCTTGCCATATGCTTTATCTGTATTCATTTGTGTTTTTTATCACATCTCTGTTGTGACTTCTCTGCTCATAGCCCTACTTGTGGATGACAAAAACCTTTTTTTTTTTGCGATTAATCATCACCCCTTCTGTATTATGTGTTGTTCACCGCTGTTTTTTTCATTGTTTTTTTTCTCTCGATCATTTTGCAGGGCTCCATTTCGAGTTGAGTTGTTTGGATCTCTGTTTGCATGTCGTTTGTTCTTCGTTTTGATTTTTCTTTTCTATGATAAATTTTTAGGATTTTTCCTAGTAATCCATTAATCCTCCCCTTTCTTCTTTGTGTTGTTACCTGATTTATTTTTTTTATTTGTTCGTTTCTGACTTTCATTTCTAATTTATGTGCCTTATGTTTTTCAGTTTTCCTGTTTTCAACTTGCATTTCTATTTTCATTTTTTTGCAGGTTAGTTGTTAGTTTTTCTCCTTTAGAAATCGTATGTACTTCATCCAGATAAATTATTTTTTAAAATAATTAGGGTTTTTTAATATGTTTTTCTTGTTGTATCTTTACATATTCATATGATTTTATCTTTCAGTGACATTAGGGTTTTCTTTTTATGATGACATTTGTTCTCGATTTTGAAATAGGTCTTTTTTTACCTCCTGCTTTTTGTCATATGTTTTTCCATGTATTCATTTTCAATATCTTGATTACTCTTTTTTTGTTGTTTGTTGGTTGCAAAGTAGCATGAATTCTAGGAGTCTTTAAGGATCCCTAAAGTTGTTCATAGCGTTTGAGCTATTATGCGTCTAGGCGAAGTAAATCTAATCTGAACTCTAACTTTATATTACCAATATGTGTTTGTCGATTTTAATTTACTTAAATTAAATCTTATCCAGGATAATATTAGGGTTTGTGACATTTTTTACAATACATGGCAGGTTAATTTATTCGATGGGTATGTTTATCTTAAAGATCCTAAAGGTAAAATCACTCCTCTTCGTTTGAATGGTCATAGGAATGATGGTCCCTATCTTAGTGGTGTTCATTTGTTGTTTGAGTTCTATGGTCTCTCTGGGATTCATAACACTGAATTTTCTATAAGGATTCTAAAGAAATTTATGTCAAGATCATCAATGAATCAAACATTGAAATTCAATACCCTGATTACTTGACTGGACCATTTATTGTTGAAGAATCTGATTCAGATGAGGAATCAGAATCCCTGTCCAGGAGATGGATTATGAAAATGACCAACGTTGTTGTTGCTGGAGAAAAATTGTTGGTTAGTTTTGATTATTTTGTTATCTGATCTCAATTTTTCTTATATTTTACTGTGTACTTACTGAAATTCTTCAATTAATTTGAATACATCCTATTCCAGGCTTTTTTGCACAAAATTTTCTTGCTAACCAACAGGAATATAAAGATTCTCGTTCCCTTGTCGTTTGTTGTGGTATGATCCTCGTGGTTCAGATTGCTATTACGGTGATGGTTGACACCTTTTTTGTATGCAAAAGGGTTTAAGATCCAGAGATTCATTGAGTTTTTGATTTGACAGTAATAATTTTACTATTTTGTATGTTGGACAAAATAATATTTAAATTTTTTTGTATCAACTTTATGTTTGAGAAGTTGGGTGATCTATTTATGATGATGAATGATTTATTTTTTGTGTTGATTTGGTTAACATTTTAAAATTTTTTTGTTGTTGTGTTTATCTTAACTTTTTCCATCTTTTTTGTTAGTTGATTAATTCCAATAGTGTTCTTCACTGTTTAGATAATTTTCTTTTTTGAAAAAGAGTTTTATCCATCTTATTGTTCCCTCTTTTTTTTCGATTTAGCTATTTTTTATATTTTTAATATTTTTAAAATGTCTTCTTATATATTTATTCACAACTTCTATTTTTTAAATCAAATTATTTTTGTAATTTTTTTAAATGTTTGTATATTTTAGTAATTTTTTTTCTTTTTTCGTCTACTATGTCTGAAACGGATCACATCAACATGATTCCAAAAATACTTTGAATTTTTTATTAATATTGTTTTAGATATTATTAAGTTTTTTAATATTGTTATAGAAAACTTACTTCTCTTTCTAGTCGGTATTTAGGATAATTTTGGTTTTTTTTCTTGTTTTGAAATTTGATCCCTTTTTTAATAGTGTCTAATGTTAATTGTGTTAGTTTATTCGTTCTTCAAAAAGCATCACACATTGCTGAGCATTTATTGGATGAAAAGAAGATTGAACTTATTGATCATTTAGCTTTTCAATTATGTTTCCAAGCATGAATCTTAAAAGACGTCGTTTGATGTTCTATTTAAACATGTTTTACATCATTCATTATTAACTACTTAACTATTCTGAATGTCCCCTTTCTCTTTCTACTGTTAAACAATAACCAAATCATCCTCTTTTTCTTTTAACTATTCTGCAATGGCATTTGGACGACCTTCTTCTTCTACTACATCGTCATCATAAATCATCATGAGATCAATGCATCAACATATAAATATCACATATCACATACCTCATACACTCGATACATCAATACATCGTCATCATACATCTTAACCATATAGACATCTAACATCAAGGGAGATATTAATATCATCATACTCAAACCACAATCAATACACTTTAAACATCCATTTAAATCTCTCAATTTCACAAAATAACACTTATATTAATTACATATCAATCTCAATTTCATGTGTTAAGGAAAATCATACTCACTCTGAAAAGAACTCATCACAATCACATCAAAAACAGAAATTCTGCGAGCTGCGCTTCAGCTTGCGCTGCAGCGCAACCTGCAGCGCAGACTCCAGAGGGCCACGCTTCAACTTGCGATGCAGCGCAAGTTGCAGTGCAGGTGTCGCAGAACGCGACTGCACAACGTTTTTGCCCTTTTTGCTCCCCTTCTTTAATCCCTACTCAATCCTCATCGTTTATACTTCAATCCAACACGTTTTTATCAAACAAATTCAATGAAATAATCAATCTTTAGCACGATTATACAGTTATTCAATCAAAACCCCAAATCATAAAACCCTTATTTACCCATTTTCATGATTTTCAATATTCTCTTCGATTTCACCCAAGAATTCATCAAGATTCATCAAATCATTCATCAATCAACAATTCTCATCATCCATACTCCATATAAACATATATCAATATAAATTTAAAGTCTTAAACCACTACCCAAGCACCCCCACATGCACATACAAGCAACACCCTCTCCCCCACCGTACCTTAATTGAAGCTCGATCAATAGCAAGGAAGACTCTTTCTTGGTTCTTGATGATTACTCTCCAGCAACCTCCTCTTGAGACTTGGTTTCTCCCCTCCTTAGCGTTTCGCTCTGACGATTTTACGAATAAGGATTAGAATGAACTGAGAACCCCTCCTTAAATAAATACTTAATTGGGTTAGGCCCACCCTCAACCCACTCATCCTCTTGTTATTAACATAACATCATTCATAATAAAATATTAATAATTATATTATTTATTCTTCTTATATTATTTTATTCATTTATTTCACTATTTTTATTAATTTTATTTTATTTAATAAAATTTAGGATGTTACAAATTGTATCTTACCCATGGTTGGAAGATAATAGAGAATGTTTATCCATTGCAAAATGGTGCTTGGTTGAAGTTCTATTTTTTTATGAAAATGATTTTTTTTTTAGAATTTATGACAGAAATATGGATTCCATATCAATTTGTACATGTCAAACAAGCTCCATCAAATATCTTTTCAAGTATGTACATAAAGAAAATGATAGGGTTACTGCAGCCTTATTGAAAGACAATAATGTTGATGAGATTAGATCATATTACGATTGTAGGTACATTTCTACATGTGAAGCTGCATGGAGGTTGTTCGATTTTGATATACAGTTGAAAGAACCTTCATTTACTAGATTTCCTTTTCATCTGAAGGATCATCAACCTGTTGTGTATAAAGATTTTGATGAAATGGATAATGTATTAGATAAAGCATATTACTAGAATTAAATGTTCTTGGGTTGGATGGAAGAAAACTGGAGATATCCTTATGGAAGAAATCTAATATATGCAAAGTTCCCTACAAAGTTTGTGTGGAATGCAAAAGATGGTTATTGGCAGCCTCGGAAGCAAAGTTTTGCTATTGGTAGAGTATCTCATGTTCCCGTTGGTAATAGTGAAGACTATTACCTTCGTCTTCTCCTAAACATTCAGAAGGGTTGCCAGAATTTTCAATGTATTAGAACAGTGGATAGAGTAATATATCCAATCTTCAAGGATGCATGCTACGCACTTAGTTTGTTGCAAGATGATAGAAAATTTATTGATGCAATTCGTGAGGCAAATTCCTGGGCTTCTGGTCAATATATTAGGAGGTTGTTTTTTATTCTTTTGATTTCAAACATTATGTCTAGGCCCGAGTAAGTGTGGGAAAATTGCTGGAAAGAATCTTCTGATGATATTCTTCACAAGCAAAGAAGAATTCTGGAATGTCCAAGTTTTATTTTAACTGTTATTTTATAATTTGTTTTTATTAACTATTTTGGATGAACCTGTTGGATCTTTTTTTTATTGTACAGAATTAATTTTAACAGATGCAAATATCAAAGACTTTTGCTTGAAGAAATAGAAGAAATTCTACAATGCAATGGTGAGAGTTTGAAGGATTATCCACCAATGTCCTTTCCCTCAATGGATTCTGTCATAAATTTTCAGTCAAGGCTCATTGTGGAAGAGTTGAACTTTGATCGCACATATTTATCACAACTTTTGAATCAATATATTTCTTCCATCACGGATGGGAAGAAGTTTGCTTATGACAAAATAATGGAAGCAGTTGCGGAACAAAAAGGTGCTTTTTCTTCCTTTCTGATTATGGAGGCACTAGTAAGACATTTGTTTGGAACACTTTGTCAGCTGCTCTACGTTTTAAGGGCCAGATTTGTCTTATTGTTGCTTTCAGTGGTATTGCTTCTTGTTACTTCCAAATGGAAGAATAACCTATTCAAGGTTTAAAATACCTTTGAATACCATATAAGACTCATGTTATAGTATAAAACAAGGAAGTCCTCATTCTTAACTTTTGGAGAAAACAAAATTGATAATATGGGATGAGGCACTTATGGTAAGTAAATTTTGTTTCGAAGCTTTAGACAAATGCTTAAAGGATATTCTACGGTTCTCAGGGTCTTTCAATCCTAACCTTCCTTTTGGTGGGAAGGTAGTTGTTCTGGGAGGTGATTCAGGCAGATTTTGCCTATAAACCCAAGAGGTTCAAGGCAAGATATTGTGTATTCAACAATAAACACTACTAAAATTTTGCTCATTTCCTACGAATTTTCTTATAAATTTTCCTCCCTAGGAAATATCCTCGTGGATAATTCATTTCATATGTAATCCGTAGGAAATATTTACAAGTAAATTCGTAGGAAATTTTTCGTAGGTAAATCCATAGAAAACATTCAAAGGTAAGTTTATGGGAAATTTTTGTAGTTAAATTCGTGGAAATTTTTCGTAGGTAAATCCATAGGAAAAATCAAAGGTAAATTTGTAGGAAACCTTTTGTAGGTAAATTCATGGGAAATTTTCGTAGGTAAATCCATAGGAAAATTCAAAAGAAAATTTGTAGGAAAATTTTTGTAGGTAAATTCATGAGAAATTTTCGTAGGTAAATCCATAGGAAAATTCAAAGGTAAATTTGTACGAAAATTTTTAGACCATATCATAGGAAGAAGTGACCCATCAGTATCTAAGTCATTATTCAACTTTTGGGGCAAATTATTGTTATTACTAATGACAAGAAAAATAGAAGAATTCGAAGAAAACTTTTTCAGGGGAATGAAGCTTGATAAATCGTATATATTACAAAAACAAAAAGCAGCTTGATAAACCGTATAATCGTATATATTACAGGAAGCTGATATAGAAGCCACATTTCACATTTCAGGGGGAAATGAAGCATTTATATTAGAGAGTACAACACATTTTCTAATAGAGGAAAGCAATATACTATCATTCTTACAGACAAAATATTCCCCAAAGAATAAGGGTATAATTTTGAATATTCCTTGTGTAGCAAAAGTAATAATAACTACTGCGTGCCCAGACACAGTCAAGCCCATCATAGCGAAAAGCCTATTTAATGCTTGATCGAGCATCCCTGCAATGAAAGTAATAATAACTTAAGCTAAAAGAAATATTAATCAATTTCAATTGGTTTTACTTTTTTCAACAGCAAGGTTATTCCTTGTAGCAAACTATCATTAATAAGGTAGACTATAGCTTAGTAACACATCACAATGAACAATACAAATCAAGTTTATATCAGTACACTTATATTTCAAATCATTGAAATTAGTCCCTGCCATCACCCTTATATTTAACAGAGATGACGACAGGGACTAATTTCAATGATTTGAAAATGTTTAG
Source organism: Sesbania bispinosa (assembly GCA_026901365.1). NCBI lineage: Eukaryota > Viridiplantae > Streptophyta > Magnoliopsida > Fabales > Fabaceae > Sesbania > Sesbania bispinosa. The sequence continues at coordinate 115,314 of QLOH01000777.1, read as the reverse complement.
GGACCAAAAACAACGAAAAATAAAAATTAGGAACCAAACCCAGATTCAGGTTTGATCCCTAACTTTCTTTCTAATGTGGACATCAATCAGGCAGTCAACAGATTGGGTGGGCCCATGACAAGGGCACAAGCTAGGAAGGCTAAGGAGGCACTCCAAGCCATCATTAAGAAGTCCAGACTCAAACTGAGCAAACATTAATGGAAGTCCTAAGTTCATTAATTGCACTCAAGTTGAAGAGGATAGCTTAATTGATGAAGAATCAGTTGCATTTAATGCAACTGATAATTGAAGCACTTCCAAGCGTTAATAAAGCATGATGGGCGGCCACATAGGATGCATGTGGGGCGGCCATGTCTCTTTCAATTTGCTGAATAATGTTTTTAATTTGTTTCAATAATATTAGGGAAGTTACAAGACATAGGCTTAATGGTTTGATGGTTATGTTTCCTACTTGGGGGTTACAAAACATGAGTGTAATAGCATTTATCTTCATGTTTATAGCCGTTGGAATGGGGCTGACTGGTGCATGAATAAGGCCGAGTTTTATAGCTGTATGAAGCCTCTTGAATCAGCAAAGAAAGCATGTAACATGTGCAGAATTTGGTTGAGTAAAGAGTCATCAAAGAGTTCCAACAAGCCATTGAAGTGGAGCATGAATAGCATGAAGATGGCAGCCAACCTCATGAAGATGCAAGGCTGTTTGGGGCGGCCACACATGGCTGAATCAATAGCCAATAAAACCTTGTTTGTAAGTTACAATTAAGGTTCCATGTGCCCATGAACCTGGTCCAAGGAGGCGGCCAAATAAGCCTAGTTTAGTAGAGTTTATTTTGCTTAATTGTTTTATTTCCTAGTTAATTGTGTAGGGTTGCATGGGAATTTATTTGAGGGGTATTTTGGGCTATTCTAGGCGTGAGAATGTGGCTGGTCACATGGCTTTCTTAACCTTGTAAAACCCTATAAATACATGCCTCATGCATGCACAAAATACAATAGAAGTTTTATGCAAAATTGTTGCCAAATTAGAAAGTGAATTTCTTACTTGAGAGAGTGATTTTCTCTAATTTTCTTGCTAGTCAAGAGTGAAGGTTATCAAAGGTTCATATACCTTTGTGTGATCATCTTCATGGACTTATCTTTCAATTCATGAAAGTGTGGCGTCCATTTATCTGTTTTTCTACTATCTTTTCTATTATCTGTTTTAATCAATTTCATACTTTCCTCTACGTTCTTGAATTTATGTGATATAAATTTTCAAGCTTCTTAAGGACTCCATTGTTATTGATTATATCCTTGTTCTATTTCTTTACAATTTTATTTTATGGTTTACGTACGTCAAAAGAAAAGAAAAGAAAAGAAAAGAAAAGAAAAATAGTTACGGAATAAAAATTATTGATTATTTTTGTAAGAAAGAGCTTGTTAAGGAAAGTCCTCTATTTATCAGAAATTTTCTAAGGTCCATCAAAATAGAACCTCTAAGGTTTATATCATTTGGTAATCAGAGCTCCGGTTACTGAATTTTTCTGATTTTCTTTCCTAACTTTCTCTTGTTTTATTTTCTTGTTAGCTTTTCTTGTTTTATTTTCTTGTTAGCTTTTCTGTGTTATTTTTCTTGGCTAACATACAGGTTGTTGAATTATTTGATTTATTTTCCTCATTGGCGTGGTAAGAAAGTCAAGAGAAAATAGAGTGGAAAAAGGCAAGAGTGTTACGTTATAGAAAAAGCCAGAATTGTGTGTAAACACGAGGGTGGTGAGTTCTAAACAGTTAATCATTTTTGTTTCTTTTTCTGTTACGTGTTTCTTTCTTTGACTATGGCAGAAAGACCAGTGGAGAATCGTGACCTTCAGTTGCAGATTGCAACTCTCTCTCAACGCTTGGAGAAAAATGATGAAGGCACAATATGACGAACTGCCATAGCAGGTTGGATGATTTGGAGAGAGTACCTCCTCCACCTCCTCCACCCGCTAATCCTGAGGATGGAAGGCCACCAAGAGATGAAGGGAGATACAAGGGGTCAAGCTGACTATACCACCTTTCAAAGGTCGTAGTGACCCAGAAGCTTATTTGGAGTGGGAGCTCAAGATTGAGCATCTTTTTGCCTGCAACAACTATACAGAGGCACAGAAGGCCAAGCTTGCTGCAGCAGAATTTTCTGATTATGCGCTCATATGGTGGAACAAATTACAAAGGGAGAGGCGCAGAAATGAAGAGCCACAGGTGGAGACTTGGACTGACATGAAAAGGATCATGAGGAAACGGTATGTACCTTCTAGCTACCAAAGAGAGTTAAAATTAAAATTGCAAAAACTCACTCAAGGTAGTAAGAAGCGTGGAGGAATATTCAAAGAGATGGAGATGATCCTCATCAAGCCAACATAGAAGAAGATCCTGAAATAACCATGGTACGTTTTCTAAATGGTTTGAGTGCTGATATTAGAGATGTTGTGGAGTTACAGGAATATGTTGAATTGGAGGACTTGTTGAGTAAAGCTCTTCAAGTAGAGGCAGCAGTTAAAAAGGAAAGGAGCTGCCAGGAGGAGTTCTAACAATTTACCTTCAAATTGGAGAGACAAGGTAAAAAAGGAGGTTGTTTGAGTTATCCAACCAAGGAGCATCATCTTCCCAAGGGAAGGTACCACAAAAGACGCTGAACAGGGTACAAAGAAGGTAGGGATGTGACTTGTTTCAGGTGTCAAGGAAAAGGCCATTATGCCTATGAGTGTCCTACTAAGAAGACCATTCTTCTTAAGGACAATGGAGAGTACACAAGCGAATCTGATATTGAAGAGGAGGAGCCCAGTGATGATGATACATGTGCTGATGTGGGAGAAGTCCTACAGGATTAGGAGACTTCTAGGAAGCCAAACCGTGGCAAGGAGGTAAACCAAAGAGAGAACATCTTCCATAGCTCGATGTTCAATCAATGGTAAGGTTTGCTTGGTAATTATTGATGGTGGAAGCTGCATTAATGTTGTTAGTTCCAGATTGGTGAGCAAAATGGGTTTGGATACAAAACCCCATCCTAGGCCATACAGACTTCAATGGCTTAGTGAGGGAGATGAAGTACAGGTGCATAGTCAAGCTGAAATTCCTTTTTCTATAGGGAAATATCAAGACAAGGTACTTTGTGATGTGGTTCCCATGGAGGCCAGCCATATTCTTCTTGGAAGGCCGTGGCAATTTGACACTAAAGCTATCCATATGGCTTTACCAACAAAATTTCTTTCATGTACCAAGATAAAAAATTGTTTTTGAGGCCTTTAACACCTAGAGAGATTAGTGAGGATCAAAATAAATTGAGAGAAAAGATGCCCAAGAGAGAAAAAATGAGAAACGTGAAAAAGAAGAGAGCCAAGAAAAAAGAGTGAAAACCAAGAGGGTAAACAACTTTGTTTAGCAAAAGAAAGAGAAGTGAGGAGAGTGTTATGTACAAGACAGCCACTTTATTTGTTGTTTAGTACTAACCATCTTTTGACTACTAACACTTTTGACAAGTTTGAATTGCCTTCTATAGTTAAATCTCTTTTGCAGGAATATGAGGATGTTTTTTCCAGAAAATGTTCCTGATGGCTTACCACCTTTGAGAGGGAATTGAGCATCACATAGACCTCATTCCTGGAGCCTCATTGCCAAATCGCCCAGCCTATAGGAGTAATCCTCAAGAGACTAAAGAAATTGAGAGGCAAGTAAGTGAGCTCATTGGCAAAGGATGGGTGAGAGACAGCATGAGTCCATGCGCATTACCAGTCATTTTGGTACCAAAAAAAAGTGGATCATGGAGGATGTGTTCTGATTGTAGAGCCATAAACAACATCACCATCAAGTATAGACATCCAATTCCCAGGTTAGATGACCTTCTTGATGAATTGTATGGTGCATGTGTGTTTAGTAAAATTGATTTAAAAAGTGGCTATAATCAGATTAGGATAAGAGAAGGAGATGAATGGAAAACAGCTTTCAAAACAAAATATGGTTTATATGAATGGTTAGTTATGCCTTTTGGATTAACTAATGCTCCTAGCACTTTCATGAGACTAATGAACCATGTTTTGAGAGAATTTATAGGAAAGTTTGTGGTTGTGTACTTTGATGATATTCTTATCTACAGCACTTCATTGGATATGCATGTTAATCACCTAAAATCTGTTTTGGATGTGCTTAGAAAAGAAAATTTGTATGCTAATCTTGATAAATGCATATTTTGTACCAACCATGTTGTTTTCTTGGGATTTGTTGTGAGCTCCAAGGGAGTTCAAGTGGATGAAGAAAAGGTGAAGCCTATTCAAGAATGGCCAACACCTAAAACTGTGAGTGAGGTAAGAAGTTTTCATGGCTTAGCAAGTTTCTATAGGAGATTTGTTAAAGATTTTAGTACCTTGGCTGCAACCCCTCAATGAGATTGTTAAAAAGAATGTGGGATATAAGTGGGGGGAGAAACAAGAGGCGGCCTTGCTGCCCTCAAGGATAGGCTCACACATGCGCCTATTTTAGCCTTGCCAAACTTGCAAAATCTTTTGAAATAGAGTGTGATGCTTCTAATGTTGGAATTGGTGCTGTTTTATTGCAAGAGGGGCATCCAATTGCTTATTTTAGTGAAAAATTAAGTGGACCCTGCACTTAATTATTCTACTTATGATAAGGAATATATGCTTTGGTAAGTGCTCTTAAAACTTGGCAAACATTATTTACTTCCTAAAGAATTTGTAATTCATAGTGATCGTGAATCTTTGAAGTATTTAAAAGGCCAAGGGAAATTAAATAAAAGGCATGCTAAATGGGTTGAAATTTTGGAACAATTTCCATACGTCATAAAGCATAAAAAGGGAAAGGAAATATAGTTGCTGATGCTCTTTCTAGGAGACATGTCTTGCTGCTTTACTTGAGGCTAAATTGTATGGACTTGAATCTTTGAAAAGCATGTATTGTGATGATGTGGATTTTGCTGATTTGTATGTGGCATGTATAAAAAAAATCTGAAAATGGATTTTTAAGGCATAATGATTTTTTTGTTTAAAGGAAATAAATTGTGTGTGCCTAAAAGTTCCATAAGAGAGATGCTTGTGAGAGAGTCACATGAAGGGGGATTAATGGGACATTTGGAGTGCAAAAGACCTTAGAAATTTTGCAAGATAATTTTTTATTGGCCAAATATGAAACGTGATGTTCATAAGATATGTGACCAATGTATTGTTTGCAAAAAGGCTAAGTCTAAAGTCAAACCTCATGGCTTATATACTCCTTTACCTGTTCCTGAATTTCCTTGGACTGATATTTCCATGGACTTTGTTTTGGGTCTTCCAAGAACAAAGACTGGAAAAGATTCTGTTTTTGTTGTAGTTGACAAGTTTTCAAAGATGGCTCACTTTATACCTTGCAAAAAAGTGGATGATGCTTGTCATGTAGCAGATTTATTTGTCAGGGAAATAGTCAGGCTGCATGGAATACCAAGAAGCATAGTGAGTGATAGGGACTCAAAATTTTTGAGCCATTTTTGGAGGACTTTATGGGGAAAGCTTGGAACTAAGTTACTATTTTCTACTACTTGTCATCCTCAAACTGATGGACAAACAGAAGTAGGTAATAGGACGCTAGGGACTTTGCTTAGGACCATCTTAAACAAAAACATTAAAGCTTGGGAGGATTGTTTGCCTCATGTTTGAGTTTGCTTATAATAGGGCTGTCCATAGCACTACTAACTGTTCACCTTTTGAAGTAGTTTATGGGTTTAATCCTTTAACTCTTCTTGATATATTAACCTCTGCCTAATATTTCTATGTTTAAGGAAAAGGAAGCGCAGGCTAAGGCTGAATTTGTCAAGAAAATGCATGAGAAAGTTAAGGCTCAAATTGAAAGAAAAATGAGAGCTATGCCAAACAAGCAAACAAGGGAGGAAGAAGATGGTGTTCCAACCAGGTGATTGGGTGTGGGTACACATGAGAAAGAAAGGTTCCCAGAACAAAGGAAATCAAAACTTCAACCAAGGGGAGATGGACCTTTCCAAGTGCTTGAAAGAATCAATGATAATGCCTACAAAATAGACTTGCCAGGTGAGTATAATGTTAGTTCAACCTTTAATGTTGTTGACTTAACTCTTTTTGATGTAGGTGATGACCCTTCAGATTTGAGGACAAATCCTTTTCAAGAAGGGGGGCGTGATGTGGACATCAATCAGGCAGTCAACAGATTGGGTGGGCCCATGACAAGGGCACAAGCTAGGAAGGCTAAGGAGGCACTCCAAGTCATCATTAAAGAAGTCCAGACTCAAACTGAGCAAAACATTAATGGAAGTCCTAAGTTCATTAATTGCACTCAATTTGAAGAGGATAGCTTAATTGATGAAGAATCAGTTGCAATTAAATGCAACTGATAATTGAAGCACTTCCAAGCGTTAATAAAGCATGATGGGCGGCCACATAGGATGCATGTGGGGCGGCCATGTCTCTTTCAATTTGCTGAATAATGTTTTTAATTTATTTCAATAATATTAGGGAAGTTACAAGACAAATAGGCTTAATGGTTTGATGGTTATGTTTCCTACTTGGGGGTTACAAAACATGAGTGTAATAGCATTTATCTTCATGTTTATAGCCGTTGGAATGGGGGCTGACTTGGTGCATGAATAAGGCCGAGTTTTATAGCTGTATGAAGCCTCTTGAATCAGCAAAGAAAGCATGTAACATGTGCAGAATTTGGTTGACTAAAGAGTCATCAAAGAGTTCCCACAAGCCATTGAGTTGGAGCATGAATAGCATTGAAGATGGTAGCCAACTCATGAAGATGCAAGGTGTTTGGGGCGGCCACACATGGCTGAATCAATAGCCAAATAAAACCTTGTTTGTAAGTTACAAATTAAGGTTCCATGTGCCCATGAACTTGGTCCAAGGAGGCGGCCAAATAAGCCTAGTTTAGTAGAGTTTATTTTGCTTAATTGTTTTATTTCCTAGTTCATTGTGTAGGGTTGCATGGGAATTTATTTGAGGGGTATTTTGGGCTATTCTAGGCGTGAGAATGTGGCTGGTCACGTGGCTTCTTAACCTTGTAAAACCCTATAAATACATGCCTCATGCATGCACAAAATACAATAGAAGCTTTTAATGCAAAATTTACTGCCAAATTAGAAAGTGAATGTCTCTACTTGAGAGAGTGATTTTCTCTAATTTTCTTGCTAGTCAAGATGTGAAGGTTATCAAAGGTTCATATACCTTTGTGTTGATCATCTTCATGGACTTATCTTTCAATTCATGAAAGTGTGACGTCCATTTATCTGTTTTTCTACTATCTTTTCTATTATCTGTTTTAATCAATTTCATACTTTCCTCTACGTTCTTGAATTTTATGTGATATAAATTTTCAAGCTTCTTAAGGACTCCATTGTTATTGATTATATCCTTGTTTCTTTTCCTTTACAATTTTTATTTATGGTTTACGTACGTCAAAGAAAAGAAAAGAAAAGAAAAGAAATAAAATAAAATAGTTACGTACGTGCTAAAAGAAAAGGAATAAAAAATTATTGATTATTTTTGTAAGAAAAGAGCTTGTTAAGGAAAGTCCTCTATTTTATCAGAAATTTTCTAAGGTCCATCAAAAATAGAACCTCTAAGGTTCATATCACTTCACCCCGAATTTGGTTTTGGTCCCTAAAGTTTTCAAATCATTGAAATTAGTCCATGCTTTCACCCCTATATTTAACAGAGTTGACGGCAGGAACTGATTTCAATGATTTGAAAACGTTAGGGACCTGAACCAACGAAAAAAAATTAGGGACCAAAACCAAATTCGAGGGAAGTTTAGGGACCAAAAACATATTAACCCCTAAAAAGAATATAAAGATATATATTATTATAATGATAACATTATTATATATATATATAGCTTGACCAGAAAATCTTCAACTGAAAATTGTCCACGTATTTCAATTGAACTTAAAATCTTGAAGCTCTTGCTCTTATTGCGCAAGCCTAGTAAAGGGGATATAACAACAACAAACCAATGAGTCTGCAGTTAACTAATTAATTTTGCTCCATTCAATCATAATTATATCTAGAATGTAAACATTTTAAAATTTTAAAATTCTAACTATTGAATTTAAAACCTCTTAATCTTCAACAAAGAAAAGATAAAGGTATGGATGAAAAAGGGGTGCTCAATTGAGTTAAAAGAAAATATCTCATCAATAGTTTGTTACATTTCTAGGTTGAGCAATCCTTCTTTTTCTTTACCACTGGGAGCAATTACCTTTTTCCCTAACCGACTCTTCCTTGCAGCCTCCCTGTTTCTGATCCAGTCTATGAAGGGTCTAGTAAAAGGTTATCCAAATAAACAAAGCATCAGCAATAGAACACAAATCAATAGCTACATGTGTTGAACCAAGTCATATCAAGCACAAAAAAGAAGAAAGGAAATACCTTCTGATCTTTAGCTCTGACCTTTGTTTGATCTTTAGCCCTGACTACCAACATTTTTTTCTAATTGTTAACACTAGAACCTTTACCACGAAAAATAGAAAAGAGAGAACAATATCACATTAAAAAAATGCTTATTTTGTAATGCAGTGTGCTTACATCTCCTGTGTAACAAGAACAAGTATACATTGTACTTTCAAGTTTCAATGAGGTATCATTATACATGTTAACAATGACAGACAGAGAAAGAAATAAATATACAGAAATCTAGGCAATAGGCATAGACGTATAGACCTACTAAACAATGATCCTCCACCAACCAAATGTGCACCATTTATAATAAGAGTATTCTTATGAAAATGCTTGTAATGATCTTACTAAAGAAAGAATAATTCATTGAAAACCAAAAATCATTAGACTGAAAAGATAAAGAGAAACACTATAAGAATATACATTTGAGATAAATGTGCAAAGTAATGTATGAGAAAATGGTCAAAAATAAAAACCAGTGAGACCGAGGGGAAATTAGCACTGGCGAAGGTTCTATCAGCTAAAGATTATGAGAACATTAATTTCAAAATCAAAAGCAATAAGGAAAGCAAGGGGGCGAAGAGGGAGAATTTCTTCATACATTATCCAAAGACAGATCTCAAATCACAACTGACAAGGTAGGAAAACAATTAGACCACAACTCTCTTTTCCATTGTTTTTTTTTCTTTTGGGCTAAACTGAAAAATAGAATATAAAGTTATGAAAAACAAACTGTAGCACATATCAAAAAGCAAAAACAGATCGGTTGAATTATTCAGCTAGTGATGATTGACAAAAGTAAAATTAGTTGCTCATTCTATTGGCAAATATTGGCAAGAAGATAAACAGGTGGAAGAGGTTGAGGCAAAAAGGAAGATGCTTGGTGGCCACTATTGCTCTTTGCATTGACAGAAAGCTGAAAACATTAAATTGAAACCAGAAGGTAGAAGCTTGCTAGTTTTTCTATCATTTAAGACTGAAGGAGAATAACCTGGGAGTTAGAGACAAAGGAGAATCTTGAAAAGAAAGCTTTTAATAAGTAAATTATGCAAAGGCAAGAAAAAGCCTCCAAGAAGCATGCACCCAAACATCCTATTCTACTTTTTGTATTTTATAATTAAAACCAATAAAAATAAAGGATACATAGCTAAAATACAGGGCCAATAGTTCAATGGGGGTCTTAAATAATTTAAAACAAAGGTATATTAATGGTTTGTGAGAAAGGGGACATGAAATTATCTGCAGGTCGTTTGAGGGAATGGAATGAAGAAATCAATTAAGCCACCAAAACCACACCATCTACAGCCAGTTCAAATGATTTGACTGGCTCAGAGCCAATTTTGGTATTTGACTAAAGTTTTCAATTAAAAAAATATAAAGAATAACTGGACCAGATAGAATGAGAACTACCTCTCCAGAAAGAAGAGAACAGATTTGATTTTTTCATTTGCTCTGCTATATAGTTAACTAATACTCCTATAGTTTACATCATTGACTGTTGTTTAAATTAAAATATAACTTGGTAGTTGATTAATAATACATTCTTTATTACAGTCACAAACAAAGCTTCTTTGGTCTCCCTCCTTGAAGGAGACAAGATTCATCAATTTAGTCTGATTGCGTCTGAGCTTTATGAGCAAACCATCCACAAGCTCAACAAAACCTTAGACCCTAACACTAAATGCTCTCAATTGATACTCACACATGGCTCAACACAGCTCTCACACTAACCATGAGACATGCAAAGTGGGTTCTATGAGCTTGTGTTCAAGACTATGTGCTTCCTCTGATGTCCCAACAATGTTACAAAGTTTCTAAGCAACGCATTGGCCCTTAACAAGGTTCAATATCAGGTATAGAGACTTAGTTCCCCAACTATCCAGACCTTTTAACTAAATGCCACTCGAATGTTTCCAACACGAGGGAATTTGAGTGCGTTAACATAGGTAATCTCATATAGTCTCAAAGATATGAGAAATTTGAAAGCAAAGCTAAAGCACCCCTGAAAGTGACTATAAAGTATAATCAATCCCAAAGAATTATATCCTCTGTATTATTTCCTTTGGTCAAGTGGTGCAAAGCAGAACACCTTTGGCTTGGCAAAGATGAACAGGCTTCTCAATTATTTCCTTTGGTTTAGTCTTATTATAACAAAATGGAGTTTCAAGGTTACTTCTGCCATCTATTTCCATCTTACTTTAAACTTGATACACACTGAGACACAAAATTTATCAAACGAACCAAACTTCAGCAAAAGTATGTAGTATGAAAAAAGCTCACCAAAACTCAATGGAACAAATATATGTCAGACAGAAGAAAAAAAAACCGCATCATTCAATCACAACAGATTCAATCGTAAACATCGCCAACACAACATGCATGATTGTAGTTAGAAAGAGATGCCAATAGCTATAGGATGAACAAATTTCAGTAACAAAATTAGAGAAATACTAGGTTTTAGTAGAAATTTTCCTCTTCAATTTGTGACCTAGAAGTAGTAGCCAATCTGAAAATTGGCTTGCTGATATGAACTAACATGAACAACGTAAGGGACCTTTAGAAATATGAGGCTAATTTGTACCGTTCTTGATAACACTTGTAATTTTCTATTCTTTCAATTCTTTTTTTTTTCTCTATTTCTTTTTGAATATCTTTTCTTTGATCACAAAAAAATACTATATTGAAACTTGAAAATGATAATCTTTTCTCAACAAGAAATGTAACTAGGCCCTTATGAACTTGAAAGTATTTCGCATACAGAAAAGCTCTTCACGCATAGAAAGGATTCTTGGTTAAGAAATTAAAAATGAAAATAAGAAGAGAAGAAGGGTAGGATGTCACACTTTCAGGTTTGAAAGATAAATCCTTGAGATCACACACACAAAGGTGAAGAACCTTTGATAAACCTCAACTCTTGACTAGGCAAGAAAAATTAGAGAAAACGCTCTCTTAATTTGATTAATTTTGCATAAAACTTCTAGTTCATTTGCATGGTTTGCATGCTTCTTAAATAGGTCTCATGCGCACCATGCAGGGCCTCTTACATTCAGCATCTTAACCTATCAAATTAACCTCTAAATATTTATTAAAACAAAAACATGAAACCCCCCAACAACTAGTTAAAAACCCTAGCCTACTTGTCCATGTGGCCGCCCCTTTACACTAGGTTTTATGGATCAAAAACCTAAGTAAGAATTCATCCAAATATCCTCATAGGTTGGCCGCAATTCTCACCTTACAACTCAGCAAAATGAAGTTACAAATTGAATAGAAATTATGTGCATTGGCCGCCCCTCATTGATGTGCTTTGATCACCCATTCATGCCCTTCAATGTGTGAATTGTAGCCGCCCTTTATGAGTCATCATGCAGCCAATTCATTCCTCTTTTGATGGTTACAATTCAGCCCTTTAAGTCTTTGTTGGCCACCCACAATGAGGATGGAAAATCAGCCAAGTACATCCTTGTTGGCCGCCCACCATCTTCCTCCAAGTTGTAACCTCCCAGCATTAACTCTCTTGTCTCCTAGCAACGGTTACTCATTGATTCCTCATCATTCTTCCTTTGTAACATTCAACCACCTTAATGTAATATTGATTCAGCCACATGTGTTTAGTGAAAACAATAAAGCAAAACAAAGATTCCACCCATGCATTCCTCTTAGCCGTCCAACCCACCTACCCGCCCCCTACCCCCTTTCTTCTTGCATTCAAGTGCATTTGGACTTCATTAATGGTAACTGGACTTCATTGATTTCCATGTTACCATACTCTTTCCCCTTGTTTAAGGACAAACAACAATTTTAGAGGTGTAGTCCTTAGAGTCCTGCGGCCCTTTTCTTGCAGGGTTGTTACTAACAGCTGCAATGCTTCCTTTGCCTTCTTTGCTCTTGCCCTGGTCATGGGTCCTCCAAGTCCTTCAAGTGCCTTGCTTTGGGTCATGTCCTCATCACTTCCCCCCCTCTTGAAGAGAATTTGTCCTCAAATTTTTATCTCCTTCATCTGCATCAAAAAGAGATAAATCAGAAACATTGAAAGTTGCACTAATTTGATACTCACCAGGGAGGTCAATTTTGTAGGCGTTGTCATTGATTCTTTCTAGCACTTGAAAAGGTCAATCTCCCCTAGGTAGTAAGTTTGGATTTTCTTTGTTCAGGGAAACCTTTCCTTGCGCATATGAACCCATACCAATCACCAGGTTGGAAGACAACTTTCTTTCTTCCCTTGTTGGCTTGTTTAGCATAAACCTCATTCTTCTTTTCAATTTGTGCCTTCACTTGTTCATTGCATTTTCTTGACATATTCTGCCTTGGCCTGCCCTTCATCATGCTTAAACATAGAAATGTTAGGCAAAGGTAATAAATCAAGAGGAGTTAAAGGATTAAAACCATATACTATCTCAAATGGAGAACAATTTGTAGTACTATGGATAGCCCTATTGTAAGAAAATTCAACATGAGACAAACATTCCTCCCATGACTTAATATTTTTATTTAAATTGTCCTAAGTAATGTGCCCAATGTTCTGTTTACTACTTCTGTTTGCCCATCAGTCTGGGGGTGACAAGTAGTAGAAAATAGCAGCTTAGTTCCAAGCTTCCCCCACAGAGTCCTCCAAAAATGGCTAAGGAATTTAACATCCCTATCACTCACTATGCTTCTTGGCAAACCATGTAGCCTTACTATTTCTTTGAAAAATAAATCAGCCACGTGACAAGCATCGTCCACCTTCTTGCAAGCTATGAAATGAGCCATCTTTGAAAACCTGTCAACAACAACAAACACAGAATCTTTTCCATTCTTTGTTTAGGAAGTCCTAAAACAAAATCCATGGAAATATCAGCCCAAGGATATTCTGGTACAGGCAAAGGTGTATACAATCCATGAGGTTGTACCTTTGATTTTGCTTTCTTACACACTATGCAATTTTCACAAAATTTTTGCACATCACGTTTCATGTGGGGCCAAAAGAAATGTTCTTGTAAAATTTCCAAAGTCCTTTTGTATTCCAAAATGACCCATCAATCCCCCCCTCATGTGATTCATGCACAAGTAATTCTCTAATGGAGCTCTTAGGTACACACAATTTACTCATTTTAAACAAAATCCATTTTGCTTAAAATACCCATTTTCAGAGAATTTCTCACATGCAGCAAAAAATTTCAACAAAATCATCATCATTCTCAGACATACTTTTCAAAGATTCAAGTCCAAACAATTTTGTTTCTAACATAGATAACAATGCATACCTCCTAGAAAGCGCATCAGCTACTATGTTTCCTTTACCTTTCTTATGTTTGATCACATATGGAAATTGCTCTAAATACTCTACCCATTTAGCATGCCTTTTGTTTAGTTTTCCTTGTCCTTTCAAATATTTTAAGGACTCATGATCACTATGTATGACAAACTCTTTGGGGTATCAAGTAATGTTGCCATGTTTTTAGAGCTCTAACCAAAGCATACAATTCCTTATCATAAGTAGAATAATTAAGGGCAGCCCCACTTAATTTTTCACTAAAATAAGCAATTGGATGTCCATCTTGTAACAAAACAGCCCCTATGCCTACATTGATGCATCACATTCCAATTCAAAAGACTTAGCAAAGTTAGGCAAGGCTAGTATAGGCGCATGAGTGAGCCTATCTTTAAGGGCAGCAAAGGCCGCCTCTTGCTTTTCTCCCCAATGAAATCCCACATTTTTTTAACAATTTCATTTAATGGTGCAGCAAGGGTACTAAAATCCTTAACAAATCTCCTATAGAAACTTGCTAAACCATGAAAGCTTCTTACTTCACTCACATTTTTAGGTGTTGGCCATTCTTGAATAGCCTTTACCTTTTCTTCATCCACTTGTACCCCCTTAGAACTCACAACAAATCCCAAGAACACAACATGATTGGTACAAAAAATGCATTTTATCAAGGTTGGCATACAAATTTTCTTTCCTAAGAACAATCAAAACAGATTTCAAGTGTTCAACATGCATATCAAGATTGGTGCTATAGACAAGAATATCATCAAAATACACAACCACAAATTTTCCAATAAAATCCCTCAAAACATGGTTCATTAATCTCATAAAGGTACTAGGAGCATTAGTTAACCCAAATGGCATAACCATCCATTCATACAACCCATATTTAGTTTTAAAGGCTGTTTTCCACTCATCTCCTTCCCTTATACGAATTTGATTATAACCACTTTTAAGATCAATTTTAGAAAATATGCATGCACCATGAAGTTCATCAAGTAAGTCATCTAACCTGGGAATAGGATGACGATACTTAATGGTGATGTTGTTGATGGCTCTACAATCAGAACACATTCTCCAAGTTCCATCCTTTTTAGGGCACCAAAATAACAGGAACAGCGCATGGACTCATTTGTTTCTCACCCATCCTTTGCTTATCAAATCAGCCACTTGTCTTTCAATTTCCTTGGTCTCTTGTGGGTTACTTCTATAAGCCTGGACGATTTGGTAGAGAAGCTCCCGGTATGAGACAATTTGATGTTCAATCTCCTCTCAAAGGGTGGCAGCCCATCAGGAACATTTTCTGAAACAACATCATGGAAATCCTGCAAAAGAGATTTAATGGCCAAAGGCAAATCATAATTTTCAAATTGGTTAGCATGAAGTAATTGGTTTTCACCAATTAAAAGAAATAATGGACGATTAGCACTAAGCTCCTTCCTAATTTCTTTTTCTCTCTTGCCAAACACAACTGTTTACCATCCCTCACAAATTTCTCTTTTTTAATTCTTTTCATCCTCACGTGTTTCACTCTTTTTCTCTTGCTATCTTTTCTTTCAATTTTCTTTGGTCCTCACTCACTTCTTTTGGGGACAATGGTTTGAGAACCAATTTCTTTTCCTGAACATGAAAGAAATTTTGTTAGAAAAAAACCATCATGAATGGCTTTTGTATCATACTACTGCCCACGGCCTCCCCAGTAAGATATGGCTAGCCTCCATGGGAACTACATCACACCAGTACTTTGTCTTGATATTTCCCAATGGTGAAAGGAATCACAACTTGCTTCTTAACATGCACTTCATCTCCCTCACTAGCCATTGAAGTTTGTATGGCCTAGGATGTGGCCTTGTCTCCATGTTCATTTTTTATACCAATCTGTCACTGACCACGTTAGTGCAACTACCACCATCAATTATACTAAACATATTTACCACCAATGAACACCTGGTATGAAATATGTTTTCCTCTTTGATTGGCTTCCATGGCTGTGGTTTGGCTTCCAAGAAGCCTCCTTATCATGTAACCTCAACCAATTTCAGCACTTGTGTCTCCCTCACTTGCCTCCTCTTCATTATCAGATTCGCTTGTGTACTCTCCATTGTTCCTTAAGTAAGTAATGGTCTTCTTAGTAGGACACTCATAAGCTTAATGTCCCATTCCTTGGCACCTGAAACACTTAACATCCCTTCCTTTCTTAGGTACCTGTTCAGCGCCTCTTTGAGGTAGTTTCCCTTGAGAAGATGATGCTCCTTGATTGGATAGTTCAACTACTTCCTTTTTGACTTTGTACTTCCAATTTGGGGGTAAGGTAGTAGGACTCTTCCTTGCTCCTTTCTTTAAGCTGTTGTTCTACTTGAAGTGTTTGTGTAACAAGTCATCCATCTCTACATATTCCTGCCAGCTCTACAATATCTCTAATATCATGATTTAAACCACTAAGGAAAACGTGCCATAGTTACCTCAGGGTCCTCTTCAATGTTAGCTTGCATCATAAGACACCTCCATTTCTTTGTAGAACTCATCAACTCCTTTACCTTCCTTGGGACAACTTTTGCAGCTTCAACTTCAAGTCTCTTTGGAAACTAGAGGGAACATATCGTTTCCTCATAATTCTTTTCATTTCAGTCCACGTCTCCACCAATGGCTCCTCATCTCTACGTCTTTCCCTTTGCAATTTGTTCCACCAAATGAGAGCATAGTCAGAAAACTCAGTAGTAGCAAGTTTTACCTTTTGCGCCTCTGTGTATGTATTGCAGGCAAAGACATGCTCAATCTTGAGTTCCCCACTCCAAGTATGCTTTCTGGGTCACTACGACCTTTAAAAGGTGGTATAGTCAGCTTGACCCCTTGAATCTTTCCTCCCATCTCTAGGTGGTCTTTCTTCTCCTTCTGGATTAGGCTGCTCAGGTTGTGGCCTAACTTCTAGTTGATCCAACCTAGCATGCAACTCATCATATTGTTGCTTCATGGAGTTCTGCAATTGCTGGTACATAGCAGTAATTTGCAGCTGGAGATCACGATTCTCAACTTTCTTTCTGCCATGGTAACAAAGAACAAGTAACAGAGAAATAAAAATTAAACTGTTTAGAAACCTCACCACACTCTAGTGTTTACACTCAATAATTGGCTTTTTCTATGATGTATCCCTCTTGCCTTTTTCCACTCTATTTCTCTTTGAATTCTTACCAAATCAAATAGAGGAAAAAAAATCAATAAGGTCACCAACCTGTGTGCAGACAAGAAAAAAAATTAAAACAAGAAAAGCTAAGAACAATAAGAACAAATGTTAGAAAGAGTAGAAATAGCCTTGAATTTCTAATAACCGGAGCTCTGATGACCAAATGATATGAACTAACATGAACAACGTAAGGGACCTTTAGAAATATGAGGCTAATTTTGTACCGTTCTTGATAACACTTGTAATTTCTATTCTTTCAATTCTTTTTTTTTCTATTTTCTTTTTGAATATCTTTTTCTTTGATCACAAAAAAATACTATATTGAAACTTGAAAATGATAATCTTTTCTCAACAAGAAATGTAACTAGGCCCTTATGAACTTGAAAGTATTTCGCATAAAGAAAAGCTCTTCACGCATAGAAAGGATTCTTGGTTAAGAAATTAAAAAATGAAAATAAGAAGAGAAGAAGGGTAGAGGATGTCACACTTTCAAGGTTTGAAAGATAAATCCTTGAGATCACACACACAAAGGTGAAGAACCTTTGATAAACCTCAACTCTTGACTAGGCAAGAAAATTAGAGAAACGCTCTCTTAATTTGATTAATTTTGCATAAAAACTTCTAGTTCATTTGCATGGTTGCATGCTTCTTAAATAGGCCTCATGCGCACCATGCATGGCCTCTTACATTCAGCATCTTAACCTATCAAATTAACCTCTAATATTTATTAAAACAAAACATGAAACCCCCAACAACTAGTTAAAAACCCTAGCCTACTTGTCCATGTGGCCGCCCCTTTACACTAGGTTTTATGGATCAAAAACCTAAGTAAGAATTCATCCAAATATCCTCATAGGTTGGCCGCAATTCTCACCTTACAACTCAGCCAAAATGAAGTTACAAATTGAATAGAATTATGTGCATTGGCCGCCCCTCATTGATGTGCTTTGATCACCCATTCATGCCCTTCAATGTGTGAATTGTAGCCGCCCTTTTTATGAGTCATCATGCAGCCAATTCATTCCTCTTTTGATGGTTACAATTCAGCCCTTTAAGTCTTTGTTGGCCGCCCACAATGAGGATGGAAAATCAGCCAAGTACATCCTTGTTGGCCGCCCACCATCTTCCTCCAAGTTGTAACCTCCCAGCATTAACTCTCTTGTCTCCTAGCAACGGTTACTCATTGATTCCTCATCATTCTTCCTTTGTAACATTCATCCACCTTAATGTAATATTGATTCAGCCACATGTGTTTATTGAAAACAATAAAGCAAACAAAGATTCCACCATGCATTCCTCTTAGCCGTCCAACCCACCTACCCGCCCCCTACCCCCTTTCTTCTTGCATTCAAGTGCATTTGGACTTCATTAATGGTAACTGGACTTCATTGATTTCCATGTTACCATACTCTTCCCCTTGTTTAAGACAAACAACAATTTTAGAGGTGTAGTCCTTAGAGTCTGCGCCCTTTTCTTGCAGGGTTGTTACTAACAGCCGCAATGCTTCCTTTGCCTTCTTTGCTCTTGCCCTGGTCATGGGTCCTCCAAGTCCTTCAAGTGCCTTGCTTTGGGTCATGTCCTCATCACTTGCTGACCTCGAGAAGGAGCCCTTGCCAGAGAACACGAAGTCGAATTCATCGTCGCCAAATGGAATCCAATCGATGTGGCCGAACTTCTTGTTTGTGGTGAAAAATTCAATTTAGAAAACTAAATTTTAACACTTTGATTCTACGAGCAATCTGGAATTAGAATCAAATCCTCTTACGGGACTCTTTTAAAAAAGTAGGTTTATGGTGTTTATGATTTGTTAACAAACTTCGAAAAAGTTCAATCTTTCTGGAAAAACAGAATTGTTTGGTACAGAATTTCACCAAGTTATTTTCTAAGTATTAGAAATACAGAAAACACTAAGTTCTAAAGATTTGATCCGGAATTTTTATCAAAGAACTTGACTTTTAGAAAATTACTTGATTCAGAAATTTATCAAGTTTCAAACTTTGAATTTCAGAAACTGATTTTGAGAAACTTCAGTAAAAGTTTAAATGAGAATTTTGTACAAACAAAAGTAAATTACAGAATAGTAATTTTCAGAATGTAAACAAAGAAAAGAAAAATTGAATTGTAAGAACAATTTTCATTGAAAAGAAAAGTGGATGGGTTCATCACATACTTGCTTCTCTTAGTAACCTGTTTGTCGCAGTGTGATCGGACGTATAAGGTGTTTCAAAGAGTATGAGTATGAGTGATTTGCCAACCTTTATTACATCAAGAGTTTACCTATTTATAGATTCCTAATTCTAACGGCTAACTAATGTCTACGTGACACGTCATCTAGCCCTATGTGTTGGCAACATGTATGCTTGCCACGTTTTCTGCTCACCAGAAAATTGATTACAATTTTCAAAATAAACCACTAACTGATTGACACCTGTCTTTGTCTTTGTAACTTCCATTAACTGCTCTTCTAGTGTCTTCTGTTTTCTCGAAATCTGCCTTCTGATTTCTCGAAATCTTCTTTCTGCTTTCCTCGAATTCTGCCTTCTGATTTCTCGAAATCTTTCTTTCTGGAATTTTTGACTTTAGGATTCGAAAAGGTCTTTCATTTTCAAGACTTAATCTTTTCTTGACACTTGAATTCAATGAATCTCTTTTCATTTTCGAGATCTGATTACACTCTCCTCTGTGCCATATATTAAATTTCAATTGGTCATTCAAGAAATTATGAACACCACCGGCCACCGTCCACTTAATTCCCATGTGAGAATTCTTTTCATTGGCCGTTATAATGATCTCATTAATAACACTTAGCTCTTTTTACTCCTATAAATAAGAGAAAATTGTGCAATCTCTTCACAATTCCTTATTCTTTTTCTTCTTCCTTTATAACTTCTCTTAAATAATTCCTTCAAAGATTATGAAGAAGTTAATCTCTTTGGCTTTTACGTTCAATCTAATCTGGAATGATTTCATTTTTGATAAGATTGACGTAATAACCAAAGTTATTGGCTTTTTCAACCTTTACCTTTGAAGGTTTTCTTTTGGATTGAACGTAATAGCCAAATATAGATTCAATTAGTTAATAAATGAATCTTTTTATTGCTTCCCATGTTGATCATGATCTTCTTCCTCAGGTGAAGGTGGTTCAACAGAGTGGAAGAAGAACTCTTCTTAGCTTCGACTCCATCAAAGCCTTTTTTGGAGTAGTTTTCATGTATTTTCTTTGAATTCTCGAATTCACAATTGTCTTCTTTTCGAATTTCTAAAGTCTTTGTATTAACTTTACTTCAAGTATTCTCTAAGTTAATAGACTTATTACCAAAATTCAAAATAAGGTAATATTAACCTTCTTCTGTAAATTCGAAATGACATCATATTGTTATCACTTGAGGAATCCGAAATAATTGAAAATCAAATCCCAACAGATGCCCCCCCAAAAATAGTCTCTTTCAAATAATGATTCATTTTTTGTAGAAAGAGATATTTTTGGAACAAACCTTGGTATTCCTCATAACAGTTATTTAAAATTTAAATGGAAATTTAAATATCAGTTTCAGATAAACCTTTCATTTTCCAATTAAATTAAAATTGCAGTTACCTTTTAAAGTTAACTGACTTTCCCACTTTTTGGGGTTACTGGCTCACGTCCCAAACTGTGTAATCATAATTACCTTTTGTAATCATATCTTTGCTCTCTCGTATAAATACCAAGTGAAACACTTCATCTTCACTTTCATCATCTTCAACCTTGAAAAAGAAAAACCTATGTTCTCTCTCTTCACGGCGTTTTTCCTTCTTCTCCAAGGTAAGATCTTTACTTACTTTAATCCATTTTTCTTAAGTTTAAGCTTGAATTCATTCACCGTTTAAATGTCTTAAATTTTCTAACTTTATCTTCTTAATGCATTTTCAGCTTCTTTTATACTGTTACATTGTGATTCTTTTCTTTCTCTCAAGAACTTCAAGAAAAGAAAAACTCCATTAATGGCTGCTGAAGGTCAAACTACTGTTCCTCTTGCAATCTGCAGAGGGTGACCTCATTGCTAGGGACGATCAAGTTTATGTCCCTGATCCTGAAAATGCTGAAGAAAAACTTGCTATCTGGAAATCCCAGGTACTCATTCCTTATTCCATTAGAAAGAAAAACTTTGCTTTCTTAGGACCATGCACACCTTCTTCTTCATTGTGTCAGTATGAGGAATTTTTTCCAAGTTTTCCTGAAGAAAAAGTTCGAATTTTCAGATCTTGCATTCGATATAATCATGTTGAAAATCTGAATGATGTCTTTCGAGCATCTCCCCTTGCTCAAAAGGACTCTTATATCATGTGGCTGAATAGGGTTGAAAATACCATGGGGAATGTTTGGAAGCAAATTGGTATTTTCGATCTTATTCAGCTGAGTAAGTTCGATCTTAGTCATGATCCTTCTCTCATTCTTTCCTCTTTGCTTTTCTGGGAAAGATCTACCAATTCTTTTCATCTGCCTTATGGCATGATTACACCTACTCTTTTCGATATTGCTGCAATCACTGGCCTTCGACCTGAAGGCCAAATAATTTTTCCATTCATGAAAGTTCCTAAACCCCATGTCAGTCCAAATTTCGAGAAATTGACTTACTCGAATTTTATCCAAAATAATGCAAAATCTGGCAAAGTTCATGAGGAAGAACATGTTGCTTTTCTTTTATATTGGTTATCTGCCTTTGTTTTTTGTTCAAGGTCGAACCAAATTCCAAAGTCTTATCTTCTTGTGGCTCAGATGTTGGCCAAAGGTATTCGAATTGACCTTAATAGATGTCTTTTGGCTCATGTGTATTGTATGCTTTCTGAAGCTATACATGCACTTAAACTAAAAGGTCCAGTTCGAAACCTTTGTGGCCCTTATTGGTTTCTCCAACTTTGGTTGAATGCCATTTTTCAAAATAAACTTGAGAGTTCTGAGCCTCCTCAATCTGATCTTTCTTCCTCCATTGAAGGGTTTAGGTTGTCTTATTTTACTCCTTCTTCGAAAAAGGAACGTGTTGAAAACTTCAAATCCTATATTCTTCCTTCTTCGAAATCAAACAACACTCTCCAAACCTTGCACCTTTCTATCCCCAGACCTTTTATATTGTGGCTTCCAACCCAAAGATTTTAAAGTCTTTCATTATCAACCACAACTGGTGGCTCGTCAATTTGGGTTGAGCCAATTTCGTCCTACACCCTTCTACACCACCAAAGACCAAATTTTAATTGAAGATTTAGTGGATGGTGAAGAGGGTTTCGAGAAGTTGCAACTCAAAAAGGCTAAGAAGCCTTTTCCCTTGTGCCAATCTCCTTCGAACCTTCTTATTACTGCACTCTTGGTTTTGAAGAATGGTGGTCTCGATACTTTTCTAGTATTCAAGTAGATGAAGCTACTTGTTTTTTAAAACTAACCAAAGATCCTGCGCAAAAACTCATCAAGAAGACAAAAGGTACGCACATCAAAGAAATTGAAGCTTTCGATAAATATTTTCATGTGTTCTATATTCCCAATAAAATAAATAGAACTATTTCTGAAGCAGCCTCTTCTTTAAAAGAAAAGATTTCTTCGAACAAACAGAGTTTTAAACTTGTAAATTCTAAAGGTATCACTGATTTCGAAAATATTGTCCAAAGTTTCCTTCTTTACCAACAGCAAAATTTGGTTTAGCAAAGAGTTTATATGGTCTTGACTGGACTAGGCCTGCAAGTCTTGATTTTCTTTTTAATAGCCTAAAACCTCTTTCAAAAAGAGTTACTTTAACTAAGTTTACTTTGGACAATTATCCTTTTATACCCCATGTGAGTATAGAACATGTGAGAATACTTTCTAAGGATTTTATAGCTCAAGGTAACTATGACTTATTCATTGATTTTCTCTCTTATTTCCATTTTATATTTCTAACTTTCTTCCTTTTTTATTCAAGCTCAAGAGTGTAAACTCTCAAAAGGAACTGAGGAAGACTGGGAAAGTGATGAGGAAGAAGTCCTCGAGAAAAAATCCAAGGAAAGGAAAACTCCATCTTCTTCTCAAAAACCTCCTGTAAGTTCTTTTTTTTTCGAAATCTAAATTTATCTCATTTCGAGATTTCACATTACTGCTTACTCTTTTCCTTTTATTTTATGCTAGGCTACTGCTTCGAAATCTAGAAAGAAGACTACTTCTAGTAAGGCCGAAAAGAATGACGAGCCTTCTGAGAAGAGTCAATCTGCTTCAGTAGGAAAGAAGGAAAAAGCAGATACTACAAAGCTTACTTCGAAGAAGCCAGCAGCACAAGGTGAAAAGAAGAAGAAGAAGAGAAAAGTTGAAACTTCTGAAGAAGAATCTCTCTCAGAGGTAACCTTCGAATTTACTTTATCCATTTTTAAATTCTTATTCACCTCATGAAAAACTGATAATCCATTTTTCTTTTAACAGGAAAGTACCCCAGAAAAACAAATTACTCCTTTGAGAGAGGAAGCTTCGAAGAAAGAGAAATAGAAAACCCCGAAACCAAAAGTCTTAACAGTGATTCCACCAGGAAAAACCATTGGAGCAGTAAGTTCTTCATTCTTTTTATCTTTCGAATCTAATTTCAAAAACTTTTTCTTCTTTTTCTTTTGATTTTAAAAATTATTTTCTTTATACAAAATGTCAGAGAGTTGGCCAAAGGTTTAAGACTAAGGCATATAAGGAACAAATCCCAAGTGGGGTTGTTGAGCAAGTAAACCTTTCAACTCTCTTTTTGGAAAGAAAAAATCTTTACATGGTTATTTTTTTTTCTGCTTATCTAACTTAGAATATTTTCTAATTTCAGATAATCCTCTCTTCGAGTTCTCAAGCTAAAAGTGGCGGTACTGAAGATCGAACTATTGAAAGCCCACTTCAAGTTACTTCTTCGAAAAAATCTCAAACAAAGAAGAATCAATTAGAGAATATCAAAGAAAATAATGAAGAACAAGAAGAAGAAGAAGAAGAAGAAGAAGAAGAAGAAAGAAAGGAGAGGAAGAAGAAGTTCAATCTTCTCCTGATCCTATGAATGAAGATCCTCAAGAAGAAGAAAACAAGAAAGATGATCCCACTATTTCTCAAGGTCCAAATTCTGAAAAGACAAAGGATTCTGCCTCAAAGGAGATACAAATCACCCAAATTGCATCAGAGACTCCTGAAAAGGCCCCTGGGTTTTCGAGGGATTCATCCAGATCTACACCAATATATATTGCGAAAAGCTTGGATGATTGCCTCAATGACTTGGATGAGAATCCTTTTCTGATTCTGGACGTAATTTCATGGGAAGTCTCTTTGTCATCTGCCCATTCTGAAGCCACCATTCAAAATCCTTTAAGCGAAGAAGATTCAGTGGATCAAGTCCTTCAAAATTTTAAGAAACTGGTCTTCGATAAGCAGATGATGAAAGAGATTCCAAGGGATCGTCTTTACAGAGAAGAAATTGAGAGTTTTCTCATTTACTTTGACAAGAAAGAATCCCAACTTTCCGACTCTCAAAAGACCTGGGTGAAGAATTTTGCTGAGCTTTATCAGAATAGCATCAAGACTGTTAACCAAATTGAGCAAACCAAGTCAAAGTTGGTTACTCAAAAAAGTGAAGAAGCTGAACTGGTTGACAAGATGCGACACAACAAGCTTATAGTGAATAAACATGAGCAGTCTATTAAGTAAAATTCTTCGAGAATTGAAGAATTAGAAAAGGAAAGATTGAGGCTCGCGAATTTAGTGAAAGAATATCAAGAAAGACTTGAGGAAACTGAGAAGGCTAAAAGTGAAGTCGAATCTACTCTTTCGAAGCAAAGGTCTACTCGAATGGAGGTCATCAATTCTGTTAAAGGTATTTCGAGAGATGTCGTTCGAGTTTTAAAAGATATTGAAAATCTGGAGAAAGAAGACATAAGTCTTAAGACTTACTATGAAGACCTTAAACATGACTTCACAAAATTGAAGAATGAAGCTCCATTTTAGCTTCCTCTAGTTTCTTTTTGTTTTGACTTTTTTTTTATTTCGAGCATGGGGCTCGAACTCTGGTTGTTATTCGAACATTTATTTTCTTTTATGCATAATTCTTATTTCTTGCAAGTTTGGTTTATATTCTTTTAAGTATTTTCCATTTATTGATAGTATGCGCATATCCCCAACTAATTCTCGAATTGAATATGCATTACTGGAAAACACTTTTTCAATCTCAAAAGGTCCTTCCCAATTGGGTGACCATTTACCAAACTTCTTTGACTTTTTATCAATTGGCAGAATCAATTTCCAAACATAATCACCAACTTGAAATTCTTTTTTCTTTACTTTTCTGTTATAAGAACGAGTAACTTGCTCCTTTTGTCTAATAATATTTTCTAAAGCAAGTAACCTTTCTTCATCAAGTTGATTTAATTCATCAAACATCAAATTCCAATAATCTTGAGAATGTAACTCATATTGTTTTTGAACCCTTAATGATTGCAAATTTACCCTCAACTGGTAATATGGCATCATGACCATATACCAATTTGTAAGGAGTAGTCCGAGTAGCTTCTCTTGGGGAATTTCTATAAGCCCAAAGAATTTGATTCAAAGTCTCATGCCAATTTCTAGGACGTTGCCCAATATGTCTTTTGATCAAGGCAATAATAATTTTATTGACTGCCTCAACTTGACCATTAGCTTGTGCATAATAAGGTGTAGAAGAAAGCAATTTTATTCCTTTTAATTCAGCAAACCTAACCATTTTCTTCCCAGTAAACATTGTTCCTTGATCTGTGGTAATAGTTTCTGGTAAGCCAAATCGAAATATAATATTTTCTTCAATAAAACGAATGATATCTTCTTGAGTAACTTCTCTAAGGGGAATTGCTTCTACCCACTTGGTAAAATAATCAACCCCAACCAAAATAAATTTATGGTTTCTCGAAGAAGCTGGATGTATCATTCCAATTAAGTCTAAAGCCCATCCTCGAAAGGGCCAAGGCTTTATGATTGAATGCAATTCACTTGCTGGAACTTGTTGTACATTTCCATGTTTTTGACATTCTTCACAAGCTTTTGCAAAATTATGACAATCCTTGGCCATAGAAGGCCAAAAGAATAATCTTCTTTTCAAAATCCATTCCATTTTCCTTCCTGCTTGGTGAGCACCACAAGCTCCTTCATGAACTTCAACCAAGGCTAAATAAGCTTTAGTTTCTCCCAAACAACGAAGTAAATTCCCATCAACAGATTTTTTATAAAGCTCTTCACCTAAAATACAATAGTTCAAAACTTTATATCTTAGGTATTTTTATTAAGGAAGGATTTTGTATTAAATTCACAAGTTCTTTTCTCCAATCATCTTGATCTAGGAGATTTATATTATGAATTTCGAAATCTTTCATTGGAAATCTCCTTTGAATATCACTAATCTTTCTAAGAGTTCCAACTAAAATCCTATACCCTGAAGCTATTTGAGCCAACTCATTAGCTTCGAAATTTTGACCTCTAGGAATATGTTCAATTTTTATCTCATCAAACATTTCTAGAAGTTTATTGGCTTGAACTAAATACTTAGCCAATTTTGGATCTAAACATTTATACTCTTTAGTTATTTGTTTAATAACTAATTGAGAATCTCCTCGAATATGCACATGTCTCGAATTCATAGAAGCTAGAATTTCGAGACCAGCAATAAGAGCTTCATACTTTACTGCATTATTCGAACAAGGATGTTTTATTTCAAACATCATTCGAGTTGGAAATCCTTTAGGTGATATTAACAAAATTCCAATCCCAGATCCATTTTTATGTTTGGATCCATCAAAATATAATTTCCAAGGCTCTAAGCCTATATATGTTGATTCCTCAATTGGAATGGGAGGATGATCAACTAAGAAATCTGCAACTACTTGGCCTTTCATTGCTTTTAATGGAACAAACTTTAGTGAGAATTCAGTTAAAACTAAAGCCCATTTTCCAACTCTACTATGCAATATAGGTTTCAATAACATGTGCTTTATTATATCAAAGTGTGAAATCACGAATACATCATGGGGTTTTACATAATACTTAAGTTTAGTACATGAGAAATACAAACATAAACATAACTTTTCTATAGCACAATATCTAGTTTTTGCATCATTAAGGACTCTACTTAAATAATAAACAGCTCTTTCAACACCATTCTCGTCCTCTTGAGCCAGCATACTTCCTATTGTGGCTTCTGAAGCAGAAATATATAATTTTAATGGTTTTCCTGGCAAAGGAGGAGTCATAATCGGAGGAGTTGTTAAGTACTTCTTGATTTCCTCGAAGACTCTTTGATGTTCCTCTTCCCATCTGAATTTTTCTTCTTTCTTTAACTTTAACAATGGGGAAAACACCCTTGTCTTTCCGGATAAGTTTGAGATAAATCTTCGAAGGAAATTAACTTTTCCAAGAAAAAATTGTAACTGTTTTTTAGTGATAGGTGGAGAAGCTTCGAGAATTGCCTTAGCTTTATTCTTATCAATCTCAACACCTTTCTTGTGAACAAGGAATCCCAAAAAATTTCCTACAAACACACCGAAAGCACATTTAATAGGATTCATTTTTAAACCATGCTTTCTCATCCTTTCGAAAGCTTGCCTTAAATGATCTAAATGGAAATCTTTTGTTTCAGATTTAACCACAACATCATCAATATATACTTGCATGAATTTTCCTATTAAATCATGAAAAATTGAATTCATGGCTCTTTGGTACATTGCACCAGCATTTTTTAACCCAAAAGGCATCATTACCCATTCGTAAGTGCCTATTGCCCCAGGACATCGAAATGTTGTTTCCGAAATATCCTCTTCAGCAATAAATATTTGATTATAACCTGAATACCCATCTAACATACTTAACATTTCATTTCCTGCTGCCGAATCTATTAACATGTCAGCAACTGGCATTGGGTATTCATCTTTTGGAGTTGCACGATTAAGATCTCTAAAATCTATGCATACTCTCAAAGTCCCATTTTTCTTAATAACAGGAACTATATTAGAAATCCAATCAACATACCTGGCAGTTCGAATGAACTTAGCTTTAAGAAGACGCTCTATTTCTTCTTTAATCTTTGAAACTAGTTCTGGAGCAAATCTCCTTGGAGCCTGCTTCACTGGTCGTTTATCTGGAAAAATTGGAAGTCTATGCTCTACCAGTTCTCGACTCAATCCAGGCATTTCATGGTAATCCCAAGCAAAACAGTCTTTATATTCTTTTAATAAGTCAATAATTTTCTTTCTAAAATCTCCTTCGAGATTCTGACTGATAAACGTGGGCCTTTTATGATTTTCAGTATCCAAGTTTATTTCTTCTAAAGGATCTTGAGCTTCCATTTTCTTAATTCCTTGAGACAAAAATCCTTCGAAACCCAGAGGCGAATCATCATAAATACAATCTAATCTTTCGAATTCACCTTCTCGTGTTTCTTGGATATATGCCTCAACTTTTTTAAACATTTCCTCAAGATACCTCTTTTCAGAATCTTTATTTTCTTCAGACACTATTTTTGAATTTTCTTTAATGCAACTTCAGATTTTTCGAAGACTTTTCTTTCCGTGTCTGATGAGACTTTATCTTCAAATATTTCCTCTATGATTATTCTCCCTTCTCGCCATTCGGCCTTAGAGACCGTCATTTCTTTATTTTGTATATTTTGATTAACTTCGGCTTCGAGAGCCGATTCTACTTTCTTTTCGGCCATATAGGCCGAAATTCAAGCCCAAAGCTCGAATCTACTCTGGATCCGACCATTCAGCAATTTCTATGGCCTCGAAGGGGCCAACATCGCATTGTAGCATAAACCCACAATCAGGATTTATCCTCAATGAATATGGCACCTTGGTGGGTCCAACATGTACTTGTCTATCATCTCATATGGTCTTATTTTCATAACTTTCTTCTCTGTGCTCCTTACATCTACTGCATCTTCTTCAACCTTGAAATAATTCTTATCCCTATCTACATAAATGGGAATTCCTTCCTTGGTCCACATACAGAGTTTTTGATGCATTGATGAAGGAACAACACCTACACCATGGATCCATTCTCTTCCAAGTAACAAATTATAATTTGCTTTTGAATCCACAACTACAAACATGGTAGGCCTCATAATTGTTCCAACTGTTAGTTCTAAACATAGAACACCTTCAGACTTTGAAG
This sequence comes from Sesbania bispinosa, assembly GCA_026901365.1. Taxonomy (NCBI): domain Eukaryota; kingdom Viridiplantae; phylum Streptophyta; class Magnoliopsida; order Fabales; family Fabaceae; genus Sesbania; species Sesbania bispinosa. The sequence continues at coordinate 86,302 of QLOH01000777.1, read as the reverse complement.
TTCTACCACTGAAGTCTGTGATCACCATTTGGTGTGGTAGCAAATCATACTTGGTTTTCATTAATTTTTTCATCATGAACTTCGGCATTAAATTCACTGCCGCTCCCGAATCTACCAGAACTTTGCCAATATTCACCTCTCCAACCATAGCTCTAATAAACAAAGGTTTCATATGGAGTTGCATATCTTCAACTAGTCTTTCGAATACCGCTGATGTGTTCTGGCAGATTTGTTTGCCAATATAAGTATAGCAAACTGGGTGTTCTCCGATTTCATGTTCTTCGAAATCTTCGTCATCCAAACCTTTTTCGAGTTCTTCAGCATACTCTGCAGGCAAAACAGAAACGACTGCACAGATGTCGTCCAGACCATCTGCGAACCCAGTCTCGAAGTTCTCTGTTAACAAGTCATCCTCGCTCTCATTAAAACCTCCAATTACTTGGAATGAAGGTTTCTTCTTCACCATCTAAGCGTAAGACGGATTACTTGTATTTTCCTGCACCTGAATGACTTGAGCATTTTTTGCTTGTACTGGCTTGGATTGTTGCTTATTTCCCTCAACATCAATGTTTCTTTTGCTTGGTTTTCGAAAGCTGCTTTCCTCATCCTTTGTGCCCTCCTCCATTGGGTTTTCGTCATCTGTTGCCTATTCCCAAAGTAAGGTTTCTGGTAGTGACCTTGGAAATGATTGTGCTGTTTCACGAAACCTGGGCGAATCCATTGGTTCGGAGGCACAGATGATGGAGGAACAAAAGTTCTTGGTTTCGAACTTTCTTGGAACCTTTGATTCATAGGTTGCTTTCCCTTATCAAACCTATTCCTAATCGCAGGTGTCCTTCCCTCAGAGATGGATTCTGATTTCGAAATCCATCCTCCATATGAAGGATGAGGCTTCTTCTGCCTATTCTCACCTTGCTTATGGTGGGAAGCAACTTGTTGATAATGTGCTTTCATGTCTGAATTTCGAAAGATCTTTGCTGCAGACTTGTCAAAACAGCGTGACATCTTGGGCAAAGATCAATTGAGGCGTCCTCTACCTTTTTCCGGTTCAGGAACTCCAACAGAGATTCTCCTCCTTTTGGATAAACATCATGGATCTCTTGATCTCCATCTAAGGCCATCTCTGTGGCCTGACCCACAGAATTCGAGTCTTCAATCTCAACCATGTTAGTACTCACTGGTTCAGCATAATTGGCATTCACTTGAAGAGGATCGGAATCAATCTTCATTGCCATTGGTGCTTTTTCTTCAAACTTCAATCTTCCTTGCTTAATCGCTTCTTGGATAATATCCCTGAAACGAACACAACTATTAGTCCAGTGACCATAAGTATGATGAAATTTACGGTATTTTCGACCTCTTCTCTGTTCTTGAGAAGGAATCTTATGATCGTCACTTAGAGTTATCTGTTCGTCCTTTACTAATATATCGAAAATCTGATCAGCTTTCGAAATATCGAAACCGTAATTTTTTCTGGGAAACTTATCTTTGGTTTCGTTATTATTGTTTCCATTAGGTTTCAAGGATTGACAAACATAAGGAGGTCCTGGCTTGAGTTCTGCCACATGAACATCATTGTCTTCCATGTCATATTCGAAATCACTATCATCAGATACTTCCAAATACGCTATTTTATCTTTTCGAAAATCTTTTCAGGTTTTCGAAATCTCTCTTTTTCTTTCTTTAAATGTTCAATTTGTCTAACCTTATCAGCCAATTGGGTCATATCTCTAAGTTGTTGATTAATCAACTTCTTTCGAATTGAATAATCCAAACCACCAGCAGCCATTTGGACTAACTCATGTTCAGGAATTTGAGTAAAACGCCTAGCTTTCATTTGTCTGAATCTATTTAGATAATCATCTATAGATTCATTCGAGGATCTTTTAATATTTACCAAATCCATAAGTGTAACTTTCGTTTCCCCTCGAAAGAACTGTTCATGAAAACTTCTTTCCAATTGATTCCAAGTATGAATCGAATTTGGGGGAAGAGTCGTAAACCAAGTGAAAACATTCTTGGTTAATGAACTAGGAAAATATTTCATTTTAAGTTCCTGATTATTTGCCAAATCACCTGCTTCGATTTGGTATCGAGCAATGTGTTCGACAGTAGATTCCCCTACTTCTCCAGCAAACTTAGTAAATTTGGGAACTTTCCATCCCCTTGGCAATTCAGTTTGCAATACGATATGGGTAAAAGGAGATACTACATAAGGGTGGTTCGCAAATCCTACATTAAATCCATGCCTATTCAAGACTTGTTCAACTATTCCAAACAACGTTCTGTTGCTCCCTAAGTTATTTGCTCTTATCCTTTCGAGAATTTCATCAGCATTCTGATTTCTATTCAAGATAACTCTAAGAGCGTTGTTTTCTCTATTTTCAACAGGATTGATAGGATTTGGTATTTGATTATTTTAATCCCATTGATCTACAGGAGGATTCATATTAACCACTTGTCTTACTATAGGATCTGTGGGTGCTCCAAACACATCCGCAATCCTTTCCATTTGCCTAGCCAACAAGTTATAATTTGTATTTGTTGTTTGGACTAGGGGATCGAACACTGTGGCCATTTGTGTTGTCAACATGTTCACCATTTCATGATTACTTTCATCCATTTGTTGCCTTAGAGTTTGCAACGTGGAATTTGTAATAGACGACAAAGTATTTCCCACAAAGGGATTAAACATGGGTCCTCGAGCAATTGAAGGACCCACTGTTGACATAATAGGTGGGGCTGTTCCAGAATTTGGAACAAATCCATATGGTAAACCATACTGTGGTTGTCCATTTTGAGACATAGAAATAAAATTGGGTATAAGGATAGTAGAACCAATTTGACTTACTACGGGTTCTGTCACAGCAGTAGTGGTCGTAGTAACATTTGTTGATGGTTCTTTAGTAACACTATTGTTTACATTTGCCCCATTATCATTATTGTTTACAGATTCATTCCTTGGGGGTGACGAATTCTCAGAATTCGTAACATTGGCTAGATCCCTATTATTATTTCCATTTGCATTTTGTCTCGAATTGTTAGCCATTTGAACAAAAATTGTTCTTCCACTTCTCAAACGCATACAAGAACAAATCTATTCATAAAATCATAACACACGCTACTTTTTGGCAATTAGTCCCACCGGGCGTGCCAATTTGTTTGTGGTGAAAAATTCAATTAGAAAACTAAATTTTAACACTTTGATTCTACGAGCAATCTGGGGATTAGAATCAAATCCTCTTACGGGACTCTTTTAAAAAAGTAGGTTTATGGTGTTTATGATTTGTTAACAAACTTTCGAAAAAGTTCAACCTTTCTGGAAAAACAGAATTGTTTGGTACAAAATTTCACCAAGTTATTTTCTAAGTATTAGAAATCCAGAAAACACTAAGTTCTAAAGATTTGATCCGGAATTTTTATCAAAGAACTTGACTTTTAGAAAATTACTTGATTCAAAAATTTATCAAGTTTCAAACTTTGAATTTTCAGAAACTGATTTTGAGAAACTTCAGTAAAAGTTTAAATGAGAATTTTGTACAAAGAAAAGTAAATTACAGAATAGTAAATTTGCAGAATGTAAACAAAGAAAAGAAAAATTGAATTGTAAGAACAATTTGCATTGAAAGAAAAGTGGATGGGTTCATCACATACTTGCTTCTCTTAGTAACCTGTTTGTCGCAGTGTGATCGGACGTATAAGGTGTTTCAGAGAGTATGAGTATGAGTGATTTTCCAACCTTTATTACATCAAGAGTTTACCTATTTATAGATTCCTAATTCTAACGGTTAACTAATGTCTATGTGACACGTCATCTAGCCCTATGTGTTGGTAACATGTATGCTTGCCACGTTTTCTGCTCACCAGAAAACTGATTACAATTTTCAAATAAACCACTAACTGATTGACATCTGTCTTTGTCTTTATAACTTCCATTAACTGCTCTTCTAGTGTCTTCTGTTTTCTCGAAATCTGCCTTCTGATTTCTCGAAATCCTCTTTCTGCTTTCTCGAATTCTGCCTTCTGATTTCTCGAAATCTTCTTTCTGCTTTCTCGAATTCTGCCTTCTGATTTCTCGAAATCTTATTTCTGGAATTTTGACTTTAGGATTCGAAAAGGTCTTTCATTTCAAGACTTAATCTTTTCTTGACACTTGAATTATATGAATCTCTTTTCATTTTCGAGATCTGATTACACTCTCCTTTGTGCCATGTATTAAATTTCAATTTGGTCATTCAAGAAATTATGAACACCACCGACCACCGTCCACTTAATTCCCATGTGAGAATTCTTTTCATTGGCCGTTATAATGATCTCATTAATGACACTTAGCTCTTTTTACTCCTATAAATAAGAGAAAATTGTGCAATCTCTTCACAATTCCTTATTCTTTTTCTTCTTCCTTTATAACTTCTCTTAAATAATTCCTTCAAAGATTATGAAGAAGTTAATCTCTTTGGCTTTTACGTTCAATCTAATCTGGAATGATTTCATTTTTTATAAGATTGACGTAATAGCCAAAGTTATTGGCTTTTTCAACCTTTACCTTTGAAGGTTTTCTTTGGATTGAACGTAATAGCCAAATATAGATTCAATTAGTTAATAAACGAATCTTTTTATTGCTTCCCATGCTGATCATGATCTTCTTCCTCAGGTGAAGGTGGTTCAACAGAGTGGAAGAAGAACTCTTCTTAGCTTCGACTCCATCAAAGCCTTTTTTGGAGTACTTTTCATGTATTTTCTTTGAATTCTCGAATTCCCAATTGTCTTCTTTTCGAATTTCTAAAGTCTTTGTATTAACTTTTTTTCAAGTATTCTCTAAGTTAATAGACTTATTACCAAAATTCGAAATGAGGTAATATTAACCTTCTTCTGTAAATTCGAAATGACATCATATTGTTATCACTTGAGAATCTGAAACAATTGAAAATCAAATCCCAACACTTCTTCAACGGCTTCGCCTCCTTCTTCAAGATCCCAACGACATCTTCACGAATCTCTCTCAGCGCGAAGACATAAGGGACTGTTGGCGTCTTCAAACACAGCGAGTTCGACTCAAGCAAGCAAGAACATTATTGCGACCTATGGCGGCACTCTGTCTACGCTAGACATAAGGGTGAAAGCGTATAGAGAGTAAATTTGTGAAAGCGTGAAAGCGTATGGAGAGAAGCGTGAAGAATAACAGAATCAGAGTAATGATCGTATTTGACCAAAAAAAAGAGTAATGATCGTATGAGTGGGAAACGAGCTCTAGTGAGTGAGACTCAGAATTTCATAACTATATTTTAAATTTTATAATTTTAATTAAAAATCGAAAGTAAATCTGTAGGAAATAAAAGGTGAGTAAATCTGTAGGAAAAAATTTATAAAAAAATCTATAAGAAAAAAATCTCAAGAAAAGTTGTAGGAAACAGTTTAATAGGAATTTTGTTAAGAAAAAAACTAATTTGCAAATAGGAAACAATATTTTTGAATATTTCTTGCAAATATTTCATGTGGTAGGTAAATTTGCAAGAATTTTTTCATGAAAAATAATAAGAATATTTTTAAAAATAAGTGATAGATAAATTTGTAGGAAGTTAATTCGTGGGAAAATTCTAAGAAAAATGTTAAAAGAAAAATTCACAAGAAATAAATTTGTAGGAATTTCTCCAAGAAGAATTTATAAGAAAATTTGTAGGAAATAAATTGTAGGAAAATCCACAAGAAAATAGCTTATAGGAAAATCTGTAGGAAAAATTTGCAAGTTAATTTGTAGGTAAACTTTCTTATAGATTTTCATGAAATTAAAATTGACATAAGTATCTTCTAAAAATAATTGGTAGGTAAATTTGTAGGAAGTAGGGATGGCAATGGGTACCCTATGGGCAGGGTACTACAGTGCCCGTCCCCGTACCTCCGTGGGCAGTAACTTTAGTGCCCGTCCCCATACCCGCTGGGCACCTATATTCCCGTACCCGCGTCCGTTACCCGCATTTTTATTAAGTAAATAATTAACAACTTACTAAAAAATATTAATTTAAGAAAACTATATCTCAATTAAAAAAATTACTCGAATATCGTCCAAACATAATTTTTAAATATCAGTGATACAATAATTTAATTAAATTGAAACACAATATGTTAATATTCTAAAACACAAACAAATGATCTAAAATTCAAATTTTTTATTAAATATTGCAATATACTTTCACATCACACTATTTTATCAACTTGGATATCATGTGTTAGAATTCTTCAATATCTGTAAAAACAGATTATTAACACTAACTAGTCATATATTATAAAGTAAAAAAAAACGTAAATAGATAGTTATAAAAATATATTTTTAATTTGTAATATTATATATATATCAATTTTAAAAATATGTATAAATATATTAGATAGTTTAATAAAATTAATATATCCCTATATATAATTATATATGGTATTCTTTATTAAATAATTATATATATGAGTGCGGGTATGAGGCGGGCTGAGCATCAAAATGCCCGTACCCGCGCCCGTCCCTATGAAAAAATGCGGGCTTTTACTCATACCCGTGCCCATACCCGCTTTGCGGGTTTTTACCCTGCCCATTGCGGGTAATTTTTGCGGGTACGCATAGGGCTTGGGCTCAATTGCCATCCCTAGTAGGAAGTTAATTCGCAGGAAAATCCTAAGCAAAATATTGTAGGAAAATTTGCAAGAAATAAATTTGTAGGAAATTTCCGAAGAAGAATTTATAGAAAAATTTGTAGGAAATAAATTGTAGGAAAATCCACAAGAAAATATATTATAGGAAAATCTGTAGGAAAAATTCGTAAGTAAATTTATAGGTCTAATTTCCTTTAGATTTTCATACAATTTTCTTTTACACCAAATATTATTTAGAGATTTTGCTACAAAAAATTTCTACAAATTATTTTTGTAGGAAAATTCCCAACAAAAATCATTGATTCTTGCCATTTTTGTTACAAATTTCATAATCATAGGAAAATTTTTAAATTTGTAGAAAAATTTGTAAGAAATTCGTGCAAAAAAATTGTAGGAAAAACGGTAGGAAATAACCAAATTTTTAGTAGTGAAATGCTTCGTATCTTTGGTCATACTGCAAAGTGCTTCGACTTACTAAGAACATGAAACTTAACAACAACTCCTATGATGTTGACCAACCTGCAATAAAACTTTTTAGTGAATGGCTGTTAAGAGTTGGTAATGGCCTTGAAGGAGATTCATGATGTGAATCCACAGGGGGTTGATTCGTTTTACCGATCTATCTAGGTTGGATGATCATAAGTGAGAAATTGGGAAGATAGTTTAAACTGAGAAAATGGAAAGGTTGAAGGTGAATTGGTGAAGGGATAAATGACGCCACTTCCAAGGATGGGAGATAAGTTATGCGACGCCACAAGGGAGGTGAATAGCCCTTGATAAGTTCAGGAGATGAACGCCACAAGGAAGAATTTCCTTGATAAGTTATAAGAGAAACAATTCTCTCAAAAGAGGAGAAACCCAATTTTGATTAATTTCAAGCTTGCACTACAAAAAGTCAGCGATTTAGATGTGAACGGGTAACACCGGTCACGATACCGTCGCCAGTAGCGTCGGCTTGGCCGACGCTAACTTTATTAAATAGCGTCAATAAAGTTAGTGTCGGCCTAGCCGACGCTAATGGTGAAATAATTTTTATTTTATTTTTTTTATTTAGCCTCGACCTTCGTAAAGTTAGTGTCGGCCTGGCCGACGCTAATTTCTTTTTATTTTTACACTATGTATATAATATTTTGCACTATATATTTCAAGAAACAAACATAGTGTAACTGTAATGCTTCTTCTTATTGTCATGTAGGTTGCGGGTTTGACCCTCACAATTGATAAATCTAGGGAAAAAGGATTTTTTTTGAAAAAGTTATTAGCAATGGTTTGGCTGTCGCTAATGGCCGACGCTATGTTATGACGACCATGGAACTAGCGTCGGCCTTTAGCGACGACCAGGTCGTCAGTACATAGCGTCGGCCGTAAAATGTCGTTGCAACTGCATTAACGACGAGGCTTTTAACGACGACTGGTGGGTCGTCGCTAATTATGAAATAACGACGGTTTTTCCCCTGTAGCGATGGTTCAAAAAATCGATTTTCTTGTAGGGTTGGTTCTTTTTTTAATACATTCCAACCCCTATTTATAGAATAAGTGGGCTGCCAAAATGTTGTAACTCCCAGGAAATGAAAAGGACTCCACTATCATGCAATTACCATGTGTGGTTAAATTGCATGTTACATTAATTCCTAGAATAAAGTAAGAACTAAGGAAAATGACCCACAAGTAGTTATAGTCACTTAGAGCACTACTAGAAAGCACTAATTTGACCTGGGGAATACAAAATGTCACTTGAAAATTCACCCCAAAATTATATACGAAAATACAAATAAAAATAGAAAACAAGACTTAATATATTATTTAATCAACCTATTAATAATAAACCACTAATCAGCTCATGTGTGCATCTTGAACATGTAAATTGGGTTGTCCAAGTGTTTCCTTCATGTTGAATCCATAATAGTCGCCTCAAAGTTTATTTAATTTTTAGGCACCCTTCTATGCCTGCATCATTCACTCCTTCTTTGAAAAGATTTGTCCCGAATCTTAAGGCTTTATTTTCCTACTATTTTTATTCACTAATAACTTAAAACGAACAATCCAAACCACCAGGATCAAATACAACACATAAAAATTCATGCACTAAAGAAGTATTCATTTTGGGGCACAAACCCAAAACCCGTATTCAAGAGCAATTATTCTTTTATGATGGACCTATAGATTTGATTTTTCAAACAAAAATAAATCAAAAGACTCCATGTCCTTATGCTCAAAATCCTCATAAGTTTGTTTTTCAATAGTGGGCTAGATGTATAGTGGAGCACTAGGAACAATATCAACAAACTTCCTCTTCAAACATGGAAGTTGGTGTATTTCATGCACAGACCCATCCTCTTGTTCCTGTAAAATATTGTCAAAAACAGAAGGGAAAATATAATTAGCTGTTAAAATTCTCTCGCTTTCTTTCTTTGCTTATTTTTCTCTCCTTTTTCTTTTTCTTCTTTTTCTCTTCTTTCTTTTTCTATTTTCAACTTCAACGTTTTTTGATCCTCACATACTTGACTGGACAACACAGGCTTCAATACATACTTGCGGACCTCATGCATAAAAGAAATCTTATTTGAGATTTCGTCATGGTTGATATTCTTGTCATCTTGCCAAGAAATCTTATTGGTTCTTTTTTTAATACATTCCAACCCCTATTTATAGAATAAGTGGGCTGCCAAAATGTTGTAACTCCCAGGAAATGAAAAGGACTCCACTATCATGCAATTACCATGTGTGGTTAAATTGCATATTACATTAATTCCTAGAATAAAGTAAGCACTAAGGAAAATGACTCACTAGTAATTATAGTCACTTAGAGCACTACTAGAAATCATTAATTTGACTTGGGGAATACAAAAGGTCACTTGAAAATTCACCCCTAAATTATATACGAAAATACAAATAAAAATAGAAAAATAACACTTGATGTATTATTTAATCAGCCCATTAATACACTAGTACAAAAAACACATTGCCATCTTCTACCTCTCAAAGAGCTTGTCAAGACCATCACCCTTCATTTTTTCACTGGCTGGAACAATATGTGACCATATGAAAATAAGATTTTAGAGGAGCAAATATGAGAAGAAGAAAAAACGAAAGCAGGAAATGAAAGAATAATGAGAGGGGGAGAGCCCTCTTGCGCTACCTCCGTCGCACCTATCCTTTGGCCCCTCGTCGCCGCGAACCAAGTGCGGCTACCCCGCCTCTGCCGCAGGCGGCGTTTGTGTGTCGTCATCCTCCGAGGACACCACTGTGAACGCCTTCCCGCCCTCGAAACACACCGTCGAACACGCCACTGCTCTCAATCGATGCCATAACTGTCATCGTCCACCAGAGCTGCGGCGAACGGCCATCGCACCCCTCTCCGTGCTGCTAGAACCACCGTGCGACGTTGCAACCACACTGTTAGATGGCGGCTGGAGTTGATAGCACACCGGTTTTGGATTTACAGGTTTAGAGGTAGAATTGTAAAAGAATTGAAACCTCTCAAACGGGCTGCGATTGAAGCTTTGAAAATGAAACACCTTAAAAATTAACCAGAGGCATTGATTAAAAAAAGAGGAAATCTCAAAATTTATATTAGAAAAATAATATGGAAGATGGGATGAATTTTACAACTTTTTTAATATCGGAATCACGCTGGGATTCAGGAAAACACAGTTATGAATCTACCATGGAGGTGACCTCTATGGGCAAAAAGAGATAATTAACGAGGTTAAAGTAGGAATATAGAAATGACTAATTTTACCCTCTTGTTACCTTTTAAATCCTACTCATTCAATATAAAAATAATAAATCAATAAATCAGAATAAGTGGTCTATGGTGGACCAATAAAAAAGTGGTCCATCCTAAAACAAAATCGGATCGATCCGAGAATCACTTAAAGTGTGTATAAAAAAAATAGTTTATAATAGTAATAAATATTAAATAAAATGTATCACATTTTTTATTTAAGTCATACATGCCATATTTTTATATTATAAAACTCATCAATGAATATTAAATAAAAATTAATTCATAAAAATTAAATGCATTATATTTTTTTATCTAAGTTATTTTTTCTTTTATAAAATTAATACAATCAAATTAGATAAATTAAATTAATTATAATTAATATATTATCAGTTTATATTATGTATATATATAATTATACTTATTATTAATTTACATACTATCGAGACGGTGAGAATTGTGCTATGCTAAAGTCCAAAGGGTTGAGTCAAATTAATGTGTATCTTACATTATTTCGTAACATATTTGATATTTCACGTGGTTGCATGTCTGATTTTCTAAAAGGTTGGGCTGGAATTTTCAAGGCATCCATATGTTTGGATTTTGCTCAAATATTTCATGATCACATTCATCTCATTCCAATTTGATTTTATAGAAAATTTTAATAATTGATTGCTTTGAATGAAATTTTATTTTATCTTTAAATTCATTTTTTGGTGTAATATAGGTATCCTCCAGAGGAGGTAACACTGTTCGAGCCGGGTAGAACCTCTAGCTATGAGCGGCAAAGTTCTCCCTCCGAGTATTTAACGCAACTGCATATTCAGGGCTCGAACTCGAGACCTCTATATATATGTCGGTTAAATGCAATCAACGTCATATTTCCATTTTTCAATAAAGACCTACTATATATGGATTTCTTAACCATTATCCTTAGAACATTCGTTATCAAGACCCTTATACTAAATTATAAAATATAAACCTACTTTAATTTTAAAAGAAAAATTTTTCAATATAAATTATGTTATTTTAAATTTATTTTTAATCAAAATCAATTTATAAAATCAATTTTAAAGACATCTATCCAAACACACAAATATATATATATATATATTATATTTAAAAAAAATCCCATATATAATACACAAAATAATTACTATTTATGTAAAAAATTCATCACAAATCTCACAATCACAATCATCACCTAGATCTACTAACATGAGTTTATTCAAGTAGTACATGCTTGATTTCCTTTAAGCAAGGTCTCAGGTTCGAGTCTTGTGGATGGAAAAAATCTCTGTCGACGGGAGAGCTAGCCCTATGATCATGATGTGGATGTTCCCGACTAGAATATGATTGACTCCGAAGAAGGATACCATAATTAAAAAAAATCATCACCTAGATCTTTTCCTTTTGTATTTTATTTATACCTTTTTCTCACTTCATAACTAGCATACATTACTTTTGGAGGGCACGTGAACAAAATTTCCATGCATGCAACATATGTACGTATTAATTTTAAATTTCACATGAGTATAATACTACTCCCTCCGCCCCTATTTATAAGACCTCTTCCAGAAGAATTGAGAGTCTCTTAATATATAAGACCCTTTACGGGTTTTTAGATGAATTAATCATTTTTTCTATATTTTGCCCTTCATTAATGTTTAACTCATTTCAATTGTTAATGGAATTTTACCCACATGTTCAACTACACCATTAGAAATTAGCTTTTGGAGTCTTCCACTAATGTCCCTAAAATATAGTGACATTTAAACATGGGTATATTTGAAATGCTATAATTTTTTTTAAAAGACCAAATACATTAACCAATTTTTCTTAAACTATGTGAAACGATTGAAAGGTTCTTACAATAAGGGACGAATGGAGTATTATTTATGATGTAAATCTTATCAAATTGTAATGAATTGAGCAAATCGAGACCATTCATGTGTTTTAGTGCTTTTAGTATGAATTTGATGCAGCCTTAATGTAAGTTTTGTATCTATGAATAAATTTAATCGAGTAAACTAGCACTTAGGTCCTTGACTTTGTGGGCGTCGTGCAATTAGGTCCCTGACTTTGCTAAATTGATCCCGTAGTCCCTGACTTTAACCTCCGTCATGCACTTTAGTCCAAACGTTAAGTTTCTGTTAAATCATTGCTGAGGTGTCACTCAATAAGGACTAAAGTGCAGGATTTTTGACAATGTCAGGGACCAAACTGAATTGTGGTCCCTTATCTTCTTCTTCCCTCTTCTCTGCATAATTCTCATTCTTCTTCTTCCCTCTTTTTTGTTTGTATCTGGTTCATTTGTTTCAAGTAAAACATTTTAGTGAGCTCACCTGCTTGTTTTAAAACAGCAGAACAAAGAATCATTTTAGTGCAAACTTAGATGAGTATTCTACAGAATACCGAACAATCCAAAGCAAAAGACTTGGAAGATTTAACAATCATGGTGCAGAAATGTCAATTCTTTGTTGAAAAATTTGACACCAATTCAATCATAAGATGAAATTTATGACATGAAACGACATTGTGCTCACTTTGATAGCTGCATGATTCATATAATATTTACACCAAGAGTTTTTCATTTAAATATCATATATAATTTTGGCCTCTTAAAAGTCAATTCCTGGATACATCCCTGCCTCAAACCCATATCTTTAAATGAATACAGAACCTAAGTTTCACACATAATCTGAAACCTGCAAAACTCCTGTTGCAAGGGCAACTTGAAGGACCTTATCATGTCCTCGACTCCTAATAGGAGGACTCATGACATACCTGAAACGTGAGAATGAGTACAGCTTACATTCTTAAATTTAAGAAATTTAAGACAACAAAAGAATAACAATTAAAGAAACAATGAAACAAGTGGAACATTTGCTTTGCAGTGGTGTCAAAGCCAGGATGCCAAAGCCAAGATTCATCAAGGGCTAATCCAGAGATAATAGGCTCTCCAATTACCTTTTGTCCTGCAGTATGAGAACAAACAGGTGACCTCACCGAATGAACAGGAAACAAATAACAACACTTAAATGTCATAGTGGAACCAGATAAAATGATTCTTTGTTCTGTTGTTTTAAAACAAGCATGTGAGCTCACTAAAATGTTTTACTTGCAATAAATGAACCAGATACAAACAAAAAAGAGGGAAAAAGAAGAATGAGAATTCTGTAGAGAAGAGGGAAGAAGAAGATAAGGGACCACAATGCAGTTTGGTCCCTGACATTGTCAAAAATCTTGCACTTTAGTCCTTATTGAGTGACACCTCAGCAAGGATTTAACAGAAACTTAACGTTTGGACTAAAGTGCATGGCGGATGTTAAAGTCAGGGACTACGGGATCAATTTAGCAAAGTCAGGGACCTAATTGCACGACACCCACAAAGTCAGGGACCTAAGTGCTAGTTTACTCAAATTTAATCACATGCATACATTTTGTTTTGTGGCGGTCTCAAACCTCTAGGTATGTCAAAAAAATCAGTAGCACCTTAATGAACACCGAAAAATACATCATTTGCTAGCGGTTTTTTGTAACCGTCAGTAAATAATTGCCCGTATCTCGAACTTTTTTTGTAGTGCGATCATTTGTTGTTTAACCCTTTCCTCTCTTACACGCCCTAACATTGCCATAATTATCATTCGACATTACAACACACCCTTATCCCTCTTGTTTAAATTTAAGGAAAATCATACTTTTACATCCAAAATGTGAGAGTATAGGGAAGACAAAGATTAAAAAAATGAAGAAAAAAAATAAAAGATCTGATAATTTATGTAATAGGAAAGGAAAAGAGATAGAAGAAAAAGTGAAATTTTAAATTAATCTTTATATGGATAAGTAACTTTTTTTCGTTGAATGAATTAGTATATTTTAATAATTCATATCGAACTTAATATGTAGAGTGCATTTGGTATGTATTTTAGTTAGATAAAAACTGAAATTAGTAGCTGAAACTATTTCATCAGTATTTAGTAAGGTAATTTTTTTAGGTAGCTGTTAGCTTTCCTTGAAAAGCTATTTGAGACAGCTTTTTTAAAAAAGTTCTCTTTTTCAGCTACTAACTAAAAATTTATTCCAAGTTTATCCCTCAATAACTTCACTCATCATATTATTTAGGCTTCGTTTGGCCCAGCTTATTTTTTACTTATAAGTTGCTTTAAAGCTAAAGTAAAAAATAAGAGCTTTCGAAAATAAAGTATAAGTTGTTTGGCAGTTTGATATTTTTTTAACTTAAAAAACCATTTTTAAATTAAAAGTTGTTTGGTAAAATAAGATATTAAAATCTATTTTCTTTAAAATTAAAATAAAAAACATCTACTTATATAATCTAAATATTAATCTTAAATTATCATATATCAATTATCTCTATCTAGTTGGTGATGATTCCAACCGCTTTAATATAAAAAAAGAGGGGGGAGATGTAGTTGGAAAACGTAAATATAAGATACATAATGTAATTGAAAAATGGGATAAAACAAATGGTCACATTATATTTGATTCTGTACAATATATTTGGTTTGGTTATGTGATTTTCATTCCCCTACAAGGTAAAAATAAATGGCATTTAGAGCCAGATTTGCAGCAGATTAATTGAACACAATGCATGTCTTATAATGCTCATCCTGATGAGAAAAATAGTATCTCAAGCAAGAGTCAAAATACCACAACTACTAAACATTTAAACAAAGATCTAGGCTAAGTGGTGGGGATGAATGCTCTCCTAGATGTGATTGCTGAGCACGACGAGAGCTCGCACAAGGACCTGCATTTTCGCAATGGCTTGAGCACAATGACGATGTTGGCGCAGCTTCAGGAGGTTGGTCTGCAACGTGAGAAAGAACGAAAGATGGTAAGGGGTTGTGGGTGACTGTGTGGGGTGTTGAGAAAGAAACAATAAATAGAAAGAAAGGTGCTGGTGAGGTTCGAAGTGGGGTGTCTAATGAAAAGCACCAAAAAAGCTAAAAATATTAGCTTTTTTTAAAGCCACTTTTTAATACAAAAAAGAAGCTGCTTGTGATTTGTAAGAGCTTATTAAAATCTTTGTTTGGTGGAGCTTTTAATTTTAAGTGACTTATAAGTGAAAAAAAAACTCCCCCAAACGGACACTTAATATAATGATGTGTTTAATTATACGTGTCATTTTACCATTTTTAGCTAGTTTATTTTATAAAACACTTTCAATCAAATCAACTAAATTTTTAATTTTTAGCCAACTTTTCAATTAATTTTACCAAACACACTCGGTCACAGTATATTCTTCAAGTCAATATTAAATTATTTTAAACGAATCTCTTGAACATTAATTGAGGTAATGAGGTAATGATATGTTAATCAATGTAAGTGGAGAAAATTGGGAGCCAGCCTAATTCACGGTCACTCCCACCGTTCAAGGTTTAGAAGACCACGCTCATCTCCAGAATCGAATCTTCCATATCACCGATGCAATATTGGGAGGCCATTAATTGTTCTGCATTGGAGCTTGCATGTCATATTTTTCTTCAAGAATGAGGAGAGATGTCTGTTTTCCTCTATTCATCAGTAACATTAATTAGTTTACGTACCTATATAAAAGACGCATTAAATTACAATTTCCTCTTTATTTTTATATCATTTTTTCATGTGTTATATAAATATATACTCCCTCCGGTCCTATTTATAAGAATCATTTTGGAGGTGGGTCTTGGTCCTTTTTATAAGAACTTTTTCAGATTTTCCTATGCATTAATTATTATTTGACAAAAATACCCCATTAGTGGAGGTAGGTGAGTAATTAGTTACTCCCTCCGGTCCTATTTATAAGAACCATTTTGGAGGTGGGTCTTGGTCCTTTTTATAAGAACTTTTTCAGATTTTCCTATGCATTAATTATTATTTGACAAAAATACCCCATTAGTGGAGGTAGGTGAGTAATTAGTTAGCAGAGAGAGTATGACACAATTGAGTAGTTAAATAGAAAGAGAAAGATAATGAGTCTCAATAAATTCAAGGATAGTTTAGTAATTGTGATACACATTCATGACAAATTTATTGTAATCAACTAAATTAACCAACTTCCTTAATCCGTGTGAAGTAGTTAAAAGGTTCTTATAAATAGGACCGGAGGGAGTAGTAGAGAGAGTATGACACAATTGAGTAGTTAAATAGAAAGAGAAAGATAATGAGTCTCAATAAATTCAAGGATAGTTTAGTAATTGTGATACACATTCATGACAAATTTATTGTAATCAACTAAATTAACCAACTTCCTTAATCCGTGTGAAGTAGTTAAAAGGTTCTTATAAATAGGACCGGAGGGAGTAGTATATTTCAGTTTTTTGATTGCATATTTTACAAAATTGTTAGTTAATTAAAATGAATTATTTTTTGTGTGAAATTAATGAAAAATACTTTTATAATTCAGGGCAGAAAATATCAATGTCTTAAAACTTTCGCAAATATAATTATATTTTATGAATGAAGAATTACACTCAAATCTCCTTTATTATAAAAAATTTAAAATTATTAAATAATAGAATAATAAAGATTTTGAAACAACATAGAGTAACATGGGAATAAACAAGTTATAATTTCATATTTTCAAGTAAAGACAAGTAACCTTAAAATTATTGCAATAAAAGTTCAATAAAAATTTCATGAATCTGTTATTATATAAGATGGACCATATTAATTTATTGGGATTAATTTTTTTAAGTAGTAAATGATAAAATAACAAAGTTTAAATTTCTTAAGACATAGATCATAGTTAAAACGTTTCAAGAAATATGAATAAAAATTATTGTGCAAAGTAATAAGGGTTTACTTCTTCAATATTTCTTTGTTAAAACATTATTTAACATAATAACATCAAGAAATATATCAGACAAATGGAAATAATTAAATACAAGTTCATCTTTATAATTTTAGCATATTTATAAATGGGTGGGGATCAACTTACTCCAGGAGTAACTCTTGGTAAAGTTACTCCGCTTAATAACTACTTATAGAATGTGAATTTCATCAATCCAACCGTCATATTAAAAGTTTTCATTAACTAGATCAAGCCTACAAAATTTCATAAAATTTTAAAATTATTTGATATTTCATCAAATCACTTCAGTTTAACGTACAATATACATTTTAAAATATAAGTAAATGTCTACTATAAAATTACGAGAAATGCTAGCAACACACTCTTTTGAACACTCTCTCCAACACACTTCATGTGATTGGTTAAAATTCACATGGGTCCCACCACTTGGGAGTGGGACCCACGAATTTGGTGGGACCCATGTGAATTTTAACCAATCACATGGAGTGTGTTGGGGAGAGTGTTCAAAAGAGTGTGTTGCTAGCACTCCTCATAAAATTACATACCTATGAATGTCCAATTAATCTAAAATTTGGTGTGCATAATCCTCATATTAATATCACATTATTCAACAGTTAGATTTATTAAATTCACATTCTATAAGTAGTTATTAAGCGGAGTAACTTTGTCAAAGTTACTCCGGGAGTAAGTTGATCCCCACCCTAAATAAAATATGGTTGTTTTTATATAAATATTAAACAAAAGAGAATTTATGTAATAAATATAAAATAGGAGATAGATTAAAATAATATATTCTATAAGATCATATGGCTGACTTTCCTCATCTCTTAGGGTTGTTTTTCTTCTTATTCTTTTTTCACTACTTTCAAGAGTCTATAGCTGTTAACTTCAAATTTGAAAAGTAGTATATGTGTTAAGTGAGGGAATGAACTAAAAAAATCAACTCATTGGCCCCATCACGTGTGTATTATTTCACCCTATATAGTAGAAGACGTCAATAATAGGGGAAATTATAAACATAGACTTGGTATGTAAGACATCCTCATATGCAAAGATATATATATAAATATTGATTGCAATAAAGGAAATTGAGCTTTCCTCCTCGGAACACAAGATTGGAAGATAGGAATCATGTGAAGAGCATTTAATGCAAAGAGAAAGGAATAGGTTTTAGGGTTTCACAGCTTGCATGGTACAGTTTTAATTTCAACTCTCTGGAAATGAGTTTTCATTTTTAAAATAATAGGCCTTAGTCTCATGTCGGATCCATGCCATTAATTAATTTAATCAAATAGCTAGTTTGTTTATAATTATAATCATCGATAGTATGAAGATGAGTATTGCAACATGGTTGGCCACGTACGCATGATTTAATTTGCAACGACTATGCAACAATTAATTGTGTTGCTATGCTATCGCGAATATACAACTCATCCCTTTTGTTCATGAAAATAATTTAATTATGTATAGCATGTTGCTACAATTAAAGATAATATATATAGCTTGTTGTGCACAGTTCCATTCACACTGCACACACAGAACTTCTCTTTTTTAGAAAGCTTTACTCTGCGCACACTGCCTATGTACATTCAGAAAAACAGTGTTTCATAGTCAAAGATTAATTATTTTTTGTGTAAGTATTATTAATTTTTTTACACTCAACAACTGAAGGAACTAGATTTGTGTTTATTATGTCATTGATGTTGCCATAACAATTATTAATTACTCCCTCCGGTCCTTTTTATAAGGCACTATTAACCGAATTACACATACCAATAAAAATGATTAAAGTTAGTTAATTTTATTGGAGTTTTAAAAAATAGTTTGACTTTCTAGTTTTACCCTTATTTAATATCATTAACCAACTCCACTATCATTTAATAGTTGGAAAGATAATAAGGGTAAATATGAAAAATGATAAAAAATGCTGCATTGAAATTGTAAAGTGCCTTATAAAAAGGACCACAAAAACTTGTAAGAAGTGCCTTATAAAAAGGACCCGAGGGAGTAGTAAGGGTTTTTTTGGTTTAACCACATGTATCCTCCGCGGGAGGCAATCCTGTTCGAGTCGAGAACCCGAAACCTTGCTTAAGGGGAAACAAGCATGTACCACTTGAACCAACCCTGTTGTTGGCCGTTGATATTAGTAAAGGTTTTTTAAGAATAACAAATAAACGTTTCTTATTTAATGAACTCAGAGCAAGCATTTGTAAATAGCAAGCTAGGATTGCATGTAGATATAAAATGCATTCATTGTTACACCAGAATAGTAATTAATGATAATGCATTCACTAAACGAGCAGCGGAAACAATCTCTGCCAACAATAATGATAATGATGTCTTTGTCACGCTTTGTTTTAAGCACATGTATCCCTTATACGGAACGCAATCATAATTTTTGAGTAGGGAATATTTAAGTCAGAGGAACGCTAGTAACACACTCTTTTGAACACTCTCCCAAACATACTCCATGTGATTGGTTAAAATTCACATGAGTCTCACCAAATTCGTGGGTCCCACTCCCAAGTGGTGGGACCCATGTGAATTTTAACCAATCACATGGAGTGTGTTAAGGAGAGTGTTCAAAAGAGTGTGTTCCTGGCATTTCTTATTCAAGTCATGGTGGAGTTAACTTTTTTAACGGGGATATTTTTCATCCACATTTGAACCCGAAATATTAATTAAGGGTAATTAAACATGTACCATTTGAACTCATCCTCGTTGGTAGAGTCCATATGCATGTACGAATCTGTTTCGTGCATTGTTGAAACAATCGGACTGGTTCGACCGGTCTGACCGGGAACCGGCCTAGTAACCGGTCCGTTCAACCCTGAAAACCGGTGGATCTCAAAACCGGTGAGAACCGGTCGAATCGGTCAAAAACCGGTGAAAACCGGTCAAAAACCGGTGTCAGAAAACCGGTTGAACTGGTCTTTTTAAAAAAAAATATTTTTTTATTTTTTTTACTTTTTATTTAATCTAAAACATTTTTAAGATAAGACATATATTTAAGGATTACACATAGATATATATATTATTTTACCAATCATTATTAATTTTTTATCTTATAAACCTTATAATAAGGTTATTTATACTGATTTACAACTTTATATAGCTTAATTTCTTCTAATTTTTTGTTATTTTATTAATTAAAATGTTATATATAATTAAAAAATATATATTTAATTAATATCGGTTCGACCACGGTTCGACCACAGTTGAACCATTGAACCGTGAACCAGTGTCTTCACCGGTTCAATTACCGGTCCGGTCTTTAAAACATTGGTTTCGTGTTTAATCTCTTTACAATGATTTAGAGCTTGTTTGTTTTAAATTCCAACAGTACAAAACTATGGTTTTGCAGAATTGATTTTAAATAACTTCCGTCCAACGTACTTCGTAAAGCGTGCATCATCTATCTCAATCATTCATTTCTAAAATTAATTCTACTCAACTGTAAATCAAACCGAAAATTAATGTTTAGTCCTCCTTGAGCTAACTGATACTTGGTTTAATGCTATTGGAATATTTATAGTATTATTAATTAAGGTTCCTATCATGTCATGTTCAGCTAGATAAAATGCAATAGCTTATTTTATTTTATATTGTATGAGTCATTCATAATATATATAAAACTACATGGGTGTGGGTGGATAGGGATCACTTAGCCTTTGTTTGTTTGGGAAAAGTTAGGGTGGAGAGAAATGGTGGGGAGAGAGATAGGACAACCACCTTGTTTGGTTGAAGACTAGAGAGAGAGTTTGAGAAGAGATTTAAGTGGGTCTCATCAAATTTTTTTTCTCTTCATGGATGGAGGGAATAAGAAGAGAGATGGGGGTAGGTTTATAAATTTACACTTTTATCCTTGTGTGTATGTATGGGTTTTGGAAAATTTTGAAGGGTAATTCTGTCTTTTTAACTTTTTACAAATCTTTCTCTCTTATTTTTCCACAACCAAACAACTATCAAAATTAATTTTTCTTCTATCTTTCTCCTATTTCTTTAATACCAAACAACCCCTAATTCTACTTAATTTCTCTGCTATTTCTCTCTTCCTTATCTCTTTTTTTTTCTATTTCTCTCTTCTCTATTTCTCTCTTTAAACCAAACAAAGGGTTAATCTAAAATAAAACTGTTATAATATAAATTCTATTTAATAACTATTTTTAGATATTATATATTTTATTAATATAACAATCATATTGAAAATTTTATTAAACATATCAAGTGTATAAGAATTTATTGAATTTTAAAATTATTCAAATCAAATAATTTAAATATAATACGTTTTTTAATTTAATGTATAATACGATTTTTAATATATTAATAAATGTTAAATATAAGATTATAATATATATATATTTATGAACAAATAAATCATATAAAATTTATATCCATAATAATTGAGATAATATCACAATTAATATTCAACAGTTGCATTGATAAAATTTAGTATCTACAATGATTTGAAAATAAATATATCACTTTACAAGGAAATAAAAAAAAAAAGCATTCTATATATTATACTACTTTGTGTATATACCTAGATTATAATTTCATTTCTCAAACTTTGATTTGGATAATAATGTAGACGTAAGAGAATTGGGTATGAGAATATAAGGGTCCTAATTATTAAAGCATAATGATACATGCTTTTGCAAGAGTTTTAATAAAATAAAAAAAAATATTTTGTAAACAATATCCATATAATTAAAAAAAGAGAATAAAAACCTCTCATTCTTTCCGGAATGCTACAAGGTTGCAAGAGAAGAATGGGTGATCAGAAAAATCAAAGAGATAAGTTTTTTATACAACAACTTCATGCAACACACTTTTTCTCTCTATCTCTCTCAATCATATCACTTATCACATCCCACATTTTTATCTCTTTTCTCTCTATTCTCTCTCAATGTTGTACTTGTACAACATGTACAAAGATCATTTCTCAAAAGGAAATCCAGTAACCCGAAGGTTAAACCCATTTGATACAGCGTATGGATCCTCTACAGTTGAGTTTAACTCAACTGCAGAGTGTCCGGTTTCCTTGATCAATGGCTACAAAATGCTACTTGATTTTTTTATATTTTAATTTATATGTAAAATAAATGTTTTGTATGGTTGTGATAGTCACCAGTTTTTTTCTAAACCGGAGAGAATTCTAGTCCTTAAATACATAGTCACCCTTAATTCTAAAAGGAAAATGAACCTTTTACACTTTTTTTTAGTGTGGAAAGTAAGGAGAAGAGAGAAATAAAAAGAAAAATAAAATAAAATAAAATAAAGAGTGGGATAAAAAAAAACATGAGACGTGAAATGAAGTGTAAAAAATGGATGATTCTAGGGTGGACCAAATAAAATTTGGTTCACCTAGTCCAATATACATTTAATTGGCTATTAAAGGTGAATAAATAATTTTATTTTTATTAAATGACTCTTATATGACTATTTGAGTTTAATTTAAGGTAAATATGAATTTGTAATACAATCAATGTTGATTTTATTAAGGATCTATTAATTTAAAGTTGAAAGGGGAAATTTTTACATTACGCACTACTATTGTTTTGGATTTTTATTTTTTTCAATTAATATTTCATAAAAGTAATTGAAAACTAGTTTAATATCATTTATAAATAAAATGAGCATTAAAATTGAAGGTAAAGAATTTAAATAACTATACTTTTTACATTCTGGACCATGTGAACCATGGTCCACCCTAGACAGACCCGTAAAAAATGAGCTAGTGTGGAAAATTCATGGTTGATTGCAAAGTGCTAGCATACAACGAGAATAAAATAAAGGATATTTTTTGTGTGTGTGTGTTTCACAAGTCCTAACGGGAGGCAATCCTGTCCGAGCCCTTTCAATTGTTTCACATATTTAAGAAAAATTTATTAATGCATTGGTCTTTTAAAAAAAATTATAGCATTCCAAATATACCCCTATTTAAAGGTCACTATATTTTAGGGATATTAATATATTGTCACATGGTAGTAGACTCCAAAAGTCAGTTTCTAATCGTATAGTTGAACATATATATGGGTAAACTTCATTAATTATGCACACTAATTAATATATGGAGAATTAAAAAGAGTCAAACATTAATGAAGGGCAAATATGAAAAAAATGATTAATTCATCTGAAAATCTGTAAAAGGGTCTTATATTAAGGGACACTCAATTCTTCTAGAAGGGGTCTTATAAATAGGTACAGAGGGAGTACATTGAATTAAACCAATCAATTTCGATCTTACTTTACTTGAAGTTTGTTTACTTGAAGTTTGAACCTAACCAACCCTTAAACTTTTTTTTTTGTGCAAGACCACAAGTCTCCTCCACGGGAGACAATCCTGTTGAGCCGGGTAGGACCTCTATAGGCAGCAAAGTTCTCCCTCTGAGTATTTAACACAGCTGCATTCTCAGGGCTCGAACTCGAGACCACTGGTTAAGCTGGAACAGCCTCTTACCAGCTGATCCACGTGCTCGGTGGTAACCAACCCTTAAACTTGCTAACTCTTACATGCAGTAGAAACTTTAGAGCCTATTTGGTTTGCATTTTTATTTATTGTTTCCATTTTTTATTTTCCTATTTTCTGAAATTTTGAAAAGACTGAAAACATATTTTTTTCAACATTTCTAACTTTTCCTTTATAAAATCTCAAAAAATAAAAAATGAAAAATGAAAATACAAACCAAACATGCGGTTAATCACTGTCGTGCGTGTGCATGCGTACGTTTTTTAAAAGGCTTAATTGCACTTTTGGTCCCTCTACTATCATCAATCCGCGATTTCGATCCCCCTACTTTTATTTCGCAATTTTGGTCCTCCTATTTTCAAATTCGCGATTTTGGTCACTCTAACACATACTTGGGAGGTATAGAGGGACCAAAATTTTGAACTACATCGCAAATTTGGAATAATAGGGGGATCAAAATCGCAAAAAAGAAAAAGTAAGAGGAGCAAAATCACGAAAAAAAAAGTAGGGGAACCAAAATCGTGAATTGATGATATATAGTAGGGGGATCAAAAGTGCAATTAATCCTTTTTAAACCAACATTTTTTTTTTGTTCTTATTAAAGCATACATGCATGCACATCAATTAATGAAAACTATTCAGCCTTAAAGTGGTGGTGGTATTCCGCAATTCATGTGTATATACATATATGACCATCATTGCATCAAGAAAAAAATTTCTCCCTCAAGCATTGGTCTTTGGGTTATAGATGTGATCTTTTCGTAGAATTGGCTAGTTCTCATGATTTGAATAAAGAATTTACGCATTCAACTTATATACGCAAGTAAAGAGAGAGAAGAAGAAGAAGAAGAAGGGTGTGGGGTGGGTTTCCATGTGAAAGCCCGAGCCAACAAACATTCACGTTGAACCCTTATCTCCAGGGGTCTCGGTCCAAGTTAATAATTAGGATTCCAATTAATTAACTTAAACAACGGCTTATAGAAGTGAACTAATTGTTTATATATATACTATCCATCCAAGATTAACAGCTGTATTAATTAGAACTCACCATTTGAGTGTAGATTAGTACTTCAGATTACACATGCATGTACATGTACAAAATAAGTTTTATATATTTACTATCCCAGGTATCATTTCTCCAATTATCTGCATATTAATACTTAAATTTGAGATAAGTGATTAAGTTGAAACAATACCGTGTCAGTCACAACCGACCCAACACATGTTGAGACCTAAAGCAAATTTTTTAAATAGGGTCTTTTCTAATTAACTAAAATAAATTATTATAATTATTATAATTTTATTGAATTTTTTTTATTTTTAGATATAAAAATATTAAATTATTATTATGTATAATTAACGTTTATATTAGTATTTTGGTGATTTTGATATATTATAATATTTATTATATTACATAGTAGAAAAATATGTAATATAACTAGGATTAACATGATAGAAAAAATCAACTAATAAAATAAATAAAATAATTATTAATTATGAGAAAAAATTATAGTTAGATGAGGCCTATTATCTAATCAAAAGAGAATTTTATTAAGAATTTAATCACTATACATTAAATTTTACACTATCATCCAATGATGTGTTGTCACATCATTTAATGAGCATGAGTGTATTATTAGCTCATTAATTGATGTGACAACACATCATTAGATGACAATATAAAACTTTTTTACGCTGCTAATGTATATACATAAAATCCTATATTTATATAAATTTTAATATAAGTATAAAATTATGAGACCTATGTAATATTGGGGGCCTAAAGCCATTGCTTTAGTAGCTTGGCCCTTGGCCCGGCCCTGGTACTGTGTTCGTACATAATATTAAAAAATACCAAAGAGTTGTGTCTTGTAACTAGGGACGGATCCAAGGGGGGCAAGCATGGGCTTTGCCCCCCTCCCCCACTCTATTACACCACATTATAGATAAAAAAGCAAAACATTATTAATATATATATGTAATAAAAGAAAAAAAAACTAAAATGAGTGATTCATTTAATTTTTATAATTTAAATTTTATATTTAATATTTATTATTAAAATTTAGTCCTTTTAGGTGATTTTTATCAAAAAAATAATTTGATACAAATATTGTTAATTAAATTTGACTATTATTTAATATTTATTATTAAATAATTTGACCCCATTTGTCTGAATCTTGGATCCGTCCCTACTTATAACACGAATTTAAATTGTAAAAAGATCTCCCAAATTTGATCCCAAAAAATATATTTTTAATGAAATATGAAGAATTTTAATTGTGACAAAGCTTCCAACACTAAACCCTAGACAAAATTACGAATACTTATATTAACATAAAAAAATTAACATTAAAGAGTCAAATGTAGGCGTAAGAATTACACAAAGAGCGTGGATGGACAACCTATCACGCGCCTAGGCGGTGTTTGACCACCGCCTGCAGGGTACTAGTTATATCTATATTATCAAACCACTTCATATATCACTCACCCTAACTTGCCCTTCAACTGTTTGACTTCATTGTTTCCCTTAATACACTATAAATTAATGCCTTCAATACCGTTGGCTAGACTTGTAATTTACACATGAAACATATATTATACGTCCGTGGAAGAAATGTGGTTTCTAACTTTCTTCTAAGAACATCAACGCAATATTAATTTATTATTATCAATTCATACTTTACAAGACGAACATGTGCGTCTAGCTATTCTACATTAGGCAAGCAATTAACTTTTTCAATCTCACCGTCCATGCCAATTATAAATAAGAAATTTCAGGTCATTTCTCTTAAACACCAAGCATCATTGTGCTGCGTTCATCCTCCTCATCTTCATTATATATACACATCAAAAGACAACAAAATCATAATCTCTGTTTCGTTGGGTTTGTCACTATTATTATTCATTCCAAATCTTTCTTTCCAAATGGGGGGTAACTCACCTTGTGCTTCTTGCAAATTGTTGAGACGCCGTTGCACACAGGAATGCATCTTTGCCCCTTATTTTCCTTCCGATGACCCTCGCAAGTTTGCCATTGTGCATAAGGTCTTTGGTGCTAGCAATATCAGCAAGATGCTCCAGGTCTCTCTTACTCTTCCTTCCCCTTCTCTCTATTTCCTCCATCTAAATCATGTGTGTTTGGTTTAGCTTTAAAAGTGACCAAACTCAAGTTAAGATTTCTCAATGCAACTAATTCTAACGTTAAAAACATGAGTTTACCACGTTTCAACACTAAATCAAACATGCTATATAACATGTATGTTTGTCATGTTGTTGAAAAGTAACAAAACTCAAATTAAGATCCCTCTATATAACTATTTATATTAATAAAAATGTAAGTTTATCACATTTTAACATTAAATAAAACATACTAAACATGTTTATTTCAATGTTAACAGTGATAATCGATCTTTTAAAAACGTGAAATGAAATAACTTTCATTTATAATTTGTGCATAACTAATTTTCAGACATTGATTTTAAAATTAATTTAATTTAACTACTTGTTGCTTCTGGATAAATGTGGTTTTGAGTTACCGTGAAGCAGAGCCAAAACACATATGTAATTAAGCTAAGAAATTCTTACTTGCTAATGTGTTGAACAAATCAACTAATTATACACAATGGGTTTGTTCTTACATAAAAGTTTCTTTGTGCAACTTTTGTAGTTAGTTAATTACTTACACCCCTTTATTATTGTTGTTGGTTGTGTAATAAGATTAATTACTTGATTTGAATGTGTTAATTACTTACTTACCCTCCTATATGTATATATTTTGCAGGAGCTTCCGGTTCATCAAAGAGCAGATGCTGTGAGCAGTTTAGTTTATGAGGCAAATGCAAGAGTGAGAGACCCGGTTTATGGATGTGTAGGAGCCATATCATACCTTCAAAACCAGGTTTCACAATTGCAAATGCAGCTTGCAGTGGCTCAGGCAGAGATTCTCTGTATCCAGATGCAGCAAGAGCCTACCTTACCCACACAGTTTGACCAAGATGACAAATCTCTGCATCTATCTGACAATAATAATATTAACTATGAAATCCTTCCCCACTATCTCAACTTTCCTTCATCTTCTTCCTCATCTTCCAATGTATTCCAAGACTCTGAGCCTCTTAAGAGAGAGTCTTTTTGGACTTAATTAAATTTAACATCAATCTTCAATTAATGGATTTAAATTGTTCTGTTCTATTTCACTTATTTTGGTTTAGTCAGAATATATATATATGCATGCTTGTTATCTTAGTTTAAATAATGTTCTCCGATACACAATTAACTAAAACTACGGGAGAAATTAAGACAAGAACATATAATAGTTCGATGGTTGGAAACAAAAGGATAGAAATATTAAACGCTCCTCATTTAACAAATTTTTATCTCTCTCTATCTCTTGCATTGCCAAACATTTTCTGAAAATTAAAAGATTGAAAACGAGGTGAATCGGGATGTAAGGGTCAAATCTTGCATGTGCGCTTTGTCGTACAATTGAAGCCTTAGCTTGATTACAACGACTTTTTGCTGGTTTGGGAGTTCTAAAAAGAGAAATCATATTTATACAACCCTATAACATACAATCATGAAAGAGAAAGAGAGAAAAGAAAAAGAAGAGAGAGAAATGTGGGATGTGATAGGTGATATGATGGAGAGAAAAAAATGTGTTGCATGAGTTGTTGTATATTTTTATTGTATGAATTTGTTATCTCTTCTAAGAAAATGAGTGCGGTTTTGTGTTACAAGACTTTAATTATTTTAACATGTTTATATAATGGGCAGGGATGAATATCCGCTCCGCATGTACGCGCATATTTGAATATTAAGTCATAAAAAATATATTTGAATATTATGATTTTTTGTTATTTTATGATTAGATATAATTTATTTTATATTATTTTATGATGATATTTTTAATATTAACACATAATGGTATTATATAATGATTATTTATATATAATATGATATTATAATATATTATATAACATTTCTTCTTTTTTTTTATAAAATTTAAATTATTAAACATTAAAGGATACCCGCGGATACTCGTTACCCGCATGGGTACCCATTAATTTTCACGGATATACGTATACATGTAGGCACTACCCGCCCCCGCCTCGCCCCGCACCGTTGACATCCCTAATCTTTGATGTATTTATTGTTACCTGTTTTTACTTTCTTTGCACCTTGTATATTAATAAATTTTAGCTTATAAAAAAATAGTTACATACAAGAGTGTTCGCGGTTTGATTTAAATCAGTTTTAAGATAAAAAAATCACCCGATCAATTAATCGATGCGGTTTTATCATTTTATCATCCGGTCGATTAATTTTTGTTTTCAAATCCAAGCTAGCCAAATTGAATTAGATTGGATTGAATTGGAATCGGTTTTCGGTTTTTGGTTTTTTAACAAGAAAAAATATTAAATAAAAGTAATAAAATTATGAAATTATAGTAAACATTTTATAGGAACTTATATTTATTAATATAAATATAAAATTATATAAAAATGAGAACATGAATATAAAAACAATTTAAAATTAGTTTAAATTTGATATATATAGATATGTTAAAATGATATTAGATAATAAAATCATATAAAGTATACTAGTATAAGTAATTTCATAAATATATACTTAAACAAATATAAATTAATATATGATTATTTTATAAAAATATATTTGTATATAAGTTTGGTTTGGATTGGATTAGATCGGTTCTGAAAACTAATCCAATAAAAAAATCGATTTTATGATTTTCGGTTTGGTTTTTGCGATTTGAATTGGATTTGATTGGATATGAGCACCCCTAATAAAGCTTAAGTTGTTGGCTGTCAACTTACCTTATGATGAAATTGAATATTTTTATTAGAATAATGGAAGCAATAAGGATTATCAAACTCTTGATCATAGAGGATCTGATACCATGTCATGAACCAACTATCTCAAAAACTTAAGTTGTATGATGAAGGATACATGAATGTGTAAGGTCCAAGAATCCCTTAATAAAGGTTTTAATGATGACAAACTAGCAAAATTTACTTGTCATAATTCTGATTAAAAATAAACTAATGATTTCACTTGAGTGTTTGTCAAGAAGATGCAAGCAGGAATCTGCAGAAGATATAAATAAAATCCAGAAGAAAGAACTCCACACTCTTCACTACAACAAGCTATGAAAGACGCTCTCAACAAATTTTGAAATTCTAAAATTATAAATGAAAGCAAGAAAGCTGCTGAGAATATACAAAAAAACTCTTCTATCAAACAAAAAGAAAAGTATCTGCTGAAGAAACACAGTCTGCAGAAGATACAATTCCTGTAGAAGAAACTTGACAGAAGACACTAGAAGCAATTCAGAGAATAAGAAAAAGGAAATCTGGGACAATGAATCTTAGACCAACTTGGTTCATTCCTTACAAACAGAAAATTGACCTAGAAGAATGCCACAACATATTAGAAGGAAGATTCACTCTTAAAAAGGGCTGTAGAAGAAGCATTTCACTTCAGGTTCATGACTTTCTCAGCTTCTCAATCATACGGCCAACAAAATCATGTTCAGAAAAATTCAACAATCTTCCTATGTCTACAACAACTCTCTACAGAAGAAAGAAGATTGTTTTACAGAAGAATCTTGCTGTCAGTAAAGCTGCAGAAGAAGCAAAGCCTGTCCAAATTTGTTTTTCTCATTTCTGAGGCTGCAACTAAGTTAGAAACTATTCAAAGAATTCATGTCAAATAAATTAAGGCCTATAATGTGCTCATAGAAGAACTGGCTGCAAAATTCACATGTCTTCAAGACTGCAGAAGAAAGGTCTCCAGAAGAAGCAGTCAGTCAAACATGACAGATGTAACTGCAAGGGACGACTTCAACTTGATAGAGACAACTCAGGAAACATAGCTGGAGGCCCAAGCAACTCTCCAACGGCTATTTCCTCAATTCTCCTATAAAAAGAGGAGTTCTCTTCAAGTTGAGACACGCCATTTTCTAGAAGAAGCCTTAAATCTTCAAAATTACAGTCCGAATCTTCTAGGAAATTTCTCTCTCCTCATATTTCTGAGTATATGCTTCCAAGAGTCCATTGAGATAGAGCTGGTTCATTATTTTCTCCGTTGTGCTTAAATCATATTCATTTTGAGCCTTGTATTTAATTTCTCACTACTCATATCTTCTGTAAATTCAAAGGGAGGCTTAAGACTGTTAGTGCCTCCTGTGAATGTGTGTTGTTCCTGTAAACTGAGAGTAGTACTGAGTTGGAGTGAGATAACTTGAGCAAAAAGCCTGCAGACAGTTTTCTACAGTGTTTTGGTGTCTGTATCTTTTGCAGAAGGAACTGCAGTAAGTGTGAAGCCTTAGGTGGCTAAAGAAGGAACATGTAAAGAGCTTGAAGAGGCTGCAGAAGAATACTAGGGGTAAGGTGTACCCAAAGAAACTATAAACTGAAAGGTGATTAAGAAAATCCTACTTGAGGTAGGGACTGGACGTAGCCTCATGTTGGAAGAGGTGAACCAATATAAAATCTGTATGTGCAATCTTCTCACCATTACACTCTTTATTTCATATTGATTACATGTGCATAAAACTATTTTGAAATCTATTTAATACCTAAGTAAGTGATACCTACAAGAGTTCCTATTAAAGGAATCATATCTTTTGCATACTATACATATCATAACTCCCATCTTCTTGAGTCTTATCTTCTAATACTTAGCCAAGTTTCACTTGAGCAGAATTTGTATTAGAAGGAATTTGCAGAAATTCAAAAGAGATCACAATTCACTTCTTGTGATTGGAATTTCAACTTCAGAATGAATATATTTATGACATTATATACTTATTCTAGTGGAAAGACAGACACTGTCGTGCCTATCTATCCGCATTTTTTTGGGAAAAGATGTCAAATTTATTTATTTACATTTTTAAATATCTCATAATTAATTTACATGAATAAATTAAAATTATATTCAACATTATAAATTAAAATAAATTAATCACAATGTAAAATGTAAATCTAGTTTGTATAAATTTGAAGGTATAAATAAATATAAAGAATTAAACTAAAAGAATGAATAATATTTACATTAAAAAGAATCTAAAATAGTATTGTTTATTTAGAATTCAAAATACCCACAATTTCTTGAATCCTCATAATATTTCTACCATGGTTTATCACATTGATATCTCTTCCATGTGATATAAATTTCATATAGAACCAAAATATGAAACAAACACTATAAAAAATATTAAAAAGTATAATATTTCTACTAATACTATGCTTATATTGAACTAATTACTTATATTGTATTCTTGTACATAATTTATCTTAATTATATTGTTTATCTAAATGTGAGCTTAGAATAGGGAGATAGAAAGAAAATATGAAAGACACAAAAAGAAAGAAAGTGAAAGATATAATAATTAATGTAATTAAGAAGATAAAATATGAAAAAAAAATATCAAAATTCATGCAAGTTACACTTGTAGTTGGGCAATTTGACTCAACTTATACCCATCATCAACATTATTTAACCTTTATATTGTCATGTTAAAAAAATAATTTGTTGATACTCCACTTTTGGAATGTAATTGGTTGAGAGAAGAGTGATAGAGAGAAAGAAAGAACAAGGAGTAAAAATGAAAGATATAATAATTAATATGATAAAGAAAAATGAGGTATAAAAATAAGTTGTAGGAGAATGTGAAAAAGTTAGAATTAGTCATATTATATATGGAGCAGGTTGTAAATCTATCATGTACGGGGTGAGCTAGATTTACTACGAGGAAGGTTGTTAAGCTTGTAACGTCCTAATTTCTGAATCCGAGAATAATACCCGTGGGAAGCAAAATCCCCGAATTCCTGAAATTATTTCGCGTCATTATCGATATTGACAACAAACACACTCATGGGATGTTTAGGTAACTCCAACGATTACATAAGCGGAAAACAATGATCAAACATCATAAATCCCATAGTATAAATGCCACTCTGTGGCTCAGAAATACACCATCCTTAGATATTGAAACCTAACATGGTATAACATTTATACATCAATTCTCCTCATGGGGTTCAAAATATATAAAAGAAGTGGAGTGGTCCACTAGAGGAGTTCACACCCTCTGGCCGTGCATCCAGCCAAACAATCCTGTATAACTAAAATGAACCCACAAACATGGGGTATGATAAGACTAATGTCTCAGTGAGCATAACCACGCAATCATACAGTGTGGGGAAACATGCATATGTTATGCATCAAGAAAGTCACAGATTAACATAATATTAAATGACCAACTCAAATTAGGTATGCTATGCATGACTCGCATTACCCGGCAGACAGGGTCTTTTCACCGACTCTAGGGCTAGACCTGAGCTCAAACTACAAGGAACGTCTTCCTTGGGTACTACTCACCGCCTATTATTATGGGGGCCAAAGCCAAAACTGGGGCCGAAGCCGAAACTGCGGTCAGAGCCAAAATCTGGGGCCAAAGCCATTTTACCGGGGCCGAAGCCAAATTCATTTTTAACTAGGAGCTGAAGCTCAAATTCATTTTCTAATTAACTAGGGCCAAAGGCCTTAATGCAATGCTCACACATAACATATAACACATGAATCACAATAGATCTAAGCATTCTCATAACCATAGAGAAACCCCATCATGTGAATCCCAAACCCCAAAACCCCACAAAACATGTTATCCAAGTGTGAATCATGAGTGTACAATGCAATAACAAAGGGGTGGGTGAAACCCTAAGTATACCATATCTCTAATCCCTACTTCTAAATAAAAGTATCATACACTACAAATCATGGAAGACCATTAACCAATCGAACATATATGAGACTAAAGAGAAGGGGAAAGAGGGGTTAGGGTTCATACAAGGGATTCACGTAGGAATGAGACTGGGTGTGTGAGTTATACTCACCTCAAGAGAACTCAAGAGTAAGGGAGAACGGGTTGTGGGTGAGCAAGCCTTGGTCTCCTCTTCTTCTCCTCCTCCTCCTCCTCCTGTCCCAAGCCCCCATCCTCTCTCTAGAAGAAAAGGGTGAAAATAAAAATGAGGGCAAAGTCCTAAAGAAATATGTTTTAAAAACTGAAATCGTGAATTCTCGCTCAAGCGAGGCCTTCTCACTTGATCGAGGGAAACTAAATCCTGGAACAAACGCTTCCTCGCTCAGGTGAGAGGATGCTTGCTTGAGCGAGGCAATTCCAGAGAACAACTCTAGGAATTGCGCTCAAGCGAGTTGAGTCTCGCTTGAGCGAGACAATTCAAGAGAACATCCCTAGAATTTCCCCTGAATTGCGCTCAAGCGAGAGATCCTCGCTTGAGCGAGAAAACCAGAAACCTTTTCCCCCCACTTTTGCTGATAAATTCGCTCAAGCAAGACCATTCTCGCTTGAGAAGTAGCTTCCATAGAAACTCACTCTCATGTGCTGTTTCTCTACTTCCTAAGCTCTTCTTTTCAATCTTTCCACTCACAAACCTCCATCAATTTTGAAACTTTCAGTTATGTTTTCTTTAATTGTTACCAATTGAAATCTTCATTTACTCTATTTTCACTTTAGGGTAGCAACTTTAGGATTGTGAATATTATTGACTATTGCTATCTTGAATGTGATTTTGGCTGTGTGGAACATGAAGAACAATATGCTAAATTGAAATGCTCTTTGTTTTGTGAGTTATTAAAGTTGAAAGCGTTATGCTCTGTTTCTTTCAAAAATCTTGAACTTTCACTTTCCATGGATTGGTTGAATACTTGCAAAACAAATGAGTATGATTGTTTTTAGGAAGTCATTACCAAGTGCACTGAACTTTTGTTGAGAAAATATTAATTCTTTGAATCATGCATGTAAATTGGTTAATGATGGCTTCCATGTTCTTCATGAATTGCACAGACTGCTGCAAAGTATAAAGACCAGTTGCCCTCAAACCAATCAGGAGTACTAGACCCATACCCGAGCATGGTGCTTGAAGAGTTCCGGATATTCTTGCAGTGGCCTGGGGACAGGCCTATTTTCCCAAGGGGGGATGGAGCAGCAGTAGGACAAGAACTCACAGGATACAGAGGATGAAGATTGATACTGGTGTTTTCTTTCTTTTAGTTTTTCTTTTATTTTCTAATATTTTTCTATTAATTAGGATTTTTGATTTTGTATTTCATTTTTTTTATATTTTCAGAATTTTTAAAATTTTTAGGACCTTAGGAAATTAGGAATCAAGGTAACTTTTTCCAATTCTCTGTAAATAAGTAGTTTACCTAACCAGACTAGGAAAGATGATAAGATTTTGTGATTAATTCCATAATTGATTAGGATTAGGGTACTTCTCAAGAGAACCTATCATGATAGTTAATTAAATCCATTAAGTGCTTTATCAAGGAATTTTAGCCATAACCGGTGAGCTGAGAGCCCAAACACTGATATGGAGAGCTTTTCACCGCTGCTTGTCAACTATTATTGCTTGAGTTTTTAAATTTTTGCTTGCTTGAAGAGATATGGAAGTGACAAAGGCATATTTGTGATTATAATATTGTGCTCAGTGCCAAATAGCCAACCCTGTTTTAATATTTCCATTTATTGATTGCCCATTTGAGCTTGAATATTTTCTTTGATGCACCCTAACCATATTCATTGAATACCACTTGTCCCTTAACACTTGGGATAGAGAGCAAGGTGCACCACAACAATATGGGACAAGAGGTTGGTCACAAGAGACTCAAGAGAAGGCACAAGAAATCACAACAGAAGGATCCTCCCCCACAAAAATATTTCTATGTTATGTTTCTGTATTAAAAAAATATTATGCACAAAAGTGTGGAATTGAATAAGTTGGGGGGAGAATTTCTTCAAACAATGAGGCCAAGCTGAAAATGGGTGACCATCAAGAATGACCAGGTGAATTGAGAGATGTCTCAAGCACAACCACAAGATGCTCTCTATTCAAAGTGTTCCTTGAATATCCAGAAAAACCAAGATTTCTTGATAGCCCTGCCTCATTACAACCTAACAAAGACCTTTTGATCCATATTAACTATTTTCAGGTTCAGATCTTGGAAACGACTATCAATTCTAGTTGTTCAACAGTGGTGAAAATGATTGAGGGAAACACTTACCCGTGAGAATGAGAGATTTCCTTAGTTTATCACTTACTGTTTTAATTGCTATTATTGAGAAAGTTTAATTGATGTTTGTATTTCTATTCTGATTGATTTATGGTAACGTCCCTTGATCCTTAGTTTTTCTTATGGTTGGAAAGTGACTTCTACTTAGGAAAGAGTTTGAGGAATAGTTCCTTGAATTTGTTGTTAGTTATTAGGAATACACTGGGAATAGAATTGATTCATGATTGCAAAGAGGTCTCTTGCTTGAGGACAAGCAAGGAGTTAAGTTGGGGGGATTATGATAAGTGAAAATTAGTTGATAAATTAGAGCACTTTTTATTTCACTTATCAAGGATAAAATGATAATTTTGCCCCAATTTAATCCCTTTTTATTAAATATTAGATAAATTGTATTTATTAATCTAAGATTTGAATTTGATGCTATTTTGATAGAAATACTGCTGATTTTTGCAGAATATTGCAAAGATTTAATTTGAAGGATAGATAGCATCAAATGAGGAAGATATCTGCAATATTTGAGATTGATTGAAGATATTTAATGAAGATTTAAAGAAGATTTGAAGCCATTAATGAGGAGATTATTGTCAATCAGTCAAGAATTTTGCAGACAAGCTTCCCGAATAAATCAAGGATTGCTCAATGAATGCAAGGAGATCATCAAATAAAGGGAAACAAGGAAGGACAAATATGCGAAAATCAGTCTCGGGGAGAGATCAAAATTAAAAAGAGAAAGTTGGAGCAGCAGGACGCTAGCTGCGCTTCACCTGCGCTATAGCGCAGGGTGAAGTGCAGACTCTCTGGAAGTTGCGCTCACTCCTGCGCTATAGCGCAGCCTGGAGCGCAGGTTACGCTGATTTCGTCCTTGTTGCCGTTTTTAGATAGATCTCTTCCCAATTTGCGTTGTCTTTCCTTAGTCTATAAATAGGAACCTCTTGCACCCTTTCAAGGGGTCGTCAATCATTGTAATCTACTCTATAGTTCAGTGATTATGTACCAAAGCTAAGTTTAGAGTAGGGGAGGAGGAGCGCTTCACGAGGATTGAAGATGGTGACAACATCTTCGGTGGTTTGTATGGCTACTTCATGTAGTTAACTGTCCAGTAGGATTGGATGTAATCGATTCTATCCCTGAGTGTATGTAAATTTTATATTATTATTTTTGAGCTCGCTATCTATAATATTGGTATTCTTATTCTGTACTTAATCCCTAATTCCCACACTTGCGTCTGGAGTTATAGGCTAGTCTCAACTAACTAGGTTAGTTTTGATTAGGACCGGGAGTTGAGAAGTAGCTTCCATAGAAACTCACTCTCTGATTGAATAAGAGTACTCGATATCAGAAAACTGACACATGAGCGTTTCTAATGAGTGATGGGTAGTGTGAGTACTCTAGCGAAGGGCGTTCATAGGATTAGGTCTGTGTATCGATAGCAAGGGGTAGTTGATTGTAATTCCAGGATTCGAACATAGGCGTATCCTGATGAGTAAGGGTAGTGACAGTACTTGAGCGAAGGTGCGTCTACAGCGTTGGCCTCGTTTATCAACATAGTTCCTTTACAAACTGACTAAAAAAGAGCAAAATTAGCTGAGGGTAAGTCTGTCGCTTGGGAGAGCCCACATGGATTATCTTTGAGTGTGTGAGATCGCTGGTAACTCGGGGTCTTAGCAATAAAGTTTGTCTACAGTATTATAGAGTAAACCTAAAATAATAGATAGTCTTTACATGCACAAGGGGAGAGATGAGATGAAGTCCAATCCTAATCCAAGTAAAGTATCTCTAACTCTACCTTTCTAATTCCAATTGATTATTTATTCTCTTTACAATTCCGCAATCATACTCTCTAAACCGTGTTTTCTCTTGATAATTAGATCACAGTTTACATAGATTAACCGTTCCATGTGGATACGATACTCTTTCTTACTATTATACTGCTGGAGTTTTGGTTCGCTTGCCAGAAACCCATCAAGTATTTTTGGTGCCGTTGCCGGGGAACGGTTTCCAATTCATGTAGAACTTGGAGGTCTATTTATCAAGGATATCTATCTTAGGATTTCTTTTATTTATTATTCTTATTATTTTAGGAAATTTTTTTTAGGAAATTTATAATTTTTCTATCATTATTAATTTTTCTTCCACACTTTCCTTTTTTAAAGTTACTTGTTTATGTTTTTGAGATGCCAGGTGTCCCCCAATCAATTACAACTTGAAGCAGAAATAGGAAGGACATCAAGGAAGAACAAAAGTAGAAACAAGGAAATGAGACAAGGGAAAAGTTGAGAAGAAAACAAAAATATTTTATTTTTAATTATTTTCTTTAAAAAATATATTATTATTATTTATTATTATTTTGAAAAAAAAAGAAAAATATTTTTATTACTTTTTTAATAAATAAATAAAAAATAAATAAATATTTATTATTATAAAAAAAATTATATATTATTTTTTGTTATTATTTTGTTTTTCTCTTTGTTTGAGCATCTTGATTATTTCTCTTGAGAAAACATGTAACAGAAAAAGGGGCAGAGCTCAAGGAGACAATTTCAACACTCTCTGATCACCTAAAAAGAAGAGGGGACAAATTTCAAGGAGACAATCTCAACACTCTCTGCTCAAACACCTCAAGTGAAGTAAATGTCAAATGGCTTATGAATGGAAAAATCAACCAAGGAGAACCCTTGGAGATTATGTTAGGTGGCAAGAACCAAGTTACTCCTCTCATGCACCGATTCAAGGTAACTTCTCTAATTACAACAATTATTCTAACAATTTTTCACAAGATTGGGGAAATTACCAGAACCAGAATTTTGGGAGGCACCAAGATGATGTTTCACTCCGTATGCAACCTTCTTTTCAACAGCAGCAAAGTTACTCTTCATATCAACAAAGAGACTCCCAATTTTATGAGTTTTTGGAAGGATTCAATCAAAACAATATCCAATTTCAGAAAGAGAGCGAAGAGCGAAGACGAAGCACTAACGCTTTGTTAAAACAGATGGCAGAACAAAGGGAGTCTAGACTTTGCAAGAGTATTGAAGAAATTCATCAAGGCAATATACAATTTCAGAAGGAGAGAGAAGAAGCAAGAAGAAAGAATGATGCTTTGATAGCACGACTAGCAGAACAAAGGGAGTCAAGACTTCAGAAGGAAAGAGAAGAAGCAAGAAGAAACACTGACACCATGTTGGAACTGCTCAACAAGAAGAGAGTCTCCTGATGCAACAATTGAAGAGATAGAAGAAATAATAGCCAACCAACAGTCAGAGTAGAGCTCAGCAAACGCTCAACCCTACCCTATAGAATTTTGTCCCACCATAATTATTAAATTAACAGGGGAGGAAATCAATGATGATCTGGCTGATAAAGAAGATGAATTTGAAGGAACACAAGAAAGAAAAGCTGAAGAAGAAGAAGAAGAAGAAGAAGAAGGTTGCAACAGAAGAAGAAGAAGAAGAAGAGAAAGGAGAGGAGAAAACAGAAAAGATGGTGCTTGAAAAAGAGATTGACTGTGAAAGGGAGGAAGAAAATAAAACATATGAGGGTGTACATGATCAAGAAAAAGAGAAAAAGAGTGAACAGAGATATGGTGAATCAAAGCCCGAGGAAGGAAGAGAAGTGATTTCAAGAACAGAGGCCTTGCCTTATCCAACCAGTCCTCTAGAGGAAGATCAAGAAAGGCGTGGTAGAAGTGATAAACCTTCCAGACCTCACAAAGAAAGGCCTGCAATCAGACTGACCAGGACAAGGCAAAAAGAAGAAAAGTCAAGCTAGAATCAAGTTCAGAGCCTAGAGCCAAATTGAAGATCAAGTGGTCAGGTGTGTTCCATATCAAAGACCCCTGTGAAGCAAAGAAATTGAGAGCAATCAACTGTGAATCATCTAAGCTTCAGGAAAAGAAGACTCATGCACATGAGAGCAAGATAATAAAGAAAAGAAGAGTCAAGCCAAGGGAGTCAAAAGCATGGTCTAATTCCAGAAAGAAGCTACAATGGTTAACGTCTTTCCACACTACAAGTTGCTCCAAGGAAAGATTATGGGGAGGTTTAAGGGCCAAAGAAAGGAAGGGTGCAGCACACAAGCTCATCAAAATATTTCAATTTCAGCCACATTGAGAGAACATGCGTCGAGCTATCAGACGTTAAACAAGCGCTTCCTGGGAGGCAACCCAGAGATTTTTAAAAGTTTTTAGTTTTATTTTATTTTCTTAATTAGGATTTTTTCAATCTTTTTAGGATTTAGGAAATTTTCAAAATTGATTGGAATAAGTTTTTGGAAAATAAAATTTTTTTAAAAATAGGAAGTAGCAGAAAACGTGACTGAAAATTGCAAAATTGCATTCTGTTTTCTGCGCTTCAACCTGCGCTGTACCGCAGGTAAAGCGCAGACTGCAATTTTAGTCACTGTATTCTGCGCTTCACTTGCGCTGTAGTGCAGGGTGAAGCGCAGGATACGAAATTTAAAAAAAAAATCTTCTATTTCTCATGTGTTGTTTCTCTACTTCCTAAGCTCTTCTTTTCAATCTTTCCACTCACAAACCTCCATCAATTTTGAAACTTTCAGTTATGTTTTCTTTAATTGTTACCAATTGAAATCTTCATTTACTCTATTTTCACTTTAGGGTAGCAACTTTAGGATTGTGAATATTATTGACTATTGCTATCTTGAATGTGATTTTGGCTGTGTGGAACATGAAGAACAATATGCTAAATTGAAATGCTCTTTGTTTTGTGAGTTATTAAAGTTGAAAGCGTTATGCTCTATTTTCTTTCAAAAATCTTGAACTTTCACTTTC
Organism: Sesbania bispinosa; assembly: GCA_026901365.1. Classification (NCBI taxonomy): domain Eukaryota; kingdom Viridiplantae; phylum Streptophyta; class Magnoliopsida; order Fabales; family Fabaceae; genus Sesbania; species Sesbania bispinosa. The sequence goes on along the minus strand of QLOH01000777.1, from coordinate 45,750 downwards.
CATGGATTGGTTGAATACTTGCAAAACAAATGAGTATGATTGTTTTTAGGAAGTCATTACCAAGTGCACTGAACTTTTGTTGAAAAAATATTAATTCTTTGAATCATGCATGTAAATTGGTTAATGATGGCTTCCATGTTCTTCATGAATTGCACAGACTGCTGCAAAGAATAAAGACCAGTTGCCCTCAAACCAATCAGGAGTACTAGACCCATACCTAAGCATGCTGCTTGAAGAGTTCCGGATATTCTTGCAGTAGCCTGGGGACAGGCCTATTTTCCCAAGGGGGGATGGAGCAGCAGTAGGACAGGAACTCACAGGATACAGAGGATGAAGATTGATACTGGTGTTTTCTTTCTTTTAGTTTTTCTTTTATTTTCTACTATTTTTTCTATTAATTAGGATTTTTTGTTTTGTATTTCATTTTTTTATATTTTTAGAATTTTTAAAATTTTTAGGACTTTAGGAAATTAGGAATCAAGTAACTTTTTCCAATTCTCTGTAAATAAGTAGTTTAACTAACCAGACTAGGAAAGATGATAGGATTTTATGATTAATTCCATAATTAATTAGGATTAGGGTACTTCTCAAGAGAACCTATCAGGATAGTTAATTAAATCCATTAAGTGTTTTATCAAGGAATTTTAGCCATAACCGGTGAGCTGAGAGCCCAAACACTGATATGGAGAGCTTTTCACCGCTGCTTGTCAACTGTTATTGCTTGAGTTTTTAAATTTTTGCTTGCTTGAAGAGATATGGAAGTGACAAAGGCATATTTTGTGATTATAATATTGTGCTCAGTGCCAAATAGCCAACCCTGTTTTAATATTTCCATTTATTGATTGCTCATTTGAGCTTGACTATTTTCTTTGATGCACCCTAACCATATTCATTAAATATCACCTGTCCCTTAACACTTGGGATAGAGAGCAAGGTGCACCACAACAATATAGGACAAGAGGTTGGTCACAAGAGACTCAAGAGAAGGCACAAGAAATCACAACAGAAGGATCCTCCCCCACAAAAATATTTCTATGTTATGTTTCTGTATTAAAAAAAATTCGGCACAAAAGTGTGGAATTGAATAAGTTGGGGGGAGAATTTCTTCAAACAATGAGGCCAAGCTGAAAATGGGTGACCATTCAAGAATGACCAGGTGAATTGAGAGATGTCCCTAGCACAATCACAAGATGCTCTCTATTCAAAGTGTTCCTTGAATATCCAGAAAAACCAAGATTTCTTGATAGCCCTGCCTCATTACAACCTAACAAAGACCTTTTGATCCATATTAACTGCTTGCAAGTTTAGATCTTGGAAACGACTATCAATTCTAGTTGTTCAACAGTGGTGAAAATGATTGAGGGAAACACTTACCCGTGAGAATGAGAGATTTCCTTGGTTTATCACTTACTGCTTTAATTGCTATTATTGAGAAAGTTTAATTGATGTTTGTATTTCTATTCTGATTGATTTATGGTAACGTCCCTTAATCCTTAGTTTTTCTTATGGTTGGAAAGTGACTTCTACTTAGGAAAGAGTTTGAGGAATAGTTCCTTGAATTTGTTGTTAGTTATTAGGAATACACTGGAATAGAATTGATTCATGATTGCAAAGAGGTCTCTTGCTTGAGGACAAGCAAGAAGTTAAGTTGGGGGGATTATGATAAGTGAAAATTAATTGATAAATTAGAGCACTTTTTATTTCACTTATCAAGGATAAAATGATAATTTTGCCCCAATTTAATCCCTTTTTATTAAATATTAGATAAATTGTATTTATTAATCTAAGATTTGAATTTGATGCTATTTTGATAGAAATATTGCTGATTTTTGCAGAATATTTCAAAGATTTAATTTGAAGGATAGATAGCATCAAATGAGGAAGATATCTGCAAGATTTGAGATTGATTGAAGATATTTAATGAAGATTTAAAGAAGATTTGAAGCCATTAATGAGGAAATTATTGCCAATCAATCAAGGATTCTGCAGACAAGCTTCCCGAATAAATCAAGGATTGCTCAATGAATGCAAGGAGATCATCAAATAAAGGGAAACAAGGAAGGACAAATATGTGAAAACCAGTCTCGGGGAGAGATCAAGATTAAAAAGAGAAAGTTGGAGCAGCAGGACGCTAGCTGCGTTTCACCTGCGCTATAGCGCAGGGTGAAGCGCAGACTCTCTGGAAGTTGCGCTCACTCCTGCTCTATAGCGCAGGTTACACTGATTTCGTCCTTGTTGCCGTTTTTAGATAGATCTTTTCCCAATTTGCGTTGTCTTTCCTTAGTCTATAAATAGGAACCTCTTGCACCCTTTCAAGGTGTCGTCAATCATTGTAATCTAGTCTATAGTTCAGTGATTATGTACCAAAGCTAAGTTTAGAGTAGGAGAGGAGGAGTGCTTCACGAGGATTGAAGATGGTGACAACATCTTCGGTGGTTTGTATGGCTACTTCATGTAGTTAACTCTCCAGTAGGATTGGATGTAATCGATTCTATCCCTGAGTGTATGTAAATTTTATATTATTATTTCTGAGCTCCCTATCTATAATATTGGTATTCTTATTTTGTACTTAATCCCTAATTCCCACGCTTGCGTTTGGAGTTATAGGCTAGTCTCAACTAACTAGGTTAGTTTTGATTAGGACCGAGAGTTGAGAAGTAGCTTCCATAGAAACTCACTCTCTGATTGAATAAGAGTACTCGATATCAGAAAACCGACACATGAGCGTTTCTAATGAGCAATGGGTAGTGTGAGTACTCTAGCGAAGGGCGTTCACAGGATTAGGCTTGTGTATCGATAGCAAGGGGTAGTTGATTGTAATTCCAAGATTCGAACATAGGCGTATCCTGATGAGTAAGGGTAGTGACAGTACTTGAGCGAAGGTGCGTCTACAGCGTTGGTCTCGTTTATCAACTAAGTTCCTTTACAAACTGACTAAAAAAGAGCAAAATTAGCCGAGGGTAAGTCTGTCGCTTGGGAGAGCCCGCATGGATTATCTTTGAGTGTGTGAGATCGCTGGTAACTCGGGGTCTTAGCAATAAAGTTTGTCTACAGTATTATAGAGTAAACCTAAAATAATTGATAGTCTTTACATGCACAAGGGGAGAGATGAGATGAAGTCCAATCCTAATCCAAGTAAAGTGTCTCTAACTCTACCTTTCTAATTCCAATTGATTATTTATTCTCTTTACAATTCCGCAATCATACTCTCTAAACCATGCTTTCTCTTGATAATTAGATCACAGTTTACATAGATTAACCGTTCCCTGTGGATACGATACTCTTTCTTACTATAATACTGCTGGAGTTTTGGTTCGCTTGCCAGAAACCCATCAGTTACCAAAAAAATTCTATTAATTGATATATATTGTTATATAATAAATTATGTTTATTATAAAAATTTAATAATATATGTAAAAATAACATCATCCGCAACCTCACCTTTGGGATCCTTAGGGATACTGTGCTAGGAATAATTCTATAGCCTCCTACAGATCCTTCTAATACTATATAAAGTAAGTATTAAATGCTTTTTCTTTTTCTGAGATATTAAATGCATTTACTTTTTATTTAATACTTACTTTATATAATATTAGGAGGATTTGTAGAAGGATAAATTAGGAGGATATAGCATTTCTCCTGTGCTAATTCTGCTCAAAAGGAAATATAGAGGTTAGATTTTGGGGAGACAACTAGATCTCCTTTTACATTACATCAACTTACCTCCAAACAGAACGACAAGACTCACTAACCAAAAAAAAAATGACAGATGCAGCTTTATACTTCTATTCTTAGACCCAGTTTAGATATAATTTTATAAAAAAAGTTTTAAAGATAAAAAGAGAATAAATTAAATAGGTCAAATAAATTTACCTTCTCCATAAGTTGAAATTAGTTACTTATAAAAAAGTTAAATGAGGGAGCTTTTAGAGTAGGTGACCTACAAAGACTAATTTCAACTTATAGGAAGTTAAATGCATTTGACATCTTTGGTTCATTATATTCTTTTTACACCTAAAAGTACTTGTGCAGAAGTTTAATTCAAACTGGAGAACTGATTTTCTGTTTTTTTTTTCTGGCTGTAGAATGTAGGCTTTGCCTTCATTTTCTTAAATTTTTTTTTTGGTTAAATCATTTTCTTTTTATGGACGAATCATTTTCTCTCTCTTTTTTTTTTTTTGTAAAGACGAATCATTTTCTTTTACTTAGCCAAGAGGCAAGAGCTTCCCTTGGGTTGCCTTCCACGCACTCTGAGCCCAACCCATAAGCAAATGTATAGCAACAAAAGTAGGGACTATTATATGTTTTGTTCCACCTCGTTCAACTTCCATTTTTTTCTTATAAAATGTGAATAAATAATTTTATTTTTTATTAAATAATTTTTATATGACTATTTGAGTTTAATTTAAGAAAAAATATGAATTTACAATACAATCTATACTAATTTCATTAAAGCTATATCAATTTAAAGTTAAAGGACAAAATTTTACATTACACGGTAATATCGAATTAAGTTTTTATTATTTTCAAGTGATATTTTATAAAAGCAACTTGAAACTATTTTAATATCAATCATTAATAAAAATGAACATTGAATTTGGTGATTAGGAATTTAAATTACTATATTTTTATATTTTGGACCATGTGAACCATGGTCCACCATAGACAAACCCCAAAAGTAGCAGGGCCTATGGACCAAAAAACAAAAAATAGTAGTGGGGCCTTCATGTTGTGATATTCTTAGATAGTGCTATTGCATTGCATGAGTGTTTGTGTGGTATCGATGCTATGACATGAATAGAATTATTTTTAAATGTCACGTCATTTAAAAAATATTAATTGTAGTTTAAAAGTAATTTTATTATATTATTAAAATAAAACTGCTTTTAAAATAAATTTAAAACATAAATTATTTTTAAATATTAAATTCTCAAAAATCAATACTTTCAAAAATCATTCTTCTGTAATTTAAAAGAAGAGAAGTGCTAGCAACACACTCTTTTGAACACTCTTTCAAACCCACTTCATGTGATTGGTTAAAATTTGCATGGGTCCCACCAAATTTGTGGGTCCCATTCCCAAATGGTGGGACCCATATGAATTTTAACCAATCACATGGAGTGCATTAGAGAGAGTTTTCAAAAGAGTGTGTTACTAGCATTTTTGTTAAAAGAAAGGCGGCGATTGAAGTCCTTGAAAAACTTTCCTTGCATACTTTTGCAAGGCACTAGTACTACCTCACTTGTTTTTTTTTTTTCTTCGTTATTAAAATTATTGATTCCTTCTTGTCATTTTGCAACACGTGCCGTTTTTCATGTGAGAGTCACTTTATGATTTGTTTCTTTTTGTCAGAGCAAAATTGTTCCAAAATATCTAATTATTTTCCTGTGACCGGATGTAAATTATTCATTTATTATGGGGAGAAATAGTTTTCAAAATGGTATGATTGTTTTGAGAAAATAATTTTAATTTGCATTATTTATTTTTATTAATAATTGTTGAGATATTTCTTTTATTTTATTTTAAAAATTTGCATAAAAACAATGAAAATATCAAAATATTGTTTATATTTTTTTAATTCTTAATAAAAATAAAAAATATTTTATATAATCAAACAATCTTCTAAAATATTCTTAATCCAAAATATATTTTTGTTCCAAAATATTCGTAGTGGCTTTTCAATTTACATAATTAGCATAAGTAAAATGTAATTTAATTGTGTCAATGTCCACCATCAATCTATTATCAAAGAAGTTTAAATTATTAAGTAGATATTCATAAATAATTTTATATTGTATTTTTAACATATCTCCTCAGGTAAAAAATTATGTTGAAATTACTTTGTTATTAAAATAATAAAAGAGGATGGATCAAATTTTAGACTACTTAGTCATAAATACACATACATATTTTACACTATTTCTCTTTATCTTTTTCTTCTCTGATCATATCAATCACATTTATCACTAATCTTTGATTTTAGTTTTTCATTTCTCAAAATATTTATACTCATGGCTTGGGCACCAAATATTTTCCTATTTTTTATTGAGTAATTAAAACCCCATATTAGTTTAATTTTTAGTTTTTAATTTTGTTAGTGTCGTTCACTTTAGTACATGAGATTTTATTCATTAATCCAAGTCATTTATCTGTTTCATTCACTTTAGGCCAAAAGGATAAAACAACATTAACTAAGTGTTGATGTGCCATGTTAAGTGACATTATGGTTTCAAATTAGTCTTTATATAATATTAAAAAAACATTCACTTAGTCCCTAAAACGGTTAAATGTGATTGTCGTTCAAATTTTTCAGAATAGATGCCAATCGAGTCCACCAAATTATGTATTTTCATAAGCTACTCTGAATATGAGGGAAAATTGTCACTAACTAATTAAATCTAACATAAATATATGTTAGATACAGTTAACAGAGGTCAATACTTTCTATTCTCTATAATATTACTAAGAACTTGTATTCTCATACACAAGACCATTTTAAGGACTAGTGTGGATAATTTTTAATATAAACTAATTTAAATCTATAGTGCCACTTAATGTGATATATCAACACTCAATTAACATCATCTATCCCTTTCCGGATCTGAGGTCTAGTTTAGTCTGTGGAAATGGTTGCTGTCAGTTTGTCTTCTTTGATGGTGATTGGTTGGACATGCTTCAATATCTCAAAGATTTACGAATGCATATCGCTGTCGTCATGCTTCTTTTCTGTGCTTTCCAGATCTGAGTTTTCAAGTTGCGAGAGGTGAAGTGATGAAGGCTCTCGCCGTGCCTTTGTTCTGTGCTTTCCAGATCTAAGTTTTCAAGTTCAAAGAGGGTAAAGAAGGTTGTCGGTGCTTCTGTTCTTTTTCCTCTTACAATCCAGCTCGAGACAACACAATCAACAAACTCAGATAACGTAAACTGACGGGCCTTCTTTACAAAAAAAAAAGTAAAAAAAACAATAATTACGTTTACAAAAAAAGCACCAAAAAGAACCTACATGTGTCCTTCATTTTGGTTATGTACTACCATAAAAAGCACCATAACGTTAGGGTGTCGGGAGGTTAACAAAGTTGAGGAATACATGGGGGTTTACACTTAAGATCATGTACACCCGACGACAATCGTAAGACGTGAAACTGCCCAACACGGATCCAATTGAAATAGCCGCGTGGTTAATTAAGAAGTGAAGTGAATTGAAGTCAGAGTTTAAAAAACTGGAACCGTGAACCAATGCTTTCACCGGTTCAATTATCCGTTCGATTTTTAAATTATTGATTGAAATTCATTACCATTTTCTCTTAGTCCAACTACTATAATGGTGTCCGACGAAAACCATGTGGCGTCTTTTTGTCTTCTCTTTATGACTATTAGTGCACATTACCACTATCAATATACTAGTAGTATATATTATCAAAAACAACCCTTTTAATGTTTATAACTATATTAACTAACCTTTTAGCATTATCGCACAGCTCTTTCGCTTAAAAGAGCCACATGTTTAAGTGAATTGAAGTTGATTACTTCATTCATTAGTGGCGTCTCATAAAAGAAAAAAAAAACCATGTGTTTCGTCCTTTTTCTTTTTCCATCTCTACCTCTACGCCTACCATTCCATTATTTATGTTCGTAACTATAATATATATGATCTTAATAAAAAATGTATAAATCAAACTTGATATTAAAATTATTTTAGTATTTTTATTGGCACACAACAAAAGAAATTAACGCTTTTCTTTGTTGTACGAGAACACAAATATCATTTACATGAAATTGTCCTAACTCAAACGGGATATAGAATCATTATAGATGATAATTAAAACTCTATCATTTCAATTATTTAATGCAACTATGTATTCATTGATTTTTACTCACGAAAACAAAATAATCATTATGTGTGTTTTAATTTAGAATGTGTCAACGAAAAAATGAAAAAAGCAACAATGCCTCACTTATGAGGATTAAATGTAGCATACATATTTTAATCCTGAGTACGTTTTTCACACTTAAATTTTATATATTTCATTTTACATTTATTTTTTTTATTATATCAATTATCACATCTTTTAATTTTTCTCTCTTCATTTCCTTTTTTTTTTCTTTCTATCATCTTCTTCTTCATTAATTTTTTAATATAGAAATTTCATTTTCCTAAATATTTTTCCTTTTTTTGATTTGAAAACATTTCCTTTGTTATGGACCCTATAAATATAGGATTGCTGACTTTATGTAATTGTCATCCTTAGATTAAAAGACGCGTGTCCTGAAAATAAAATGTCAATATGCTAATATGACACTGATTGCACGCTCCTTTGCCCCACCACCATCTGAAAGCAACCTCGTGATATGACAATGACTTCTGTTTTGGGCCAAACACCAAAGAGCTCTCTTCCTTTGACACGAATCACCTGCTGTTAACTGTAGTCTGTAGGTATACAGTTAAATCGGACGATATTTTGGAGACTCGTAAACCAGAACCACATGGCTCATGCATGCTGAAACACTTGAGAGATAATTTTTTTCATATAATTTCTTTTTATATTGATTGATTAAACGTGGTAAATTTATATTTTTAATATTAGAAATAGTTATATTAAAAAATTTAAATTTTACCAATTTTAATACTAAATTAAATATACATAAAAGAAAGAGGGTGTAAAACAAATAAATAGGAAAAAAATGATAGAAACCTTTTATATTAGGTAAAACGAGAAGAAAAAGAAAGAGAATATAAGAGAAAAAATATTGGATTCTCTCTCCTTCTAGTTCGGTAAAAAGTGAAAAAAAAAAGAAAGAAACCACACGATGTAAAAATATTTTTTTACATGCACTCATCACATTTAATATGATCATATATTCATTTGAGTTTGAGTGATAATTTTTTTTCATTTCATTTCTTTTCAGACTGATTTTATATTTTTCATTTCTCTTATTATTACATGTCCTAGCTCCCACATTTTTTTCTTTCTTTTTAATTATACTCACTTATGATGTAAAAATAATGAGTGTGCATTTACACTTATATTTGTCATTCTATACACATATTATTTTATGAGTTTAATATGTGTACATTGTTGATGTAAAAAAGTTTTATACAGACATCCAATGATGTGTCGCCACATCATTTATTGGATTTAATAACATACTAGGAGTCATATTCATTAAATGATGTGACGGCACACCATTAGATTTATGTGTAAAAATTCTTTACACTAACAATGTAAAATAATTAAATTCTTAATTATTTTATATTTATTAATTTTGTATTACTCGATTAATTACAGTTGATTTTATTTCATTTTGTTCCACGTGTTTCCTATCTATGCCCCCCACTGTTGTCTTTATATACCAGGACTTTCACTACCGTTCACCACCATATAGTTAATAACAAGGCAAAAACAGTGATCACTGAACTCATGTCGAAGGCGATTTGTGTCACGGGAGCCAGCGGCGCCATCGGATCATGGGTGGTTCAACTCCTCCTCGAGCGTGGCTACACCGTCCATGCCACCGTTCAAAATCTCAGTTATATACCACCGTGAATTTAATTGCATAAGTTTCTTAATTTCCTCCCCTCACTCACACATTTATATTGACTCATTTATCAACATTACAAAATTAACCAAAAGAAAAAAAAATCAATTCATGACGGTAGTTTATTATTTTTCCTAAATAGTACTCACTCACTAGCTAGAAAGTATATTCGACAAGCATAACTGCATAATTTGGATGTGTTGGTTATTTAATTTTAATTTGTGGATTGTGACAGTATATATAAACTTGCAGAGGATGAGAACGAGACGAAACATTTGGAGGCAATGGAAGGAGCAAAGAGTCGTCTCCGTCTTTTCGAGATGGATCTTCTTGACACCAATTCCATTGCCGCCACCATAAAGGGCTGTGCTGGCGTTTTGCATCTCGCATGTCCTAATGTCATCGGTGAAGTCAAAGATCCTGAGGTTCAAATTAAATAAATATATTGTATTTTAATTTTTTAAAAAAATAATACTACAAATTTAAATGTTGTTAATTAGTATATATTATTTATTTTATTTTGGTGGTGTGGGGATGCAGAAGCAAATTTTGGAACCGGCGATTCAAGGGACGGTGAATGTGCTGAAGGCGGCGAAGGAAGCAGGGGTGGAGCGTGTGGTGGCGACGTCGTCGATCTCCGCCATCACGCCGAGTCCTAAGTGGCCAGCTGATAAGATTAAGGGAGAGGACTGTTGGACGGACCTTGACTATTGCAGGGAGAAAGCGGTGAGACATTTCTTCTTATTTTTTTACTAATATTGAAAATTCCTCTTCATGCAAAATATTCTCACCACCAGACAAATTAAATCCGAAGATATTCTAGGTCTGATTCTCTCTTTGTCCAGACATTTTTCTTTTTTAATAGAAATATAATATCTTAATACAAAAAACATAATTAATAACTTAATATTGGTTAAATTATGTTTTTGGTCCCTAAAATATCCTGATTTTCCCATTTGTTCCCCCAATTTTTTTCCCAAGTGGTCTCCCAAATTTTTTTTTTCATTCCCATTTGGTCTGTTAGTGCACCGTTTATTATCTCCGTTAAATACTTACGTGACATCTTAGGTGGACAAAATAAGCATACATGACATGCATGTGTCATCTTATGTGTCCTACATGACTTATATCACCCCCTTTCATGAAAATAATAATTATAGAGTTCATCAATGTGACTCACAAAAAGACGTTGGTTCACCCGCTGTAGGCTTATTTTATCATGTAGGACACATAGAAGACACATATGCATGTCATGTATGATTATTTTGTCCAGCTAAGTTGTCACGCAAGCATTTAACTGAGATAATAAACAGGGCACTAACAGAGGGACCAAATGGCAATGAAAAATTAATTTTGGGGAACCACTTGAGAAAAAAAAATTTGGAGGACCAAATGGAAAAGTCGGGATATTTTGGGGGACCAATAACATATTTTAGACCTTAATATTTATTAATTATATTTTTTATTAAGATGATATATTTTTATTGGAGAATCAGATAAAAGAAAATAAATAACTATAAGGAGTTGATCGAGTGAAATAAATCAAGATCTTATATGACGAGTCGTAACCCCTGCCCATCTCCTTGGGATATAATAAATTCCCTATCAGTATTTTTGAGTTAGCGAATAAAAAAGAGGAGAAGAAAGAAAAAAGTTTATAGGAAACTCTTTTTTCCCCTATGTTCATGAGTGTAATTAGATTAAAAAGCTCTCTCCTCTCCTCTCCTCTCTTCCCCTCCTAATCTTTTCCCTTTTCTTCCTTTCCCCTTTTCAAACTCATAAAAATACCCTATAAGTATTTTTTTTAGTCTTGGGGCTTTCCGATTATACTGCAGCAGGAGTACCATCTTTTACCCTAAAATATATGTACTACAAGACAAGAAATAATTGATGCCCATTATACATTACTCCTCAATAATGAGTATGAGTGATGTGGTTGCCAAATTGATTAAAGCCACTACTTTATAATGATATTTTCTTTTTATAAGCTCTTGCAGGATATCCAATATTCACACGGGATTTTGATTATTCTAAATCAAACTAGACGTACCCTTAAATGCCTAAATTTTATTGATGATATACTATATATGTGTGACAAGGGTAATTATGGGTTGGGTTGAGTTGTATTCAAGGCACTGACGAAACCAACTCAATAAAGAAACATTGAGTTCGGTTGAGTTTCATTAGTTTTAGATACGTACCCAATCAAATTTTGGTTAGGTTGGATTGGGTCAATTGGATCCAACATTTTAAAACATTTGGGTTTGTAAATAAAATAAAAAATGAGAAAAATGAAAAATATTTTAAATAAAAAATATAAATTGTCATTATAAGTATGATAAAAATAAAAACCTATAATTTAATAACAAGAAAATCAATTTATACAATATTAAATATTAAATATGTAACTTATTAGTACAAAAAATTATTATTTTATTGATGATTGGGTTTCGGGTTGAAAGTATGAAAACCCAATACCCAATCCAATATGATTGAGTTTGTTTGTATGGAACCCAACCCGACCCGACTACCCGACCCGACTACCCGACCCGACACGCATTTTTTTAAATTAGTTTGAGTTGGGTTACTCGGGCTCGTTGGGTCTACTAAACCCATGATCACCCCTAATGTGTGATGTAAAGGTTTAAACTATTATAAATAGGTAGAGAAATTATGACCATATAATGGAATTTAAGGGCATGTTTGATTTACGTTTTCATTTCCTGTTTCCATTTCTTGTTTTCATTCTGTCTCCTTTTTCTGAAATTTTACAAAGGAAAAACTGGAAATGCTGGAAACAACAAATTTTTGTTTCCAGCATTTCCAGTTTTTCCTTTGTAAAATTCCAGGAAATAGGAAACAGAAAATGGAAACAGGAAATGAAAATGCAAACCAAACATGCCCTAAGTTATCCAAATTATTTTCACTGATTTTTTTTTGGTAAATTTTCATTGATTTTGTAAAGAAAATTATATTCAACCATCCAATGGCGAATCTTTTGAAGGGTGGGTCATATTCATTTTTTTGTTGGTGGGTCAACTTGTTTTTTTTTTAACTTTTGTTTTTGTCCTGGTTGGTGGGCCATATTCAATTTTGGTTGATGGGTCTACTACTTGATGTAATTGTAAACAATTTATGTTTTGGGGCAGTTATATTATCCCATTGCGAAGACTCTAGCGGAGAAAGCGGGCTGGGATTTTGCTAAGGAAACGGGCTTCGATGTGGTGATGATAAACCCTGGCACAGCCTTGGGCTACTTGATTCCACCAAGAATCAATTCCAGCATGGCTGTGCTTGCTGGCATTCTCAAAGGTACTTAATTAATACCCACTCCATGCAAATGGGCCTAAGCATTCGTTATAATCTCATTAGATTTTGCTAATGTAATTGTCACATGAACTAGTAAGTGTAGATAAAGTATCTAAATGTTTTAATAGTATGTAAATTTAATTCTGGGCATTTAGCACAACAGAACAGAACCCCAAAAAAGAGATTTGAGCAGCATGATCATACTATATATGAACTCATATTCTTTATAATTCAAATCAAAACAAGAGAAACATTTCCTCAATCTCAATTATTCTTTGTCGCGCTAGGCTACTAAATCTAATATTGGCGTTTGGGCCTTGTTACAGGCGATAAAGAGACGTATGAAGACTTTTTTATGGGAATGGCTCACTTCAAAGATATAGCCATGGCACATATTTTGGCATTTGAGAACAAGAAAGCAGCTGGAAGGCACTTGTGTGTGGAAGCTATTCGTCACTATTGTGATTTTGTGGATATAATTGCAGACTTATACCCTGAATATAATGTGGTTAGGTGAGTATTCTACATAATTGCATATAACAATTGAACAATTAGTTCTTTTTTGATAAATTAATATGTAGAATGTTTTTTTTTTAACTTCTTACATCCTTTTGCAATTACATAATTTTGATTGAACAAATACTAATTTAGAGTTAAATGGTATACCTAAAGTGGCTTAATTTGACATATGTTGAAAAGACCTATATAAACTATAGTTGCAATAAGAACAAAGAAGGGTAGAATGGTAGTTTAATAGATAGAGAAAGAGGGAGATTAAAAAAATATTAGATAAACTGTTGAGAAAGATTTATATTTGAATCAAGCATCATTAAACATGGTTTATATCATAGAACATAAAAGGTGTTATTTGATTTATATAACTAACTTCATCAATGCTAGTATAAACTAACAAGTCCAATCATTGAGGACTTGCTAGTTTATTCTTGCATCTGTTAATTAACTAAAAAGTCGAAAGCACTAAATTTAACATTAACTATTTAATTTAATTTGTAGCAAAAGCAATATATATTCCACTACTTAAAGTATATGATCTTTATAAATTAACTGTGATCTGAGTATTAATATATTCTTTTCTATCTGTTTATAGGGTGCCAAAGGATACCCAACCAGAGTTGTTGAGAGCAAAGGATGCATCTAAGAAGCTAATTGATTTAGGTCTACAGTTCACTCCTGCCGAAGAAATTATCAAGGATGCAGTGGAGTGTCTGAAGAGCAGGGGTTATGTCTAACTTCTCAGCTGCTGCACAAACCAATGGGGACAGAGTACCCTGTTACATGTGGTGATGGTGTTATATAACTACACACCCTTCTACCATAATTTGACTCTTTGTTCATGCCATTCCTTTTTGTATTTTTCCTTTCAGTCGTGTGCGTATAACTATGGTGTAAAATAAGGGTGCACTTGTATCCAAACATTGTAAGTTATCAACATTTGAGACCAGAGATGCACAAGAGTGTTGTGGTTATCAACCATTGAGCGGTTTCATCTTCACTACTCATTAATAATTAAAACATTTCCTTTAAAGCTATTTAATAGTGTTGGAGAAGAGGTGGAGGCTGCCATTAGATCGAACAAGGCTGTTAGGCGAATGGCTAATCTGATACCATAAAGATACATGAAATGTACAACAGAAAGAATGAGTACAAACGAAAAGGATGATAACAGAACATAAGTGATAACAGATTACAACACATTATTTATAAACATGGACTTTAAACATTGTATTTGACGTGTTCCTCGAGCTTCCAACACATTGTTAACTTTGACAATTTTACATTGATAATTGAGTAAACAAAACTACAACATTTGAGATTTAGTTTAGGGATAATGTCAAACAATATGTTCATACAGGGTAGCCCTGGTCTTACCATTCCTTACATTTATTTTATTTAGAGAAAACACTCAAAGTAGTTTCACTTACCTCCTCTTTTTCCTCTGTTACTTATGACAAAAGGGAAAGCGACAATCATGAGAGATGGCTATTCTTTTTCCAAACTACATTCAAGAATCATGTTCAAGACTTTGAAGTCTCTCAACAACTTGACTCATGCTGAGCCTCTCATCTTTATCTTCCAGTACACATTCTAAAGCCACTGTTGCCAATATCTCCAATTTTTTCATATCATAATTTGATCCCAAAGCAGGGTCCACGACTTGTTCCACCCAAGATGCCCCTTCTGATCCTTTCCTCCTTTTCTCCCTCACCCATGTTACCAACCTCTCGTTTTGTGGCTCTGTTCCATCCGTGATTTGAATACCTGTTGTTGGACTCCTTCCAGTTATCATCTCCAAGAGAACAATCCCATAGCTATAAACATCCACCTTGGAAGTGATTGGCAAGTTGTAAAGCCATTCTGGTGCCATGTAACCCCTTGTTCCTCTTATCCTTGAGAAGCTTGAATTGTTGAGATTGTTACGATTTAGTAGCTTAGACAAGCCAAAATCTGCTACCTTGGGTTGGTAATCAGAGTCAAGAAGTATGTTTTGTGGCTTTATATCACAGTGCAAAATCCACTCCAAGCATTCTTCATGTAAATAGGCCAAACCCCTTGCAGTTCCCAGAGCAATGTTATACCTCTTACTCCAATCAAGTGCATTTGATGAGAGATTTTGAGCTAGAGAACCATTTTCCATGTACTCATACACCAACAACCTTTGCTTGCCCTCTACACAATAACCCCACATGCCAATTAAGTTCATGTGGTTAAGCCTTCCAATGATGCCTACTTCAACAAGAAACTCACTCTCTCCTTGGTTTGCATCATACAATCGCTTTATTGCTGCAACTTGTTTATCCGACAATATAGCTTTATATACAATTCCTCCAGCACCCTTTCCAATTTCTTGACTGAAACCTTTTGTGGCTTGCTTCAGTTCAGAGTAACTGAATTTCCTGAATCCCGTTGCAGCTGCAAGAACATAGCCCTCTCCGTCAGGACCCAAGTGTTTGCTAGTATTCTTAAATAAGAAACACAACACCAAAAGGAAGCACACGAGCTCAACTCCTCCCAAGGCAGTCGCAAACCAAAGCATGAACTTCACTGATCCATTTTCTTTGCCTTTGACATATGATCTTTCAAGCTGTGTTACTGCTTCTCTTGGACAAACCAAGCTACTATTTTCCATGTGGTTCTCATCGACCAAAGCTATGTTTTTCGGTAGTTTCACGAAGATTGTTGCCGGGAGTGCACTATGCCCATTCAACAACTTCGTCTTTGGATAGCACCAAAAAAGACTATCCTGATGCTCCTCCACCGCAAATGTGTACTGGAATCCCATGCATTCGCACAATTGCGAGCACAGATTCACACATTATTTGAAGGTGTAATTTTTAAAGGAATTCCCGTAGTCATATCCATAAAAATCGGCTTGGGGTAAGGCTACAAAGCGATACTGAGTATTGTTGTTGCATGAAATTGGGAAATTGGGTTTGCAACCTTTAGACCAGTCTCGTTTATCAACCCAGCTATACCCTGGAATACACCAACACTTGCTACCTATTTCATGATCGAATCTGCAAAGACTATTGGGTCCACAAATCCCATGACTGAAACAGTTTGCTGATCTGAATAGCCCTGATACAGACCACATCTCATGTTCATATTTCCGGCTATAAACACGAACGTTACCATCATGGTCAATGGTCAACCTTCGTTGGAGCACTGTCCCATAATCAGTTGTCCTTAAAGTGAAATGATCTGAAGATTTGAAGTTCCCCAAAACGGTCTAGTGAAGCAACCCTGCTACTGTTGTAAGTGGTTCTACCATTACCCTGTCCAACATTGTTGCTCACAAGCCAAGGATCTGGCCAGTAAACGCTTGAAACTTGAGGGCCTTCGTAGAGAAGACGGAGAACATTGTCATTGTCAAAGAACAACTTGTAGAAACCAGAGGAATGGTTACTC
The DNA here is from genome assembly GCA_026901365.1 of Sesbania bispinosa. Taxonomy (NCBI): domain Eukaryota; kingdom Viridiplantae; phylum Streptophyta; class Magnoliopsida; order Fabales; family Fabaceae; genus Sesbania; species Sesbania bispinosa. The sequence goes on along the minus strand of QLOH01000777.1, from coordinate 28,980 downwards.
TCGCTTCTGGAGGAAACAAGCTTGGTGAACCTTGTGAGAGTTTGATCAGGAAGGAGTGTATTTGTTGGGAAATCGAAGCTCTGCCATAGAACAGAACTATGGTTGTTCTGCTCTCGGAGAACGAGATTCCCAGTGTCGTACAAAAACAACTCAAGTGGGTTGAATGAGTTAGTATTTGTGGACCAAACGTTAAACTGGCCTGCGTCGGTTAAGACGAGGTTACCTGTCTTGTGAAGGGAAAGCGTTGAGCGTTTTCCGTTAACTGGTTGGTCACGGTTTGCCATCCAGACAATGGTGGCATTGTGGAGGTTTGTATGAGATTGGGTGAACCATATGGCGAATGAGTAAGCATTTTCCCCAACGGGATAAAAGCCAGCGGTGAATGTGCGTTTGGGTGATGAGACTATAATGTCTTCATCGAGTTTCTCGACGGAGAGGGAGAATGATGAGGAATGTTGACATAGGGAAAGAAAAAGTAAAAGAAGAGCGAATACAATTGAAGATGACATTGGAATTGCTCAACGCTGGAGATGATTGTGTTATTGTGAGCTAATTATAGCATTCATCATTTATGACTCAATAAAGTATATTGGTAAGTCTTCGCCGTCAATGAGGAATACAACATGTTGAATAGTCAATGACTCCTTCCTTCCTCACTTTATTGTTGTCAGTGTTCTCGTCAATTCTCAATTCAATTCCACTCATTTTTTGAACAGTTATTATCTTCTTTTTTTTCTCACGAATCTCATCGTATGAACACATGCATGCATGGTGAACTACTTGCTTTGCTTTTTTTTAAGTTTTAAACACAATTGAACATGTAAAGAGGTTTAAAGAAAGGATGTTTCATTAATTTATAATGTATTAATGTGATACATTTATATATAATGATATCCTATATACATAAGGAGGGATGAGATAAGGTAATACTGTACGTTTAGGCAAACAACGTGTGTATTTGAAAAATTTGATTACGTGTTTTAAGTTTGAACCATATATGTAGCGTGCCTCTTTTGCGAAGACTGAAAAAACAGTATAGATATTTTCAAGTCAATTGCATTATTGGAGAGGAAATAGAGTGAAAGGAAAGGACGTACTAGCTAGAGGAAACGTGAAGATGGGGAGAGTTTTGTGAGTCGTGATCTACCCCTAAGAATGAAAATATGGTGTAAAAATCCAAAAAACTAATTATTAAAAATGTATGGGAACCGCCACCAATTTTATGTAAGGTAAATTCTACGGTTCAGTTTTAAATTTATGGATACCGGTCTAATCATGACGTGTTTAAATATCATTAAAACACATGTTAATTTTTTTTACATATAAGTAGTGAGAATTATATTAATATATACTTTAACCCATAACTTTTGTTTTACGGTTATATACCCAATTATTTTTGTTTGTTAATTTAATCTCAGATATTTTAAACTCTGACACCAGCACAATAAACACATTCTTAAGAAAAACGAGCAAGAAGAGAAGCTTGGAGAAGACCATGGCCTAGTTTGGATAAATTTTTTTAAAAGAACTTTTAGATGAGAAAAATAGAATGAATCAAATGGGACAAATGAATTTAACTTCTCCATAAGTTGAAATAAGTCTTTATAGCTCACATTCTCCAAAAACTCTCTTATTTAACTTCTCCATAAGTAACTAATTCAACTTAGAGAAGTACTTAAATTCATTTGTCCTCTTTAATTCATTCTATTTTTTCTCACCTAGAAGTTCTTCTGCAGAAGTGCATTCAAACTGGCCCTATATCTCTATTTTCTGATTTCCAAAGCTAAGCAAGTGCAAATAACTCACCGTTCCAAAATCCACAACAACAAAGATGAAAAAACAAGGAAAACAAAGTACAATAAATAGCTTGCAAGGTTGAGCTTAGGAACACCTTTGCTGTAAGGATTAATTCATCATGTGGAAAGCTTCAGATTATTCACAAATCCATGTAATGCAAAAAAGTTTTTCTTTGAAGTAAACTGTCCTGTAAAATATTTCCAATTATTTTCTTTAGATCAATAGAAGAATTAATTAAAAATGCTTTTTTGTGTTTGTGTAGAAACTAGTATCCAACCCGTGAGATGCATTGATTTATTATTCAAATAAATATTTAAATTTTTGAATTTTAAAAATATATTTAACCTGTTTAATATATGCAAACATTGAATCATAAGACTAATTAATTTTTAATATTTAATTTGATACTTGTTAGTAGATTAAGAATATAACAAACTAACAAAGTAAAATGGATTTGGAAATATGAAATAGTCACATCTAATAATTACAAATGAACACTATCAGCAATATTATTTCATTTAAATTTTTTGAAACATTTTCTTGTAGACAATATTTTTTATAACATTACAACACTTAAAGTTGTAATCACATATAAGATTAATCCTAAATCTTTGTTGAGACTTAACTCTAGATACAACAACATATAATTGACCATGAGAGAAAACAAGCCTTGGTGTACATGTGACAATGTCTAGCCTTGACTTTTATTAATGGTCATAGCGAAGTAAAAGAAAATGGAAACTGTCTTCTTTGAAACTTTATTGGGGTGAGATTTTCAGATGGAATTAAATTCATTCTATGAATGAATACTTTTGTTCCCAAAATGTGTTCCCGTAGTAACGATTTCTCCAATGACATTAGAACCTAACTAATCAACTATTAATCTAGTTCCATTGCAAAGTCCAGCGGGTATATCAAGATTCGTCATTAGCATAACAATCACTTCAATCTTTAACACCAACTTATGATCATGGAGCCCAAAGCACCTAATATCATTTAAAATTTAAGTTGTCAACCAATCAGCTTCAATACCGACTTCCTCATCCACCTGTCATATAGTATCAGAACTCAAGTACATCATTTCTTCTTTTAGCACTACCAGAAAAATCAAAAATACCGACGAAATTTTTTCCGTCTCTATTTGTGACAGAAACAGAGACGGAATGTCTTTGACAAAGAAGGAACTAAAATTTCTTGCATTAGCAACGGAATTTAGAGACGGAATTATCCGTCTCAGATGTATTCCGTCTCTAAGTCCGTCTCTATGTCCGTCTCCTAATAGATAATATATTAGAGACGAAATTTAGAGACGGATTTTGTCCGTGTCTGATAAAATCCGTCTCTAACTCCGTCTCTAGAGCCCAACATAAAAATAACAATAATAATAATTATTTTAGAGACGGATGTTAGAGACGGAATTCTGTCTAATACAAAATCTGTCTCTAAGCTCTTTTTCAAGGCAGAGGTTAGAGACGGAATAATTCCGTCTCTAATTTGAATTTTAATTTGCAGAAATTATAATAAGTTGTTATTTTTTCTTTACCCTATTCCCTCTTTTTTTTTTCACTCCATCCCTCCTCTCCCTTATAAAATTATTTTTAATTATAAAATAAAATTTTTAAATAAAAATTTTTTAATTTTATTTTATTTTTAAATAATAAGTGTTGAGTGCTTATTTTATTTTATAATTTTATAAAAATGAGTGTTGAGTATATTTTAATTTTTAATTTTATTTTAGTTTTTAAATTTATTTTAGTAAAACTAGCTGAGTAACCTAGTTCACACTCAACATTCAAACTCATTCTGCAGTTGTAACCTAGAGTAGAACGAACACTGGCAGCCGCCGCGCTTCCCCTTCTCTGCCTTCGTCAGTCCGCCGTGCTCCGCCCGTCTCTCCCTTCCTCTGCGCCTCCGTTTTGTGGTTGTGGACCTGCGATTCGCCCACTCTGCCTCCGTTCCTGTGGCCTCACGCTCCGCCGTTCTACCTCCGTTCGATCATCCCTCTGTCTCCGTGACCGCTTCTGTTCAGATAAGTGTAGCCGGTAACATCCATTTCTTTCTTTGTTAGGAATTGATTTTTCTGGACAGCAAGCTAGTATATTGTTTCTCTGTTGGTGCTTCCTGTAACTATTCTTCAAGCTAGATGCTAACTGACGGAGATGCGAACTCGTTTTGCAATGAAGACTCAAATGAGTGTGCTATATAGCTGTTGTAGTAGTAGCTATGGTGTTTGGCATGAGCAATTGGCTATTCTATCCCCATTTTTATGACCATAATCCAATGTCATTTTGGATCACCCACTTCTTGTCATATACCCTTTGTTTTTTCAAATTCTCCATTTACCTTCACACAATAAATTGGTTACATTAAAATTTCAATTTTGAGTGCTTAATACATTGTTATATATGTTGATGCTGATGAGTTCTGCAGCCTGTAAAATAAAGAAAACCTGAGGCGCGTGAGGGGCACGCTGTCCTTAAGGATTCATCGACCGGATGTGATGCTCCCCCAGGATACAACAGGTTCGTCCCGAACCGCCGTGAGCAAGTACGAGGTGGCACTGAACTGGAAAGAACGATCAGTAGGATCAGAAGAGCAGAACCGAGGAGGAGGATACCGTTTTTGAAAAACAGATAGGATTAACATCTATCTGTGCGGTTTTTTTGTTTTTAAAAAGTAACTGACAGATAGAAGTGGAGTGAAAATAGGAACCACTACTCTGTTAGTGCGGATAGGGTAATCCCATAAAATCCGAGTAAGACCAAGTCAAAATTAAAATCTAAATAAAACCGTTTTCTGAGATAAGGTTTAGTCTTTCAATTTAAAAAAAAGTGGGAGTAAAAAGCTGGTGAGGCACCATTATCGTGCGCGCATGGGGGGGGGGGGCAAATCGGAGAATTTGCACTAGCTAGGCCCATCCTTGTGCGCGCGAGCCCATCCTCTCACTAGCTTGTTTAACAACCAATATCACAAGTTAATATATAAACCCTTATAAGGCTCCCTCACCAAGCAATGTGGGACTTGGAAATAAGCAAACTTTTGAAATAGCTTAAAAAGACAACAATATATAGACCATTCCATTGTGTGTAGATATTATCTATGAGATTCACGTTAATTCTTATGAACATTTGGGATATAAAAAAATTGAAATTGTGGTACTGAGTATTCCAAGAGAGTAAGGGGTTTATTGTTGTAGGGTAGGGTTGTCCCCATTTCAATTAGGGAAGAAGTAGATTGGGATACCTTGCAATGGCTAACAGAAGAGGTGAGCTTATGTTTATTACTTCAGCTCATGCCATCAGTTTTAGTTTCACAACTCTGGCCGGACTAGATCCTTGAATTTATCTGATTGTTCTTCATTGTTGGATATGAAAAGAATTCATGTTTAATCTTCAGTTTTGCAATAAAAATTGGAAATTATCTTTGTCCTTCTCTCCCACTCTAGTTTAAAGATCAATAAATCCTCTGCTGTCTCACTACTTTGGATAAGTAATCATTTTGCCATTTTGCCTAGAGTAACATTCTGAAGAATACTTAATGACACAATGTTGTTGGAAATGTGTTTGGTTTGGTTTTTCTGGTATGAAAAAATGAACCCATATATTCTCACACCCCATTCTCTTGCTTCTCCAATTACACCCCGTTCCTATCTCTATCTCTCAGTTTCTATTCATCACATCTCTTATTTTTCTCTCTTTCCTTCCTATTCATTGAGGTGTTAACACCTCTAAGAGTTGTGAAACAATCTTTCTCCATCAAAAGTTAAAAGGAGATATAAAACCCAAATATACTGCTGTTCGTCTTAAATACCTGCATTTGATTCATGTATTGATGGTGCTGGTGCATATGCATGATGATGAAGCACTAGCACTACACATTATGCAGTGTTAAATTAAAGGTTCCTTGAAGCAAAGAGAGAAAAATTTGTGAAGAAAGAAAAGGGGGGAAGTTGGCTGGCTTCAAAGTTAAAACTTGTTATAAAAACTCAGACCTACCCAACTGAAACAATCCTCCTTTTATTGCACTTCTTCAATGTGCATATCTGCCACCATACACTTTGCCATTAATATTTTTATCTCTATAGCTTGCTTTCCTTCACAGTCTCTCCAATCCTTTGCTTAACCTTTTTTTAAACTCTGACAAATTAAATGGCAGTTATTGATCATTTTTTTGTTATTTCTTTTGCATGGACAGGCTCCTTGCTCGTGAGGGTATAAATGCAGAGCAGCTTGCAAGGGATCTGAATTCATTTGAATTGAAGGTACTACTTGGCATAAACTTTGCAATCTTTTTACATTGGACATTTTCACTTTGCTTGGCTTTAAGTAATCTATTTATTTTAAGTAATCTTTTTACATTGGACATTTTCACTTTGCAAGCTAGATGCTAACTGAGGATTAGGACATTTTAAGTAATCATAGATTTCCTCTTTTCTCACAAACATTATTATAGTAAACTATTCAATTGAGAAGATAATACAAAATTTAACAGAAACAGGATTAGGAGCTTATTTGGATGGAAATTTTTAAGCAATACATGTACCTGTCCTTTTCAACAAGTACGACACTTGAGATATCATCAGGAGCTCTTCTTGATCTCCTAAGTAACAATTTACCCAAGAATTACATAGTAAAAGTAACACATACCTAATCCAAGAGGATCAAAACTGAAATCACCAGGAAAGCTGCAAAAGCTCCTATATTTTCTGGATGGATTTTGTTTCTGAAAATATAATTTTTCTGAATATATAATTTTGTGCGGTGTATAACAGAGTAGTTTGCAGAAAAAGTTGTTTTAGGTCTCTGCTCAAAGGTTCCTCATGTACTTGAACTCTACCAAGCTTGGGGCTTTTATTTTCTAAAGAGATAGAGATGGGACCCAAAATTGTTCTCTAAAAAGCTTAAATTGATTAATTGAGTACTACGTTGACATGATTTTGATATGCAAGTGATTAGTTAGGCAGGCACTTCAACTTTAAGAAATTAAAGGGGACATTTTGAACGGTATTTGTGAGTTGGGGATGGTTAGAGTTAGACAAATCATAAACGGCTACACGAGAGAAAGGTTGGGAACTTGGGGTATAAATTTTTTATTTTCTAATGTAGAAAAAAAAAGATGGCCCGTAGAATTAGTTCTGGCTAATACCACATTAAAAAGGACAATGGGAATATAGATAAATTGAAGTGGGTGAAATTAAAGTTATTGAATAGATAAATGAATGAAAAATACTAAATAAAACAAAACCAAAACAGTTTAAGAAAAAAAGTACAAAATTACTATATATGAACATAAAATTCCTTTTCTTCTGATAGAGTCTATACATGATGATATTTGCTAAGGAGCTAGGTTGGTTCCTTTCCCTATGATCTAAGACCCAAATGCATTGCAATTTGCAAATACAAAACCTAGGAAAAGAAGAAAGAGTGTATTAAGGGAAACAATGATTGAAAATGGTCACTTTGCACGGTGGTGGTTAGTTGCAATCTTTGATTGTGCCGACACTTTTTGATATGAATCCAAGGGGGTGGTTTAGGATTCTGATTAAGGACCCTAGGAATTATGCTTGCTGCCTTGGAAAATTAGATAAAGGACAAGGAGTTAAACACTCAAACAGAGTCAGAATTCATTCAAGAAAAAAAAATTAAGTAATGAATTAAAAGAAAGAAAGAACAATTCAGCGTGAATGAAAAGAACACGAAAGGGTGCAGACTATGTGACCAAAATCCAGCGCCTATATATTAATATGGTGCAGAGATTAAACACCATTCCAATGTTCCAAATTAGTTACCAAATGGGCATAGTTCTACCAATTAGAATGAAGGAATGAACAATATGGTAGTGATAACTCAGCGGCCAATAAAATCGATAATAAAAAAGGTGCAGACTCGTACATAAACTCAGCGCATATTTAGAATCCAAATTGGTGCAGTTTTAGGAATCAGGTTTAGCGCAAATAAGAATTCAGAATGACAGCCAGGTTGCAATTTAAATTGAAGAAATAAAAACTGTGCAGAATTTGTTCAAGACCCTGCGTAAGAAAGATGGGACAGAATTTGTGAATATGGAAAGGAAAGAAAATGGAATGTAAATTGAGTAGACGTCACACTTTCAAGGATGGAAGATAAGTCTAAGAGATTAGACACACAAAGGGGTGGAAATCCTTTGATAAATCTCAAATTCTGGATTCACAAGAACCCAAGAGAAATCACTTCTCAAAACTAAGTTTTCTCACAAAATCATATTCTGATTTCCTATGCCTTGGCTGGGCACTATATATAGCCCCTTCGCATTCAGGAAAGGTTACAAAATTAAAACTCTAATTAAATAAATTATTGGCAGCCTTAAAAATCTAAATGTAACTGCCCAAAATTATAATATGCAGCCCACCAAATTAAATAATTCTCGCTGCCTATTATTAGGAAAAAAATAAATAACTACTTAATTTTTATTTGAAATAAAAATTCAGCCATGTGTCTTCATGCCTTTATTTTCTTGATATTGAAAGGAAATAAAATCCTTTTTTCATCACTTTTGGTTTCTATTATTATATATTTCCAAATTAAAAGCTGTATAGCAACTAGTGATGTTGTTATTTGTGGTCTTTATATATATAACCAAAAGACATATTTTGGAAACAATTGAAATGTGCCTAATATAGTTATAGTACTTTCCTTTTAAATAATTTGCTGATACACCTAATATAGTTTAGTATTATATTAGTAGTATATCAGTACTAATAAAAGACATTAATTAAAGCTACGTTGAAGAAGCCATTAATAAGCACATTAATGGACCGTCTCAGTTTAATCGTTAAAATTTGAAAGAAATGGTAAGTGAACTAAATTAAGAAATTATATATACCCAAGAAAAATAGTTATAAGGGTATATGGAAATTAAATAGATCAAAACTAAATCCTATACTATTTATATTTTTATTGTTAAATCGCGATATACAGGTTATATACTTATATAACTATTTTTTATTGTTTTTTAACTTGTATGTATAAATAGGTTTCTAAATAAATTGATCTCAGTCAGAAAATTAGAGTTAGTGCCTGTTTAGTTTAGTAAATATCTTTAAGAAACTGCATTGAAAAAACATATATTTGTTGGTGGCGTTGAGATTGAGCAAATTAATTGTACAGTAATAATTTATCAAATTTAATAATGAATAATTTATATAAGTAATAATTTAATTGTATTGAATTTCACTTCATTATTGACATTAGGGGTGTTCAGATCCAATCCAATCCATTCAAAACCGCAGCAACCGATCCAAAAAACTGCAATCCAAATAAACCGCAAACCGAATTAACCGCAAACCGCAAAAAACCGAACTTTTTGACTGGATTGGATTGGATTTCGGTTCTGCTGTGAGATCCGATCCAATCCAAACCGATCCAATCTTTTAATACATTTTATGATTGTATTTGATTATTTGTTGAGTTATTCAGATGTTGTGTTAATGTTTTTGGAGTTTATATCATGTTTATGACTTAGTAGTATTTTGTTCACCTTTGGGGATTGTCCCGATTGGTATTTTGGATGCAACATGTTGTTCTATTAGGCTATTTTATAGCTTTGGTAATTGCTGGATATTTGGAAAGCATATAAATTTAATTTAGATAATTTGTATCCATGTATTTGCTTTGTAAGGTTGACATGAGTACTAGTTTTTTTTGTTTTGGAGCAGCATGGTGTTTTTTATTTTACTATAAATTAACTTAAATAATATATTTTTTTTGTTTCTATGAAAACCGAAATCCAATCCAATCCAAACCGATTAAAATTGGATTGGATTGGATTGGATTTGATGAAAAATCAAAACCGATTGGATGACTAAGTAGCAAAACCGAAATGATCGGATTGGATGATTTTTTCTTCAAAACCAATCCAATCCGCGAACACCCCTAATTGACATTTCAGGAGGAGTTTCACTACTAGAAAAGTTGTAAATACCGACACAAAATCAATTGATTAATTTCTTGCTTGCTTGCCGTGCCTCCAAAGGTGCATTCTAAATCTCGTGATGTTTCTAATTTCTTTTGGTGGTATGTCAGATTCTAATTGGAAAGAACACAAGTTCCTTTCAAATTCTATTTAAAGATAGTAACTATTAATTTAAACATGTTATCAAGTTGAGTTGCGTGTGATTGGTCTCGGCTGTTAGTTACTATTGTGGAATACCGGTGTCATGACATATGATGTTTCGCTAAAGCATAACTTCCTGATGTTTCGCTAAAGCGGAACTTTTGTAAAACTTAATATTGTGTGATTTGGTGTGTATGTTTGGATTAATGTGTTTTGTAAAACTTTATGTTCGGTGTGTTTTGAAATTTAATGAGTAGTATGATCTTGAGTTTATTGATGTCTTCTGGTGTCAAACATCAAGATGTTTGAATTAGTAGTATTACTAAAAAATGTATACAGGATATTTAAAATAATAAAAAAATCAGAAAAGAAATTCAAAGATAGAGACGGATTTTAGAGACGGAATTCCCAAAATATAATTCTACCGGATTAGAGACAGACGGAATTTAAAAACTTAGAGACGGAACACACCCTCTAAATTAGCGACGGGAAACCCATTCATTCCGTCTCTACTTAGAGACGGAATCACTAAATATTTATAATTCTCTTAGAGACGGAACAGTTCCGTCTCTATTTAGAGACGGAATAAAAAATCCGTCTCTAACAGGTTTGCGACGCCCGAATCAGCGACGACCCGGATTCCGTCTCTGATTCCGTCTCTAAACCCTTTAGAGACAGAAAAAGCTCATTTTAGAGATGGATTTTTTCCGTCTATTTTTTATTTTTCTGGTATAGAAACAATGTCATGACATATTCATTGATGGAGTAAACAACATCCAATGTAGGAGTAAGAATTGCTTTATCTTTAAACAATTCTATGTCTTCAAAATTTGATAGCAAATTAGGATAGACAAAGGAAACCATATCTCCAATTGTATTACCTATAGACTTTATCAGTAAAGCCTATGGTATTTCAATATCAGTTTGACCATCAAGAATTCATATCAATATTAACATGACATGTAATCTTGTTCAATATAAATTTAATACTACATATAAATGTAGAATTGAAGGTTTATTTCATCTATCACATTTTAAAATTATTTTAATATAGAAATGAGATATTCATCCACTTAGAATACTTAGTGTTTAATACAATGTCTAAAAGAATAAAAAATTATATTCCAATAATAAATAAATGATAAAAAATAATTGGGAAGTAATCTTTTTGTTAATTTATCATCTAACATGTTTCTTACTTGATATGTATATGAATGATCTTTAATTGTGACCACAATTGTAAAGGTTTGACACTAAATCCAACTCATTCATTTCAAGTTAAAGCTCGTACGACATTTATTAATTACAAAATAAAAATATGTCATTAGAAAAAAGAAATATTGAAAAGGAAAATCACAAAATCTTATAAAATAAAGAAAAAAAAATAGAATGTTGTTACACGATCTACAAATATTAACACAAATATTATTTTTAAAATTATATTAACAAATAGATCTATTGACATTTATTGCACGGGTAACACGATTTTTTAATTTTTTTATAAAATAATGAAATTGTAAGAAAAAAAAATTAAAATTAAATATATTTCTATCTTAAAAATATTATGTTTTTTAATATTAGATAAATTATATTTTTCGTTCATATTTTTTTGTTAACTTTAGACTTTGTCCCTGACTTTTACGGCCTTTTATTTTATATCTTTATACTTTTAAAACATTGTAATCATAGATTCATAATGCCTAACATTGGGTTCTGGGTTATGCTCATTTTTACATATATTACTAAATTTTTATAATAAAATTAATTTACGATATGGTCATATACATCAATTAGTAGAATGTGAATATCATATTGTTATCATGTTTATAGAAAATAATAACAAATATATTAATATAATAAATTTAAAATATATTCACATTTGAGATCTGACAGTGCAATCATTTAAAAAATATATAAAAGTGTATGGAAAAAACCATTATTGGGAGAGCTAACCCCACTATGATATTGATATTCATGACCGGAGCTGGACTAACTTTGATGGAGGGTATTTATAGTTTATTAAAAAATCACTTTAAACCTATAATTGAAAATTTTGCTTAACTTTTAAACGTACTATATTAAATATATAATAAATCAAAATATAATATAATAATTTTATTCAAGTAAAAGAAAATAATTATAAATTTTGTAATTTTAATTTGAAATTTTGACCATAAAAATTATAATCAAGACATCATAAAAGTAATTATAAATTTAAATTATATTGGTATTTGAGATCTCTCATCTTATTCACCTAAAACCTATATAAAGTGTATGGACAAAATCGTTGTTGGAAGAGTTAGTGTCCCACCAACGTATGAATGTTTATCGAAGAAACATGACTGCCTCATGTGGAGAGTATTTGGGGTCATAAAAAAACACTTTATTGAAGTGAGAATAAAAAAATCTAAAAAAAAATCTAAATAACAAATGTGAGAAAATATGACATGTATTGAACGAAAAAAATTAATATAAAGTAGATAGAATAAATAAGAGAGATAATAAGTGAAAATATTAATGAGTAAAAAGAGAGATAATTATTTTAATATAATAAAAAATGAAAATAAAAATGTGATAAAAAATAAAAATAAAAATAGAAGAAAACGGCTGGAGAATGATTACCTCAATGGTTCGTAAAAAAATCATTTTATTGTATTTGATAAGTTGATTGTAATTACCATGATGCCGCTGCGTTTTCAATATTTGAGTGAAAACAAGGAAACATTTTTTTTTTTCAGATTTCTACTGTATTTTGAAAATATTTTAGAGAAAATATTTTAATAAATGCAACCACACACATTTTCTTGTTTTCAATGAAGATGAAAACAGGAAATGGGTAAAACCAAATAGGCCCCATGATTCCCACCTCTCACCATGAGAATAAAAAGTGGATAAAGAAAGACTAAAATATATTCCCGTGAATCAATAATGCCCGAGAATGTTTTTCTAAAACTTGAATCAAACATGGGAAAATCATTTTCCCAAGCTTACTTTCCCAAGAATATTTTTACATATCCCAAAACAAACACACTCTTTATTGGAGAGTTCCACATTAACTAGTGATAAGACCAAATAAAAATATCACTACTAGAAAAGTTTTAAATACCGACGGAATTTAGAGACAGAAAAAGTTCCGACTCTAACAGAGACGAAACTAGAGACGGATTGTGCCTGATTGAGACGGAACTATAATTCTATTTATCAGAGACGGAATTTAGAGACGGATATTTCCGTCGCAGATGTATTCTGTCTCTAAATAGTTTCATCCATTTTAAGAGACGGAATTTAGGACGGAAACGATCCGTGTTAGATTTATTCCGTCTCTAATTCCGTCTCTAAATGAAAAATACTAATTAAAGTAGCTAGAGACGAAAATCTTTCTATTAATCAATTCCGTCGCTTCCGTCTCTAACTTATAAATTGAATATTGAGAAAAACTGTAACTTTTGATTTGTTTGAGACAATAATATTATTCCGGATTCACCTTTATAATTTAAAAATAGATTTTTTATTATGATATCATGTTTAATCATTGAATTAAAATCAAAATCTCTTAAAATTATTTTTTATTAATAATGTTTAATGTTAAAGTACAAAGACTTATTATTATTATTATTAGCGTAAAAATTATTATTATTATTATTATTATTTATTATATAATATAATGAAATAAATTAACAAAATATGTGTTTGTCTTGATGGGAAATTAAAAACAAGAGATTAAAAATATTATCAATAATTTGAAATATATTTATTATATTATTCAAGAATGACTTATATGCATTTTTTTACCGTAAAAAAAAGACTTATATGCATTTTTTAATTTTTTTAATTTATAATTCTAATAACGTATATGTCTTTTTGATTTTTTTAAAATACTTTTTTATCTTTTAATTTATGCTTTTATCTTAATTTATCTAAATTAAAAATATCAATTTTCATGTTCAATTAATTTTATCTTATAATATTAGATCTTAAATAAATGTTTAGTTAAACTTATTAAAATAATTTATCACAAATCTATAAAACTTTATCTTCTCAAATATTCTTTGGAAAATTAAGTAATAACATAAATTCTTTTTGATAATTACTTGTTAACTTATTAAATAAAAAGGTAGGTACGGTATTGCTTTTTAAAAGGCCTTTTTAAATAAATAAGTTAGATTAAAACTTGTAAAAAAAATTTGGTTAACTTGTCAGGCATGTCAATTTATATAATGATTAATTGATATAATTATATGTTAATACTTTTATCAATTTTTATAATTACATATAGTTCTTTTTAAAATTTTACAATCTATTACTTATTTATAGAATTACCTCTAATGTATGTTATATATTATACCTTTCATTAAATCAAATCAAATAATATATATAAATAATAAAAATAATTTTAATAATTTTAAATATTATTTCATTAAACTATTACTATCATACTATGAGACCAATAGAAACAAAGATACAAACTCTATCAGAGAAAACAAAAAGAACAAAATCAATAGAAAGTCTGATAGTTGAAACAGTTAGTGAGTGACTATCTTGACTAGTGAGGAACCCTAGCCGCCGTGGTCTACTCTCCCGCCAACTATGCCTCCGCAGTCTGCGACTTCAGCGCCACGCGAGCTGCAATTGTGCTCTCCGGTCTTCTGCTCTCTGGATGATCCGTCCGAATTGCCTTCGTTTTCATCTTCGAGCCTGCAAATCTTCTTCGCCTTCGAGTCGCAGGTACACAATCGTCAACGTCTCCGGTGGCTAAATAGAGAGAAAGCCTATGACGGTTCGTTGGCGCGGCTGGGCTTGCGGGATTCGGAGATGCTATATGGAATAGAAGAACCCGAAAGCATGGATTCCAAGCTCTTGTTAGAGAAGGTCAGAGTTCTTCATTCTATCTTAGGGTGTGCTATAATCCCTAAGAGTGGAAGCAGAAACCATGTCTCAGAACTGGAAAGGTTCTGTCTGATTCACCTAATTCAGAAGAAGAAAGTCAATCTCCCAAGCATCATCATGTTCCATATGCACAAGAGGATTCGAGACTCTGCTGGAAACTTTCCCCACAACACTCTCATCACAAAGGTACTTATGCATTTTAAAGTACCTGTTGAAAGATTGTTTGATCATAAATCTCCTGTGTTCTTTGGTGAGTCAAATCTGAAGAGCATGAAAATCAAGCTTACTCCACGACCTCCATCTCCTACTATGAAGGAGAGTGTTCTTTTGGAGAAGGCCTCAAGAAGAGGAACCACCATTGAAATTCTTGAGAAAGAGCTTCAGAGGGATATCAGAAAAGAAGAGTTTAAGCCCTCTAAGCCATCCCCTCAACAGAAAAGGAAGAAGCTCCCTGTCAGGAGTTCAGCAAAGGTGTCTCATGAAGCTACGAATTTGCACACTCAGACATCTGAACCTGTTCAGAAGGCTATGCAAAAGCCCTCTGAAATTGTGGGTCAGAGTTCTGAAGGTGTAAGAACTCTCTCTCCTAAGCCTACTTCTGAAACAGAAGGAAAGGCTCATGAAGAAGAAGTAGCTAAGATTGTTGATCCTGAGGCTTTGGCAACAGCACCTCTGGCTGCATGTCCTACTGATCCTGAGCTTATTCAAGTAGCAGCACTTGCTACTGCCTTGGAGCAAGAAGAAATGGAGAAGAAGGCTGAACAAGAAAAGACTGATCATGCACTTGCAGTAGCCTCTCAGCTAGCTCTTGCTGAAGATGAAAGGCTGGCTTCCATTGCTAAAGGGTCCAAGAAGAGAAAGAGATCCAGTGCCCATCAAAGAAGAAGAAGAACCAAGCTATTTCAGACAGCTCCTGAACCCTTTGTCAGAATCACAAGGAGCATTGCTAGTCAACTGGAAGAAGCGGATGAGGCTGGCAAGTATCAAAATTTTGTCAAAGCAAACATGTTCTTCAAGAGAAGAAGAGAAGAGAAGCAAGCTGAAAAGAAAAGGAGAAGGAACCTGAGAAAGCTAAACCACTTGTAAAAAGGATAAGGGTGAGGTTTGATAATGTGACTCCATCACCACCTTCATCACCTGAGAAGAAAACAATGGAGGAGAAAGAAGAAGAAGCACCCCCTTCACCTCCCTCATCACCACCATCTTCACCTTCATCATCTTCAGAATCCACTCAGTCTGAAGACCCCTCAGTTGAACTTCAGCAAGGTGACAACTCTGAAGTTTGGAAAGGGAGCATGCTGCCTGAGCATATAAGGCTAGGACCCAAAAGTAGGGACTTCTTCACAGAACCTACATTTGATCCTTATGCTTTTCCTTTCACCAAGCAACAATTTGATGAAGCTGCTGAAGTACCTCACAAGAAGTATGAGGAACCTTTCCTTGAGAGGGTCAAAGTTCCCAAGTTCCCCAACTTATATGAGGAATTTCAGTTTTTCAGAAATGCTCCTCCCATCTCTCTTCACCATGGACTTATCAAGCACACTGCAGCTGAAGAAAGGGCCAAGTATCAAAGTAGTTCAGATCAGCTTTATTCTGAAGAAAGGGCCAAGTATCAAAGTAGTTCAGATCAGCTTTATTGTGGACAAATTGAAAAGATCAGAAAGAGTGGGGTTCCACCTGCTCATAAGTGGGCTCCTCTTAACCCCTTTTCCCATGACTGTCTCAAAGTGTCTAATGAAGAATGGTGTTTTGTAAGGCGTCTTTCAACAGAAGCTAAACTCTTTGAGAGGGACTACATGAAGACTGTAGGTATGCGAGGCTATAGGCCACCTAGAACAATCTTCATCAGGCCAACCACAGAGATTCTGGTGCAACCTGACAGAATTGTTCCTAGGTACCTCCTGGAAGAAGGACCTGATGACAAGTATTAAAATTTGGACCTGGGCCTAACTGAACCCCAAAAGCTAGCTTGTAGGGTGAGGACTGCCCAAGGTTTATATACTTTTATGAGGCCTTATCTCTAGGCAATGTGGGACTCTAACACACCCCCTCACGGCTAGGGCTGGACATCTGGAGCGTGGACATCTATACGGGTGGTGGCCCAATAACAACGGATCATCTAGGATAGGCTCTGATACCATATTAGATTTTGGACCTGGCCCGAGTTCAAAATTCTAAGATGGTATCAGAGCCTATCCTAGATCCGTTGTTATTGGGCCCCCACTCGTTGATGTCCACGCTCCAGATGTCCAGCCCTGGGCGTGAGGGGGTGATGTGGACATCAGTCAGGCAGTCAGCAGACTAGGTGGGCCCATGACAAGGGCACAAGCTAGGAAGGCTAAGGAGGCACTCCAAGTCATCATTAAAGAAGTTCCAACTCAAAGTGAGCAAAACATTAATGAAAGTCTTAAGTTCATTAATTGCACTCAAGTTGAAGAGGATAGCTTAATTGATGAAGAATCAGTTGCATTTAATGCAACTGATAATTGAAGCATTTGCAAGCCAATGATGTGGCATTGTGGGCGGCCACATTGGATGATGCCGTTGGAATGGGCTGACTTGGTGCATGAATCTGGTCACGTTTTTGGTATGAAAGGAGCCTCATGAGTCAGCAAAAGAAGCATGAAACATGTGCAGAATTTTGATGAGTAAAAAGCCATAAAAGAGTTCCAACAAGCCATTGAATTGGAGCATGAATAGCATTGAAGTTGGCAGCCAACTCTTGAAGAATCTTAGCTGTTTGGGGCGGCCACATGAAGGCTGATTCAATAGCCAATTTACTCCATATTTGGTGTTACTTTTCAAGGAATAATTCAGCCCACATGTGCCATAAAAATCTGAATGGAAATTCGGCCATCTAAGCCTAGTTAGGTTGAGTTTTATTAGCTAAATTGTCTTTTAATTTATTTATTTCCTAGAATATGTTTAGGGTTGCATGGGAAGTGTGTAAAGGGGCATTTTGGGGATGATTTAGGCGTGTAACATAGCTGGTTGCACAACCCTAATTTCACCTTGTAAATCCTATAAATACATGCTTCATGCATGCACAAAATAAGATTGAAGTTTATGCAAAATTGCTGTCAAAATTAGAAAGTGAATTTCTTACTTAGAGAGAGTGAATTTCTCTATCTTTCTTGCTAGTCAAGAGTGAAGGTTATCAAAGGTTCATATACCTTTGTGTGATCATCTTCATGGACTTATCTTTCAATTCATGAAAGTGTGACGTCCATTTATCAGTTTTCTAGTTATTTCTTTTACTATCTGATATAATCAGTTACTCTATTTCCTCTACATTTCTTGATTATTATGTGATTTAATCTTCAAGTATTCCTAAGGATTCTTATTGTTATTGATTATTTCCTTGTCAATTTCTTGTTTTGGTTATTTGGTATACGTACGTCAAAGAAAAGAAAAGAAAAGAAAAGAAAAGAAAAATAGTTACGTAAGTGCGTAAAGAAAAAGAACAAAAATATTGTTTATTTTCCTTGCAAAGCAAGAAGTGTTTACGTAAAGTTCTCTATTATCAGAAAAAATTCTAAGGTCCATAAAAATAGAACCTCAAGGTTCATATCATTTGGTATCAGAGCCAGGTTACTAGAATTTTTTTTTTCTGATTATTCTTTCCTAACTTTTCTTGTTAGCTTTTCTTGTTTTATTTTCTTGTTAGCTTTTCTTGTGTTATTTTCTTGGCTAACATACAGGTTGCGAATTGTTTGATTTTCTCCTCATTGACGTGGTAAGAAAAATAAGAGAAATAGAGAGGAAAAAGGCAAGAGTGTTACATTATAGAAAAAGCCAATTTTTTGTGTGTGATACACGAGTGTTGGTGAGTTCTAAACAGTTAACTCTTATTTTTATTTTTCTCTATTACTTGTTCTTTGTTACTATGACAGAAAAAAAGGTGGAGAATCGTGATCTACAATTGCAAATTACTGCAATGTACCAGCAATTGGAGATGTCAATGAAGCAACAATATGATGAGCTGCATGCTAGATTAGATGCATTGGAAATTAGACCACAACCTGAACGGCAGGAGGAAGAAGAAATACCACCACCACCACCAAGAAATGAAGAAAGGATTCAAGGTGTCAAGTTAACTATACCAACTTTCAAAGGACGCAGTGATCCAGAAGCATACTTGGAATGGGAGCTCAAGATTGAGCATGTCTTTGCTTGCAACACCTACACAGAAACTCAAAAGGTAAAACTTGCTACTACTGAGTTTTCTGACTATGCTCTTATTTGGTGGAACAAGTTGCAAAGGGAGAGGCGCAGAGATGAGGAACCAATGGTGGAAACTTGGGTTGAAATGAAAAGAATTATGAGGAAACGGTATGTTCCCTCTAGTTTCCAGCGTGACTTGAAGCTAAGGTTACAAAGGCTTACTCAAGGGAGTAAAGGAGTGGAGGAGTACTATAAGGAGATGGAGATGCTGTTAACTCAAGCCAACATTGAGGAGGATCCAGAAATTACTATGGTACGTTTCTTACATGGTTTGAGTAGTGACATTAGAGATATTGTTGAGTTACAGGAATTTGTAGAAATGGAGGACCTTTTGCACAAAGCCCTTCAGGTGGAGCAACAATTAAAAAGAAAAGGGGTTGCAAGGAGGAGTTCTAATACTTTGCTTACAAATTGGAGAGACAAGGTTAAAAAGGAGGTTGTAGAGCTAACCAACCAAGGAGCATCAACATCATCTTCCCAAGGGAAGGTACAACAAAAGGACGCTGAACAGGGTACAAAGAAAGGTAGAGATTTGACTTGTTTCAGGTGTCAAGGAAAAGGTCACTATGCCTATGAGTGTCCTACTAAGAAGACCATTCTTCTTAAGGACAATGGGGAGTACACAAGCGAATCTGATGTTGAGGAGGATGAGCCCAGTGATGATGATACAGGTGCTGTTGTGGGAGAAGTATACATGATTAGGAGGCTTCTAGGAAGCCAAACCATGAGCAAAGAAGAGTGCCAAAGAGAGAACATCTTTCACACTAGATGTTCAATCAATGGTAAGGTTTGTTTGGTTATTATTGATGGAGGTAGCTGTACTAATGTTGTTAGTTCCAGATTAGTGAATAAAATGAGATTGGACACACAACCTCATCCTAGGCCATATAAGCTCCAATGGCTTAGTGAAGGAGATGAAGTACATGTGCGCATGCAGGCTGAAATTCCTTTTTCTATAGGGAAATATCAAGACAAGGTACTTTGTGATGTGGTACCTATGGAGGCCAGCCACGTTCTTCTTGGGAGACCTTGGCAGTTTGACACTAAAGCTATTCATAATGGCTTTACCAATAAAATCTCTTTCCTGTACCAAGATAAGAAAATTGTTTTGAGACCATTAACACCTAGAGAGGTTAGTGAGGATCAAAAAAAATTAAGAGAGAAAATTGTACAAGAAAGATTGATTGAAAAAGAAGAGAGCCAAAAGAAAAAGAGAGAAATACAAGAGGGTAAACAGCTTTGTTTAGCAAAAGAAAGAGAAGTGATGAGAGTGTTATGTACAAGACAGCCTCTTTACTTATTGTTGGATACTCACTTTCTTTTAACTGCTAACCAATTTGAAAAATTTGAATTGCCTTCTGTAGTTAAATCTCTTTTGCAGGAATATGTGGATGTCTTTCCAGAAAATGTTCCTGATGGCTTACCACCTTTGAGGGGAATTGAGCATTACATAGACTTAATTCCAGGAGCCTCTTTGCTAAATCGGCCAGCCTATAGGAGTAATCCTCAAGAGACCAAAGAAATTGAAAGGCAAGTAAAAGAGCTCATTAGCAAAGGATGGGTGAGGGATAGCATGAGTCCATGCGTTGTACCAGTCATATTGGTACCAAAGACAGATGGAACTTGGAGGATGTGTTCTGATTGTAGAGCCATAAACAACATCACCATCAAGTATAGACATCCAATTCCCAGGTTAGATGACCTTCTTGATGAATTGTATGGTGCATGTTTGTTTACAAAAATTGATTTGAAAAGTGGTTATAATCAGATTAGGATAAGAGAGGGTGATGAATGGAAAACTGCTTTCAAAACAAAATATGGTTTGTATGAGTGGTTAGTTATGCCTTTTGGATTAACTAATGCGCCTAGCACTTTTATGAGATTAATGAACCATGTTTTGAGAGAGTTCATAGGAAAATTTGTGGTTGTGTACTTTGATGATATCCTTATCTATAGCACTTCTTTAGATATGCATGTTGAACATATTAAATCTGTTTTGGATGTGTTAAGAAAGGAAAATTTGTATGCTAATCTTGAGAAATGCATATTTTGTACCAACCATGTTGTTTTCTTGGGTTTTGTTGTGAGCTCCAAGGGGGTTCAAGTGGATGAGGAAAAGGTGAAGGCTATTCAAGAATGGCCAACACCTAAGAATGTGAGTGAGGTGAGAAGCTTTCATGGCTTAGCAAGTTTCTATAGGAGATTTGTTAAGGATTTTAGCACCTTGGCTCCCTTAATGAAATTGTGAAAAAGAATGTAGGATACAAATGGGGGGAGAAGCAAGAGGCGGCCTTTGCTGCCCTCAAGGATAGGCTCACACATGCGCCTATTCTAGCCTTACCAAATTTTGCAAAATCATTTGAATTGGAGTGTGATGTTTCTAATGTTGGAATTGGTGCTGTTTTATTGCAAGAAGGGCATCCAATTGCTTATTTTAGTGAGAAATTAAGTGGACCATCACTTAATTATTCTACCTATGATAAGGAATTATATGCTTTGGTAAGGGCTCTTAAAACTTGGCAACACTATTTACTTCCTAAGGAATTTGTAATTCATAGTGATCATGAATCTTTGAAGTATTTAAAAGGCCAAGGAAAATTAAATAAAAGGCATGCTAAGTGGGTGGAATTTTTAGAACAATTTCCATACGTCATAAAACATAAAAAGGGAAAAGGAAATATAGTTGCTGATGCTCTTTCTAGGAGACATGTTTTGCTTGCTATGCTTGAAACTAAACTATATGGACTTGAATCTTTGAAAGACATGTATTGTGATGATGTGGATTTTGCTGAGTTATATGTGGCATGTGTTAAAAAATCAGAAAATGGATTTTTAAGGCATAATGATTTTTTGTTTAAGGGAAATAAATTGTGTGTGCCTAAAAGTTCCATAAGGGAAATGCTTGTGAGGGAATCGCATGAAGGGGGGTTAATAGGACATTTTGGAGTGCAAAAGACTTTAGAAATTTTGCAAGATAATTTTTATTGGCCAAATATGAAACGTGACGTTCATAAGATATGTGACCAATGTATTGTATGCAAAAAGGCTAAGTCTAAAGTTAAACCATATGGTTTATATACTCCTTTACCTATTCTTGAATTTCCTTGGATTGACATTTCCATGGACTTTGTTTTGGGGCTTCCAAAAACAAAGAGTGGAAGAGATTCTGTTTTTGTTGTGGTTGATAGGTTTTCAAAAATGGCTCACTTTATACCATGCAAGAAGGTGGATGATGCTTGCCATGTAGCAGATTTATTTTTCAAGGAAATAGTCAGATTACATGGAATACCAAGAAGCATTGTGAGTGATAGGGACTCAAAATTTTTGAGTCATTTTTGGAGGACTTTATGGGGAAAGCTTGGAACTAAGTTACTATTTTCTACTACTTGTCATCCCCAAACTGATGGACAAACAGAAGTGGTTAATAGGACACTAGGGACTTTGCTTAGAACCATTCTAAACAAAAACATTAAAGCTTGGGAGGATTGTTTGCCTCATGTTGAGTTTGCTTATAATAGGGCTATCCATAGCACTACTAATTGTTCACCATTTGAAGTAGTTTATGGATTTAATCCTTTAACTCCACTTGATATATTACCTTTGCCTAATATTTCCATGTTTAAGCAAAAAGAAGCGCAGGCTAAGGCTGATTTTGTCAAGAAGATGCATGAGAAGGTTAAGGCTCAAATTGAAAAGAAAAATGAGAGCTATGCCAAACAAGCAAACAAAGGAAGAAAGAAGATGGTGTTCCAACCAGGAGATTGGGTGTGGATTCACATGCGCAAAGAAAGGTTCCCAGAACAAAGAAAATCAAAGCTTCAACCTAGGGGAGATGGGCCTTTCCAAGTGCTTGAGAGGATCAATGACAATGCCTACAAAATAGACTTGCCTGGTGAGTATAATGTTAGTGCTACCTTTAATGTTGCTGACTTAATTCTTTTTGATGCAGGTGAGAACCCTTCAGATTTGAGGACAAATCCTTTTCAAGAAGGGGGGCGTGATGTGGACATCAGTCAGGCAGTCAGCAGACTAGGTGGGCCCATGACAAGGGCACAAGCTAGGAAGGCTAAGGAGGCACTCCAAGTCATCATTAAAGAAGTTCCAACTCAAAGTGAGCAAAACATTAATGAAAGTCTTAAGTTCATTAATTGCACTCAAGTTGAAGAGGATAGCTTAATTGATGAAGAATCAGTTGCATTTAATGCAACTGATAATTGAAGCATTTGCAAGCCAATGATGTGGCATTGTGGGCGGCCACATTGGATGATGCCGTTGGAATGGGCTGACTTGGTGCATGAATCTGGTCACGTTTTTGGTATGAAAGGAGCCTCATGAGTCAGCAAAAGAAGCATGAAACATGTGCAGAATTTTGATGAGTAAAAAGCCATAAAAGAGTTCCAACAAGCCATTGAATTGGAGCATGAATAGCATTGAAGTTGGCAGCCAACTCTTGAAGAATCTTAGCTGTTTGGGGCGGCCACATGAAGGCTGATTCAATAGCCAATTTACTCCATATTTGGTGTTACTTTTCAAGGAATAATTCAGCCCACATGTGCCATAAAAATCTGAATGGAAATTCGGCCATCTAAGCCTAGTTAGGTTGAGTTTTATTAGCTAAATTGTCTTTTAATTTATTTATTTCCTAGAATATGTTTAGGGTTGCATGGGAAGTGTGTAAAGGGGCATTTTGGGGATGATTTAGGCGTGTAACATAGCTGGTTGCACAACCCTAATTTCACCTTGTAAATCCTATAAATACATGCTTCATGCATGCACAAAATAAGATTGAAGTTTATGCAAAATTGCTGTCAAAATTAGAAAGTGAATTTCTTACTTAGAGAGAGTGAATTTCTCTATCTTTCTTGCTAGTCAAGAGTGAAGGTTATCAAAGGTTCATATACCTTTGTGTGATCATCTTCATGGACTTATCTTTCAATTCATGAAAGTGTGACGTCCATTTATCAGTTTTCTAGTTATTTCTTTTACTATCTGATATAATCAGTTACTCTATTTCCTCTACGTTTCTTGATTATTATGTGATTTAATCTTCAAGTATTCCTAAGGATTCTTATTGTTATTGATTATTTCCTTGTCAATTTCTTGTTTTGGTTATTTGGTATACGTACGTCAAAGAAAAGAAAAGAAAAGAAAAGAAAAATAGTTACATACGTGCGTAAAGAAAAAGAACAAAAATATTGTTTATTTTCCTTGCAAAGCAAGAAGTGTTTACGTAAAGTTCTCTATTATCAGAAAAAATTCTAAGGTCCATAAAAATAGAACCTCAAGGTTCATATCAGGGGGTGTGTTGGAGAAGTCCCACATTGACTAGAGATGAGGCCCAATAAAAGTATATAAGGCTTGCATGCTACTTTAGAGGCACCTGAGCCTTCTCCAGAGAGTCCTCCACCACTGCCTTCTCCAGAGAGTCCTCCACCTCTCCCAGGGTCTAACTGTCCCCCACACCGATTTAGGGTAACTTATGAGCGTCGGTCACATACTCTTGTTCCTCCTACCAGTGCACCGTGTGATTCCGCTTCGGCTCCAGTCTCTTCACCTACTCCGGCTCCACCTGTCTCAGTTGACTTGCCCATTGCTATTCGTAAAGGTAAACGTTCTACTTCTAATCCTCATCCCATTTATAACTTTCTCTCATATCATCGTTTGTCTCCTACCTATTATGCTTTTGTCTCTGATCTTTCCTCTATTACCATTCCCAAGACAGTACAGGAAGCCTTAACCCATCCAGGATGGCGACAAGCTATGATTGATGAGATGACAGCTTTAGAATCTAACCATACTTGGGCACTTGTTCCACCTCCGTCTGGAAAATCCGTTGTTGGATGTCGGTGGGTCATTAATGTTAAAGTGGGTCCTGATGGACAGGTGGATCGATTGAAAGCTCGTCTTGTGGCTAAGGGATATATATAAGTATATGGTTTGGATTACAGTGACACTTTCTCTCCAGTTGCGAAGATGGTCTCGATTCGCCTCTTCTTGGCCATGGCTTCTGTGAGACATTGGCCCTTATTTCAATTGGATATCAAAAATGCTTTCTTACATGGTGACTTGGAGGAGGAGATCTATATGGAGCAACCCCCCGGGTTTGTTGCTCAGGGGGAGTCTGGCCTTGTGTGTAAATTACGGAAGTCCTTGTATGGCCTTAAACAATCACCTCGAGCTTGGTTTGGTCGGTTTAGCAAAATCATACAGGACTTTGGAATGATCCGCTGCGAGGCAGACCACTCTGTTTTCTTTAAACGCTCACTGACACATAAATTTATTTATCTTGTGGTTTATGTGGATGATATTGTAATTATATGTGATGATCAGGAGGGCATCAAGGCTCTAAAGCAACACTTGTTTGAGAACTTTCAAACTAAGGATTTAGGTCCCCTGCGGTATTTCCTTGGGATTGAGGTTGCTCAGTCAAAGTCCGGTGTTGCTATTTCTCAAAGAAAATATGCTCTGATACCATATTAAAATTTGGACCTGGGCCTAACTCAACCCCAAAAGCTAGCTTGTAGGGTGAGGACTGCCCAAGGTTTATATACTTTTATGAGGCCTTATCTCTAGGCAATGTGGGACTCTAACAACAAGTTCAAGCAACCCAAGGCTTATCCATCCTTCCAGCACAAGTCTGAACCTTTAACTCCATCAGAATGGAAGAAGCTACCTGATCTGATCAAAAGACAAGGTGGAGGATTAGATCACATCTACAGGGATCGGGTTTGGTCATCTTACTGGAAGATCAGAGAGGATGCTGGATCCTCTTCTGGAACTGCAAGACCAGATGCTGACTCCATAACAGACTATGGTACTTCCACAAATGTGCAATATCAGTATATCAGAGGCAGATTCCCAATGTCTGAACCCTTCAATGAAGACTGGCAGCTAATCAACCCCATTGGAACTTTCTTCTTTCCTGTGAGTCATCCAGAAGATTATGGTCTGCCTAAAGGATTCGATCTGCTCAGATTTGTCTGCAGGCACATTCAGATCATTTTATATGAAGTGGAGCTGGATCCTGAGGAAGAGAACAGGAAGCTGAGGCTTAAAGTGAAGAGTTTGAAGGAAATAAATGCTACTCTTGTTGCTAAACAAGATCAAATTCTTCAAGAGCAACAGCAAATCAGAAGTGCGCAAGAAGAATTGAAGACTGCTCTCATTTCTCAGATTGACAAGGCCAAGGATGAAGTGATCTCCTTTTTGAAAGAGGCATTGCTGAAGAAAGATGGATAGTCTATGATGTTTAGCCACGTTTGCTGTTTACTTTAGTTTGAGTGGTTAATTTCTGATATATGAACTCTTTTGCCTAATAATTCATTTCGTTTATTCTCTTGAATGCTGGATATTTTTTTTTTCTCCATGTTTTTACTGTGATTATTTCGAAGTTATGCTCTGAAATTCCCTTTTGATTGATGAAAAAAGAGGGAGTATTAAAACTAACAAAATCTGAAGCAATTACAGGTCTCAGGGGGAGTAATTGATAAGAGAAATTGATCAGAATCAATTTGGGAAATCTTTATCTGAGGGGGAGTTATCACTCTTTAAACTTTAAAACTCCTTTCAGATTTCTTTTTTTTAAACAAATTTATCATCATTAAAAAGGGGGAGAATGTTGAGTCTCAAAAATATCATAAGGTAAATTATGATGTTTTAGATAGCTCACTTCCCAAGTTTTAATGTTTAACCAATTTGGGTTAAAATACTTATCATAGATACATAAACGTTTAATGATTTATCTATGATTTCAGCAAGCCATTCTGAACTTATATAGAGACTGACTGAAGTGCTTTCAACCTGTCTAAAGTATTAAGCCTTCTGAAGGATCAACCAGTCTGAAGTGTTGAAGCCGTCTGAAGTGCTCAACCTGTCTGAAGTGTTGAAGCTGTCTGAAGTGCACAACTCGTCTGAAGTGTTGAAGTCGTCTGAAGTCTCATTAATGACGTGGCACTCTTTGCTGAAGTTTGTGAAGACATCTCTGAAATTCTGCTGAGTCAAGCGTTCTCTGCTGTACGTACCTTTTCAACGTTATTTATGGCAAGGAACACAAAGACCTTTCCTGGTATTTTTGAATTTCATACACCACTGAGGAAATCTCTGCAACGCAGTCTTTGCAGCAACAACAATAGCAACTTTGTAGCAGCAACCTTGTACCGTGTCAGAGAAATCAGATCTCTCAGAAGCATGTCTCACAACGGATTAAATAGCATTTAATGCTATCTCTAAACGGTGGTTTTTCAACGGATTGAAGTTTCAACGGATTGAAGTTTCAACAGATTGAAGATTGGTTATAAATACCCCTTCATGAAGACCATCAAAAGTTAGTGATTCAATATACAAGAAAGTCTAAGAGAACATCACGCTGCAAGTTTTTACTCTGTAAAAACACTCTGAAATTATTCTCATTGTACATCATTTGTATATCCTGAGCGTACCTCAGTTTTTATTGTACACTGTATCTGTTTAAGCTTCAAACTGGTGTAGTTTAAAAGCTTAGACATATTTCTTTGTAAAAATTGTCTTTGAGCCTGGAGAGGCTTGACTGTAAAAGAATACTTGGTTGTAGAGCCTGAAGAGGCTTGACTGGAAAAGAATACTTGTAATCTTGGTGAAGATTAAGAGAAAATCCAAGTGCTAGTTGGCATTGGGACTGGACGTAGCTCACAGTGGTAGTGAGTGAACCAGGATAATTTCCGTGGCTAAGTTTTCCTTCCCTTATCTCTTGTCAATTTATTTATACTAATCTAAGGGTGTTGAAAATTGTTCTAATAATTTTAAAAGCAAGAAACCTTTTAAAAGAGTTTTTCAGAACCTTTCTTAAGAAACTTTAGATAGCCTCTTAAACCTGTCTGAAACTGTTTTAAAACTTAGCCATTTGCGAAAAGCTTCCATAAATTATTAAGAAACACTATTCAACCTCCCTTCTAGTGTTTCCCTGTGTTTCTAGTTCACACTACCCCAACCACCCTATTTACACAGGCCTGTTTCTATTCTATCCAACATATTGTACACACACACACATAAATGCACACAGGGGATATAAAGATAGATAACTTTTAATTCAAATTTAATTATGGCGCGCCAATTAAGTCTTGTAGCTCATTAGGTAGTAATAGTATATATTGTTGGTTGTGATCGCTAGGTGGGAGATGGAAACGCAGATCACCAATGTTGGGAGCGGCCTGAAGACATGGATACAGCAAGAACAGTGTACAAGATTGATGCTAATTCCCTAGGAACTGAAGTTGTAGCTGAGTCTGCTGCTACTCTTTCTGCTGCTTCCATGAACAGTGTACAATGTTTTTTCTTAATTGGTTTTCCTTTTCAATCAGTTCATACAATTTTATATTAGAATTTTAGATTAGATTAGTATAGGTATGTTGTTGGATCAGAGAGACATTGATGGATGAGTTAGTTACCGGGAAACTCTCAAAACTCAAGATGTTTGTTTGATTCTCAGTTTGAATTCAACAAGCCTACTGTACAAAATCCTTACACCTTATTATACATGGTTTTTAATGTGATTTGACATGGATGTGTTCAGTTATGGAAGTAGCCTCAACATGCCAGCAAAGTTTTGGGGAGAAGGGTGAAGTGTCTCCTTTGACACAAGAGAATTATAATCTCTTTCAGTTATGTGGTATTGCACTCTGCATCATCCACATGTCTATTCCTGCAATACCCTTTTAGTTAATTCAAACCAATGTGGTATATGTTGTCTTCCTTGTTAACTGCAGACAATAAAGTGAGAAACATTAGTGTCTCAAAATTAGACAATAATAGTGAAGTGATAGGCATTTTATTACAAAAGAGAGGAGACAGACTAGAGATCAGAAACTTGACATTAGGTACAAATAGGTACAACATATTGTATGCCATCAGCTAATAATAGCCATCAGAGAATTCCTATATATCCAAATTCATTCCAGATTTTATATGTTTATTTCTTTTTTCTTGGTAAAGGTATCTTCTATCTTT